>JANZLX010000003.1:8315976-8341906 GCA_025531955.1 Erythroxylum orinocense | reverse complement strand
TGAAGAAGGCCTAACAACTTTGCGCTGGCCTTTTGTGGAGCTGGAGGACCCGGCGAAATCACTGAGCAAAGCTTTGTCATGATTGCGCAAGTATGGGAACAGATTAGAAACCGAAACCAACACGTATGAAGATAGCAAGAAATTAAACTACGAGGAGTCAATCAGGAGGGGTAGTTTCTCCTTCTAGCCCTCTAATCCGAGGTGGGAGATTAATCAAAAATGCATCGACCGATGCCCCTCCACGATACCCCCACATCAGGTGGTCGAAATCGTACCGATCGAGCGCTTTTATTCGGTCAATCACCTCCCACTCCTCCTTAGTAAAGGACAAAGTTGAAACGTCGTTCCATCGCTCGGCTAGAGGATATCTCCATTGCATGGATTCAAAGGAAGATCCCGGAGACCTCACAAAGAAGTACTTCGTCCTCTAAGCTTGGACTTTTGAAGTTGGGCGATAGCGTGCATCTCTATACTGAAGATGAGGGATCCCAGTCCTGCCATTACCCTCGCCCGATCGACCTGCCATATTGTTATAGCTGATCGATCGGCCCTGGCACTACTCTCGATCGGTCTACCATGTCATTACATTTAATCGATCGATCATAGCACAACAATTGATCGATCGGGCCTAGCACAAGCTGCCATGAAGACACGCTATACAATCTTTATGTACTCCTTCGACCCGTCTCTTGGATCAGACTCGAGGAGTAGGGGGCTTATGGTCGGGTCAGTCGTGCTAAGCCCAAGTCCAAACTAGAATGGCCTGTGAGCAGATCGGCTCATTCATGAATAATGACCTAAACCTAGCAGCTCTTCCTATATAAGGTGCTACCTTACCATGAGACAGGTACGACATTAGAATCCTGATTTCCTCTGTTCTTAGCCGCCAAAACCCTCACCAAAAGACTAACTTGAGCGTCGGAGGGGCCTGCCGGCTATCAACCCCTGGCGTGCTTTTTGTTGTTTTGCAGGTGTTCTCTAGCTAAAGTCACTCAGAATCATAGATCCAAGCAACAATGTTCAGCCCCAGCAGATCCAGATAGAACCACAATCAATCAATTTTTAATAATAATAGATATTAAAATAAATTGAATAAAAAATTAATTGATTTAAAGGTTTAACATTGCACGGTGGATTGATAAAATGGAATTATATATTCCTTTTGTTTCTTGCTTCTCCTTGTTGTCCACGTACAACTCACTTATCTTGGTAAAAATGGAGTCAGTTTGGTTTGTCTTTACACTTTCACCCTTTCCATTTTGTCCAAAACTCCCCTGAAAGTCAACTTTTGCTTTATTATTGACGAAAAGTCCCCATACATTTGACGGGAGTGCTCAATTAAAAGGGATTTTCCAACACTAGGATTCAATCAAGGTTAAAGATGAAATGTAGGGATCAAATTAAGAAATAATGTGCAAGAATGAAATTAGCACGGAGTAAAAAGTTCTAGGACCAAATATGACCTAGTCCCACAAATCATAATGTGGACTCGAGAAAATAATGATTATAGATTAAAAAAAAATGGTACATGCTAATATAATAGGAGTGGGATTAAAAATGATTAAAGAAAAGGAGTGCATTGTATAATATAACTGAAAAGAAAAGAAAAGAAAAGCTTGGTTGTACAAAATGGTTGCAGTTAAAAATTTGGCATGAAGATTTCAATTCAGCCTGCCGGCTGTATAAAGAGATTCTCCTGATTTTGGAGGACGTCGTACACGGATCCTGGAAAAAGGTCAACTTCCGTAGAAGGAATTAAAGAGAACCATAGTTGGGCTCTCTGTACGCGCTGTGCTGTAACATGTGTTTGTTTATGCATTGCACAGAAATTGCTTTCGACAGCATCACAGCTGGAGTTCCAACTACTGGCATTAAATGGGCTGGGCCTGGACCACCCAACACATCCCTGCAGCCTGACCGCTCTTTTAGTTTTTCTCTTTACCAACTCAGAAAGATCAAATAATAATAATAATGATGACGAGCAAGGTAAAAGCAAGAATAAGTAAGGCGCACTTCCACCACCACCACCCTCTCTTTTTCTCATTTGTGGCTGTGCATATGTATGTTTCTTTTATACTAATATTTTCCCTTTTGCTAGTGTTGGATTAGTGACTAAAGGCATAAGACAACTTTGGACACAACCCCACGATCTCCACTTGCGGAAAATGCATCTTTCCCACTAGTATTACTACTAATACTAATACTAATTCTACTGCTGCCCTCTTTTATTTCCAAGATTTGGTTTCTTGGTCAATCTATTAATGCCCTTCTCTTTTAGCTTTTTTGACCACCAAAACAGTATTAAAATGTGCCAATTATTTGTGATCTTGTGGCCAATTAACACATCAATCCGACAACTAGCTCAGATTTTCTTTCTCCCTTCTTGACCTTTCAATTCAGAGGTCTCTTTAATACATGATAAATTTTCAAGGACACATAATTACTTGGAACATTGAATTGCTTTCAGATTCAACTAATTGATCAGGAAAGTTAAAATATTTTAATTTGACCCAAAGCTACAATTTGTTTATCTTTACCTCAAAGCTAAGCCACTTCATACAAGTGCAATATGTGCATGTGCTCTTGATTTTGCCAACCTTCCCATTACCTAATTTTGTTGTTCTAATGGGTCATGACAGGGGCTCTTGGTATCAGACAACCAGGGGGCAGGCAGGCAATACAAGTAAAGTAGATTCAGAGCCAGAGCAGTGGAGATAAAATAGTAAATAAAAATTGAAGAAAGAAATAAAAATACAAAAAAGCCTTGTTTCCTTGATACCCCAACAAGCCAGCCAGGGTAAAAGCTGCCTGCCCTAGATTTCTCCGCTATTTAGCTATTACCCTTCTCTATACAATTACAAACAGGAGGAACAAAATTACCGTCTCTCGCTCGACGCCCATAACGAGGTTACACCTTCACATTTTAAACCAAAATGACCTCGTTATCACCTTCCCCTCTACCGTTAACACTGTCCAACTTTCGTTACCGTCAGCCCTCTCCGTTATCGTTTCTAGCTATCTGCCATCACCACGTCACCGTTACCGTCGTCACCTCCGACCCCCTCACCCCCGTCACCGTCCTCTTCCAGCCACCGTTCAACCGGAGCGCATTGTTCTTTATGCTTTAACTTCCAGTCGAGTGCTTGACACGCGCGTGAGCAGTAGTTCACAGCTCCACACACCGAACACCTACGAAACTCGTGCTTTCTAGTCTCCGGCCGACCGCACCCAACGTGCGAACACAACCTCAGTCCCGACCCCGGAACGCCTCCTCGTGCGCCGAACCATTCAGCCATGAACCTACTGGCCGGATGCGACTCCGGCGCCGGAACATTACACCCGAAATCACTTAACAACGGGCAACCAGAACCAGTCGCGTGACGGTGATTGTTGTGGCCGTGTGGATTCCAACTGAGCCAGGCGCGCGTAGAAAGGCCGCAGTTTGGGTTCGATAACACTGCGGCAAGCTCCCGTGCGTTGGCTTGGACGAGAAATCGTCGTCCCTCGGCGATGTTTTGTCGGACGCCGTAACCGTCTTGGAGACAGTGACCAAGCTCGCGGAGTGCGTCGATATGTCCAAGAAAAGCGGCTCGAGCACATAGCGCAACGCCGGCTCGAAGGTCTTTGTCGTTCTTGGAGCCGCCGCTGCCATTGAACTGTATAACTGCGAGCGAGTAAAGCGCCGGCGCGTGGGAGCTAATCGCGGCCTTGGCCATCAACGAAGCGCCACTTCCACGGTTTTGTAGACAGTAGAACCGAATCTGTAAACAAAATCACAAGTCACAAAATGCTTTTTATTTCATACCCAACCAGCTCAAGACTGAGTCTTGTATATATTTTATTAAACAAATTCAGAAATTATTGCGTAGACAGTGAAATTACCATGCCAAGTGTGTAACAGGCTTCAACATTTCCAGCAACGGCACATATTTTCAAGAAACGGTGAGCTGAGTCCGACCAGTTTTTAGCTCTTATAGCGAAAATTTTCTGGGAGGCTTTAGCGAGTACTACGGATTCAAGGCCTAAATCATTTAATCTCTTGCATCTGTTTCAAGAAAAGAAAATAAAATCATATGAGACAGTTCTTAGACTCATGGAAACAAATTTGAAATAGAAAGAAACAAGCTTCTGCCCTCATTTGACAATTCCCAAGTGAAAACAAAAACAAAGATCAATAAATTCCCAGGAAAGAAACATTAGATGTAATCTATGGTGGAGATATTTGACGTACGTAATCAAAACGTTCATGAAATCTGAAGGGCATGAGGCGCTAGAGCTAAGTTTGCAGAGGATACAAATTACAAGGTCATCGGGTAAAGATTCAAACAAGTCACTTTGTCCGGCAGACTCCGGCGATAAGCGTTGTCTTTCATCGGAAACCGTCGGTTCTCCGGCGAAATCTATTTTCCTTCTCTTGGGCAATCTTGTCTCTGCACAGACGTCCACTCTTGGATAACAAAGCCCTCTTCTTGTTCTCATATTTGCTGTGTCCTTCCGTATATATGTCTAGGAGGCCTATCTTGTTTTTGTCTCTCTCGCTCTTCGCTCTTGTTCTCTCTCTTTGAGAGATAAAGAGAAAAAAGGCGAAGTGAGGCCTTATAAAGAAGGAAGCACAGAGGCCAACAACAACAACGACAGAGCCGAATCTATTTTAGCTGAATTTTTTATTTAGAAAAAAAAATAATTAGAACAGCCTCTGCGCGGAGTAAGTTGTGTCTATTTACAACGTAGCCCCTCATATTGTTGCTTTCGTGGTCAAACGGGGTTGACCCAGATCCACCACTTCGTCGTTGATTTTACGGTTTTGCTTTCTTTCTATTCCTAATGCTTAACTCCCCTCTGCGTATTCCACAAGTCTTAGGTTGGATATATTAAAGCACATTAACATTTAAATATGAGCGAGTATATGCACCGCTGGATTTTTGATTTTGATGTAAAGATTACGTGATATCCTATCCTACAGATGAACTTCCGTACCATAGAAATTTTTGTGTGTTGGTGAAAATATTTGGGGTTTTGTTTTGAAAACGGTTAAAATCGTTGAAGGTAAAGAGGGTAACTAATTTCTGTTATTATTAATTTTTTGTTTCAAATTCAAAGCTGAAACAAAACAAACAACAGTAATGCGAATGAGTCCGAGAGCCTGCCTGCTGACTATTTCTCGCAGCGTAAGATAGAAATAGGAATGGCTGAGAGTTAGCGATTGAGCTTATCAATCGAGTATGAGAACGAGTGTGCAAGATACGCCCGTTGATTGAGAGTGGGGAAAATGCGTTGGTGTTAACAAACTCAGGTAGCGAACTTTTGGGCCTTCTTCAATGACCGAAACCGTATGAAGGGTCAAATGTATGAATCAGCACTAACAGGGTTCAGTTACTGTTCTTTGTTTTCTACTCGCCTGTTTTTTCAGTTCCCTTTTACGAATGCAAATCCTAATTGTTTCCATGGACGAGATATTAATGGATGGTCAAACTTGGCATCCTAACGGTGATTTCTTGCTTAACATATCATAGTAACTCAATAAGTGGCATGTTTTGCAAATAGAACATTTAAAGCTAGTTTATATACATCTACATGGGGACATGACATTCAAGAAGACATGTATATGAATCTGAGATAAACATACCTACCGTAAGAGGCCACTAGTCATATTTGACTAAAGAGGTATGTGTCGATTCCTACTTATTGATTCCGTAATCGTGCTCGTTTTTGCTCTTGATTATGTTAAATAACAGAATTTTGTACCTTTGATTCCTGTCACGGGATCTTCGTACCGTTGAATGCTGCCTTCAAACTTTAACACAATTTAAATGGTGTCTTGTTCCTTTTTCAAGATGTACAAGTAACGTTACGCCTTGGTAAAAAATCCTTTGGTGTTGGATTAAATGACTACTACGTTTTAACGTCTACGACTTGAAGAGGAAGAAAAGTAACATTGGTTTTCTTTTACTCTTCGGCTAAAACTAAAAGCCTAAAACCCTTCCATACACATTCATATTCGATGAAGATGGTACTTGATATCATATATAAAAATCCCAAAAAGGGATTATTTGAACAAGACTAGCAAAGTCACTAAATATCAAATTAAACCTCTTACTTTTATTTATAGAATAAAATGTAAATTGGCTAGACAATAGGAATTACGTTTTCTTTATAAAAATGTATACACGTTTGAATTAATTGTACTATTTTATTTATGTTCTTCTTGGGTTAGGGATTAGGAGCAATTAGACTTGTTATTACATCGTCCGGACGTAAAGTTCACATATGTATTTCAAAAAAAATAAAAAAATGAAACAAGACCCTACACCAAACATAATAAAGAGGTGCTAATGTCTCTCAAAAAGGTATTAAATTGTCAAACAATAATTAAAAATAGTTTTATATATACATTTTTCTCTTTTTAATAAAAAATTTAAATTAACTTAAATGAAGATGAACTTTTTGCCAATTCAGATAATGTATCAACTAGTCAAATTCTCACATAAACTAAGAGCAACAATAAAAGTCAGTTTATTATACAATAATGAATCTATAATTCGAATCTTCAAAGTCTAAATTAACTATATCATATTTTTATTGCATATGACCTTTTTTTTTGTGACTGAATTAACATCTGCTTTGGATTTTCTGCGGCTATGGTATCCTGATTGGGACTGAATTGTCAGCAGTTGATCGTTAATTAAGATTATCAGTGGACACTTGTTAACACAATAATCCAGATCGCAGTTTTCTCTTACGCTGTGGTCAATTCATCTGGGAGTTGTTTAGCTTGTTAAATATAACTACAATGATCCCCTGTTTGACAGAAGCTATCATTCGGCTCAGGTCGCGTAAGGAACGTAAAAACGTCGGCCTGGTGAGTCACGTCGCCGAAAAATTTAATAATTCCCGGTCCCATCAAACAGTGACGTCGTGGGTGATAATAAAACCTCAGCTCCTCGCCTTTATTTTAGTACTGTACATGAAAGAAATAATAAAAATTCGACATGGTTGCCTTTTATAAAAGCAAGGAAAGGATAGCATAGCATACCCATGTAATGTTCACCCACCTTGTCTGATAGAAACTTGTCACCCTCTTCCTTTTCATCTATTGTAAAACTTCCCAAAGTTACGTCGTCTCCAGTAAGTTCGGTGAACCACTCATGAACGTAAACTACAGGACTGCTGTGGAATTTTCAATTTTATGGGAGAACTGTACTGCTTCTAGAGGGAGGATTCGTGTTTTTCGATATTTATAATCTTTGTCCACGTGGAGAAAACATAGTTTAATTCGATTTGATTTTTTCATAAAAAAAATAGTTCTTAATTCTTATGCATGTCGTTTTTATAGAATTATTATTATTATATAAGCATAAAAGTTAAATTTCTTAAAGAGTATGGTGACACAGACTAGGGGTGAGGATATCGTAGCTCCCTGTTAGCCAGTGGCATGAGAGTGGGAACGGAAGGGAGTGATAAATGTGGATAAGTCGGGAGGATGACGTGGATCTCAAGGAGTGATGCAGACCACTCATGTACTGCAAGTAGGACCCAGCTGTCCCCACGGAGTTCCTTCTCCAAGTAGTGAAGCAAAATTTAGGACCTGCTAATGTGAAGGGTGGGTCCCTAACCATATGGGACACTGTTCTTTGTCTTGTTCCAAATCTTCCAAAAGCTAACGCCACTGGCCCCCGCAATCAACGTGGCCGACGATTTGGGTCTCTTGTAGAAATCTTTCTTTTGTACCAAAGTTTGCGAGATTTCTTGTGAAGCTGGTACAGCTTCTGTGTTCACTCCTGTTCTGTTCTTCCTTACATGACCAATTACAGGGTTTGCGATTCGCGGAAACTTATTTTATGATCTTTAGAGGATCACTGTATGTGTTGAAAACATGTGTGCTGGCGATGTACGCAACGATGGTTGCATCACAATTTAACCTAACATTTAAAGTTTCCATCACAATTTAACCTAACATTTACCTTATTAAATGTTACACAAAATTCTCACAGAATTATGGATTTTTGGGGATCAGAAGTGCATCATCCGATTTATATTACATAAACGAATAATTCATATATAAAAGAGTATAATGCCTTAAATAATAACCTTCTAAATTATGTACTGTTCTTTTTTTTTGTTGTATACTATAAATTTGACATAATTCTTACTTTGTAGATACTACTAATAATTCTTATAGTTATAGCTTAACCAAAACGTGGACTCCAGTGCAATGCCTCTTGCCTTCTATTGTCTTCATCTTTATCTCCGCTCTGCTTCTTCCTCTCTGGGAAAGAGCTCTTCCTTTCCTTTCTTCTTCCAGGATATCTCAAAACACAACCATACAAGGGCAACGATTACCATGATTGCTAGTATTCCTCCTACCACAAGAACCAACGGTATGTCCCCTTTCTGCAACATCTGCTGAATTGTACTAATCTTCTGACCACCTTGTCTCCTGTTATAGAAAGATTTCTCTCTGTTATCTTTACAAGGAAAAGCCTGTAGAACAGGAAACGATGACCACATTCGCAACAAACTCGAATTATATATTTTTTACAAAATCGTTAAGCGTGAAGCTTCATAAATTTTTTTAGCTAACATTATTTCTCTTTCTTTTTCCAGGTGCAAGCTGCATTGACTCATATCTCCAACTCAACAAGTACAAAAAGTTTAAATTAACTATACAAAAAAAAATTATAGAAGGTCTGAATATTTAAAATGCTGATAAAAAGCGAAAAAATAGGACCAAGAACATTTTGAAAGTATTTAAAATTATGATAAATAGCAAAAAATAAAAGAAAAGCCTTATAACCTGCAAATCTATCATGTTAATTATACTGAATACCAAGAAAACAAAATCATCGTACAAGAGACAAGACATATCTGAACGTTGAAGCATTAATGACGAGACCTTAGGGAAAGAGAACATGAACATACCTGCCAAAGGTTTCTTGCTACAAGAAGTTAGGGTCCTTAGCTAACATTGAGAAGCTATGAAGATATTATTCACATAATATATGGGATTCCAAAACTGAGTAAATAGGATAGGCATTAAGTTCTTGATTTGGTTTAGTAAAGAAAATATTCCCTTTTAACAGCGTCTGAAGAATATCTTGATTAACAGTTTACATATTCATGGTTCACGGCCAAGGCCAACCACCAAAAGTGGGAATTAAAGTGAGATTAAAAATAAATCACTTTGTTAATGGGCGGCAATACAAGCCAATAATATGATTTGACACTTGCAATTATTGATTTGGGCTAATATTATTTTTTCCAACGGATAGCTTGATCATGTGTTTTGCGATAAACGTAAGCTATATAGAACTCAAGTCGTGGTAGTTGGTTGGGTTCCTTTACTTGAAAGGAGGGGAGTTGAGCGCTTCTCATTCAACGTGTGATTTCTCGAGGCAGTCAAAGACGTACTACAATTATGTTCCTTCTTTTTCTTGCTCACTTTCAATATTATAAATTTAAAGTAAGATCTCTGCCTCCATTTCGATCTAATCTCTTGTGACTTGATGGGATAGATTGCGGTTAGATAATTTCTAAATTATTCACATTTCCTCGGTCGCCTGAACCAATCCTCACAAATTATAACAAAAGTTACTCGATCAAGGAGAGCTATTTCGATTCTTATTTTTAATTTATTCAAGATTTAATAATTTTTAAATTTACTTCTTACATATAACAATAATAATAAAAGGAAAATTGTTATGCAAGTAAAAAGCTTGAGATAACGAAGCAATATTATAATGAACAAGTGCATGTGAACAGGGTTTGTTACTATCGTATGTATTCGCTCAGACTTTTTGTCTTTTCGGGCAGGAAGTAACTCACCGTTATCATATTTCGTTTTCAGCGGTAGATATAAGATACTGTCCTTTCCTTCACACAATAGCAGTTTAGCGTATGGCCGGCTTAAGATCCATTTCATGGTCGAGCGCTGTACTTAATATTGATGTCTTGAAATATAAAAGATTGTTTACTTTGCTATTCATAACGTGGTAATAATCATAAGGGCTGAATTTTCAAAGGGTTCATTATCTACGGAAGTCACGTCAATGAGTGGACCTATAGAAATTAATGCTGCATCTTTCTACCACGAGAAAGAAATGGAAGACATTGAAAGAGCTAATTAGGCACCAAATCTCCTTGTTTTGTTTGGTTTTGTTTCCAAATTTAGTGTCTTAAATCTTGAGCCGAAGTTGATTGCTTTGCCTTACATGTCCATCTCATCAGGAAGTGGTGTGAGACGTTTATGGTCACACTCACATAGGTAGATCTTTTTTCCCTTGACTGTGACTTTTGTATCTACTAGGTTTGATAACTATTTGATATTGGATTTTCTAATAAACTTATATTATACGTAACATACTTACGAATTTTGAGATGATATTATAATTAGAATCAAGATAAAAAGATACCGTTTTTCATTCTTAAAAAAAAAACATATTGTAGTATTAATTTTTTTTCAAATTATTATTAAGAGACACTATGACGTGGTTGATTATTAAACATTTGATAAATCATGTATTTTGTATTATTACACTGAGAGTCAGAAAGTGAAATTGAGTTACATGATTAATTTAATAAGACGTGCGAGCGATTCCTCTCATGCGATCAACGGACAAAGTTGAAACGCATTTGGACACCCCGACTGTAACATCTCTGTTTGATATGTTAGGACATGCAACTTCCTTTCAAATTAGGCTTTTTCACAAAGACAACAAGTGGTGGGCTACCATGATCTGCCTTGAGATATGCTTATTCGGGAAGATAACAAAGATGTAACTTGGATTTGGTATCCTCCGACACAGTGATACCTTCTCCACGACACGGAAAAGGAGAAATAGGCATCTCCTTTTTGTGAGAGATAAAGGCAAATATGCTTTTTTAGTTTATCTTATTTATTTTTATTATTTAAATTATGATATGGTATATTATTAAGTTTCTATCAGATTGTTTTAGTTAATAAAGATCAACTCAAATATCAATTAATTACACATTGATAATTATTAAAATAATTTATAGATTTTAAACAAATATTGTGTATAATTATAATAGTGATGTATTTTTAAAATAAGTGAAAATAGAGGAGACCTTGACTTTTACTTTTTACCTAATTATGATAGTGATATATTTTAAAAATAAGTGAAAATAGAGGAGACCATGACTTTTACCATTCATCCTCTAACATTTTCTTCTTAACATTAAGAATTTTGGGGAGTAGGTTTGAGAAACAAGGAAGACGAGACAAATCAAATCTGAATTAGACGACACGTTATTTAGTTACATGCAAAAGGAGGACACTCTACGAACACATGATGACTTTGTCTTCCGGTATCTTGAAATGGGGGGGTTAGGGAATGGGAAGAGACGATGAAAAGTAAGCACTCATCCACGCCATGTCACAAAATCCACGTGGTCGGGCTTGGTATTTCTTATATAATTCAGTGATTTAATTTTGAGTACTGCATGGTGGTTGGCGTACATCTTTGGAGTAAGGTCCTCCACATTTACAGGTGTCCGTTATCGGCAAGGTTTCCTATCATGTAGCCACATATGCTTATTTTTATGTATCAATGTCTTGCCTAAATAAAATATATCTTTTCACTAAATTGCGAGCATTTTGGCTATTCTTATCATTTTAAAGAGTCAGGCAATAGTTTTCCATGGTTGAAGTGTTTTTGTCTCTACAAATGTATCATGAATTGAGTGAGCTTCCGAGTAAATCAAGTGGTCTGAGTATAACCTCTTTGCCGAAATTACGACAGAATCTGTTAAAGGTGGCTGTTATGGAGGACCCACCCATTGTTGGAACGTTCAGGGACAGCTCAGTTGTTCCCTCCGAGTGGTGCACGGCTCTTTTCTCTATCCGACACATGGCTAAGCCACCGTCTCCGTTCCGCTGTGTGGTGGCACCTCCTTCCTTAGCCACGCAAGGCAAAACGATGCCGAACCACTATTGCAGAAACCGTACCGTAACGTCAGTTACTAAAGTAGCGTTTGGTACTTGGTAGTAGTAGACAAGTAGTCGTACGCTCGTAGTTAGTAGTTGTGCGTGGTAAAACAAACTATATATATCCGGAACATAAATTTTAAAATTACATTGGCGACCCAAAAAAATATTTGAAATACGATTTACAATTATAATTACAGCTATAATATTTTATTATATTTTTATAATCATTTGCAGTCATAATAATTCATAATTTTAAATTTAATTTGAAATAAAAATTTTATACATTCCAATCACTGAGAAAAATAAACAACAGGTTTTCTTTTGCCCTTTTCAAATTTTATAAATTAATAGATTTTGTAAATATTATATAGAAAAAAGATTATTAGGATATATCTATATATTTGTGTATGTAAATTATTTTTATATTTATTGATTCTGAGATTTTTCCTTGTTTAAGTGTTTGTTGTATAAAGATTAACAAGAGAATGAAAAACTTCTAAAATTGACAAGATATGAGAGTCAATCAAAACCTTAAACCTAAACCACGAGAATTAATTGAATGGTATACTCTATGGTTGGAGATGACAAAAAACGATCAAAGAAAGAACACAAGAGAAGACAACAGAAAGGAGATGTTGGTGACATCGTTGTACTACCTTCACCCGTCTGATAATCCTAGAGCACTAAGAGCAGTGATTAGTACCATACAATTGAAAGGTGACAATTATGACGAATTGGCTCGTTCTATGTAGAATACACTCATAGGGGAGGGGAAACTGAGGTTTATGGGTGACATTGTCTAAACCCGATGATGACTCACCTAAGATTGATGATTGGTGGATGTTGAACTCTATGTTGGTGGCTTGGATCTTTAATACCAGTGAACCAAGTCTACGATCTATACGGAGTTTGTGAAAGAACTATTGGAGGAACTCAAACAGCGATTCTCGATCGGAAATGGTCCAGGTGTTCATCAATTGAATAGTGATCTAACGGAGTGCAAGCAGTGTGGGCAATCGGTGATGACATATTGTAGGCATAAGTTGCTTTGACTCCGATTGAATAGAATCATAAGTAGTAAAGATTGATTGGAAAGTTGTGACTAATTCAAATCAGTCCTCTCGTCTTCTGAGTTATCTTATATATTTAAAATTTTGCTTTATTTATGAGTTTGCTGTATAATTTGTATATAAAGATTAACAAGTGAATGAAAAACTCACACCCTTATTTAAAATTGACAAGGATCAAAACTTGCCAAGAAGATATGAATACATGGTGGAATTTGCACCACATGAAAGATCGTAGCACTTGTGGTTTTCCTCTCAATAAGGTCATTGTCCCGTACATTATAGCCAACTAAAGCACCTTATTGAGCCACGAATTGAATGAAGCTGTATGTCCAATATGGAAAACTATTTTGTGACATTTCATAGTAAAAAAGCTAAGGCAATTTCCCTTTGTTTTTATTCATCAATTGGTAATTAAAACGACCATTATTGTTTTAACTTGCAAAGGTGGGGAGTTAGATGCAAAACTCAAGGGTAGTGGTTATGCATATGCATGTGTACCATGTACTAAAAAAAAGAAAAGAAAAGAAAGAAAGCAAACCAAAAACCATTTCAAAAACGATGGAAGTATCCCAACGCTTAAGTGAATTACAATGTTGGGAAAGAGCAGTTGATTTCTAAAGCAAAGTAAACATCAAAGCAAGCACAGTGTAATTTAAGTAATTGGAGATCTGCGGTTTGACAGTGAGTCGAGGACGAGAAAATTAAATGGTTAACGTAGAATTTTATCAAACTCTTCCTAACGTAAGATTATGTCGATCCCCATCCTTAATAACTACTAATTTGTCGGGTCTTGAAAGGGATTTTAACTTCAAACAAGTTTCAAAGATCTGCTTAATATGTATAATTAAGTATACAAATCTCAGTGAACAGAGAATTTCAGGGGACAATTCAGAGGATGTTGCTTAACGCATTTTCCATTCATGAGACTCCTCGTGACTGATGATTATAAGATGGTCACGTGACGCAATACCCCGGTTGAGTATTGTCAAAGCTAAGTATATTATAGCGTTTTATCCTTATTATGTTGGCTAATTTGTGAATAAATTCTTACAAATTCTTATTAAGCGCTCACTTGGTAAGTAACGTGGATAAAGTTAATAAACAGAAACAGTCGTGTACAGTGTACACCATTTTGAACCGTTCAATTAAAATTAAGCACTAATTCGAAGACGATCGACGACGGTTCAGAGTGTGTTCATTGAATGAACATGTTCTTTTCTTTCCCTTCATGCTATAGTGATAGCGACTAGTCGGGCCAAATATGGCCAGACTTTCCAATGTAGCTTGGTACCTGGAATCCTATCCTTACCCAGACTAGAAAAATGGACAATGGAGGTTGCTTGCCAACTGACCATCAGAACCTGTCATCATTTTTGTGAAGAAGGTTGATCTTCCATTCAAATTAGGCAAAAGTTAAGGATAAATCTTTAATGTTTCCATAGAAATTGTTAACTTTTTGAGGTCGTTTTCAGAATTTGTCTTAAAAGAGTTTATCTATAAACATAAAAATATTAATCATTCATTAGAAGTTTAGAGTAAATTTATATCTTTAATCAATTAAATTATGGTTAATCTTGGCGGTACAAGTGGCTCCAAGTGATACACTCGATTGCACGTGACCAGCTGCTCTAAAAAGTAAAAACACAGTGACAAGGGTTTGACCGGTCTAATGCATCATGTGAATCTTGCTTTCTTCTACAGGTTTTGAAACCCCCCAGGGCCAGAGAGAGAGTTGAAATCAACACGCTATCTCGTGCCTGTTCCGTGACTATAATTCAACGTTTGTCCCTTGCTTTGATTCGTGTTGTCTCTCTGCCACCATTTACAGTAAGAAATCTACTTAGCTTTCTCAGTTGTGGCTGTTGCTTCATTCTTCAAATGACAGAAACATCCTCTGAAAAGTGTCCTAGCAGTGAACAAGAAGGAGGGTTTTCCAGGAATTTGGGTCAGATTTATGGTCCGTCTTACTGCTTATTTGGCCGTGTAAGCAACAAGTGTCTTGCTTTTTGCCTCCTAGTCCTGGGACAAGTATCACTATGCCTTTACGTGCATGGTAAGTGATGTAGTGAACTTGAAGTTTTCATTAAAAAAAAACCAAGGGTAGAGCCACTACAGTCGTCATGTTCCCCCACCACAAGCTAACGAGGCTTATTATGGCAGGCACTTTCTTTTCTTGGGGAGCCAATTGCATGTCGCCACTTGAATGGTGCAAGTTTAAAGATTTTTAACAAATACTTGGAGTCGAAGAAATATAACGGGCAAGGTGAAAAGTTGTAGACTTGAAATTTTCTCTCACAAGGGGAGAGGAATGGATGGCAAAATAGGAGATAAGGTTTAGGATATGGAGTGGGTGGAGTACAAATGCTTTCCATTTCTCACCTTATGCGTGAATCGTGGATATTGGTCATGAGATGGACGATACTTATAATTTAATCAAGTAACGTAGATATTTTTCATTGTCTATATCAGTTACTGTAATATATCCTCTGAATGGACACCAAAAAAAAAAATCTAGTCAAGAAGCTAGACAAATGTCCATCCTGACCCTCTACTTTTTATGCGTATTATTATAACAATTTTTAGAGTAAGTAAATTTATATTTTCTGGAACGGTCATAACCTGAGCCTGTCTTTCATGTCCAGAGAAAAACCTCTTCCCTACTTTGTTTCCAGCATGATGTGGTCAACTCGCTCAAATTGTTTATACTGCTATTTGAGAATATAAAGATCCTAGATAATCAAGTACTGAATTTGTACAACTGTATAGCAACTACTGTCGGCTCAGTCCTCCCTTCAGAAACATCAACAACCTCCATATTGCTCTACAACTAAAAACTTTAACGGAAATTAATTTTCAATCGAACGTTGTCTTCGCAAATTGAGGTTCTATGCAAATAATCGAATCTTGCAAAAACAGAGCGCAGCACTATGTCAGATTCTTGCGCAGAGAAAGTTTCATAAACTAATTGGGTTTGCTAAACAAGTCGACTTTAAACAAAACCTCATTTTCCTCTGCTGAGGAGTAGTGCTCGGTCGGTGACTAACCCTAACTAAAGCTCGGAAGAGGTACCTTGTATAACATATTCATCATTTCTCATTTCTGACTTGTTTAAGTCAATGCCGAGAGAAAAGAAGAAAAATGAAAAAGGAAAGAAAAGGTCAATGGTACAATACTAAACTGACAATATGCTGCCCTCAAATTGTTGTCTCATAATTTAGAATAATTTCCACTCTTTTCATGCATAAGCACTCTCCTGGTCTGGTATTTTTGGAGAAAAGAAAGCTATCTATATACATATATATATATATATATTCGTTGACCATAAAGATGTTATATATATGGGTCTATAAACTTTATATAGAGACACGTATTAGTTGTTGGAACAAGCAACTTAATTAACATGAGTTCATTACAAAGCTTATGCTTATCAGATTTTGACAGGTCCCAAGCGCTTGATATTAGAAAATATATCCTTTTCGTGGGTCAAATAATTAATATTGGATTAACTCATTACTAAACTTTGGATTATTTTCTTTGCTGACATTATAACTTCCTAATTGGCCAAGAGGTAGGCCTGAGTCTTCTGATCGATTGTCGCATATAACTTAACATACCAGATTGTAATAAATTTGTATTTTAGATAACACAAAAGAAGTGGAAATAGTATAATAATTTGTAAGTAGCGTAAAAAAACTGTAGTTGCAGTTGCACTTGACCATAATGAAATTAATTGAAACGAGAATGAATAGGGATTTGTGAGAATTTGGCGTAACGAACCATAAATGGCATCCGAATCTCCTCCAGCTCCAAGTTGGCTGAGTGGCATTTCGCTCTCCTTCCACTCCTCGGTTTTCTCGTAAATCCCAGTGAGCGTGCACACTTTCTGGGCCAACGCTTGAGTGATTGTTAAGACATGTTAACATTCCTTGTCGTGTTATTTTATTTAATTATTGCAAAACACGGTATTACAAGTATAAAGCAAAAATAACATGGAGAAGTTACTTCTGTCGGTGGGTGTTACAAGGAAGGGGAGGAATCCTATTTTAGTCAAAGTCAAAGTAAACTATTATTGAGCATTAGTCATTTCACCTCTGACAACAAGCCTTTTCCTGTAAATATCCTTCACAGGAGAAGTACGAACCGAGTTTTTCATCGTTCAAAATTAAATTGAATCACTCTCTATAAGGCTTGCTTGTTAGTTGTTACTGCCTGCCAGCCCTGAAACACTCTTTACGTATGGTATAAGTGAACGAAAGTGAAACTCGGCCCAAATTAGTGGGTCGCGTTCGCTTTTTCACTTCTTGGAGCAATGCTTGATTGTGAATACTGAACCAACTGTTTCCTCCCAAGATACGTCCTTATGGTTATGGTTGTACTGTTCGTTGGCCTCTTACCAAGTACCAAAGTAGGAAATAATTGGACCTTCTACTTCACCTCGTCACGGCTCAACGTCAAAGTAGGAAATGATTGCCTTGTAGACATAGGCTGGGAATATATCTATTCTTTTAATTCAGTTTGAAAGAAACTTAAAGCCCGAGTTAATATTGAAGCATAAGATAAAATGCAAATTTTCATTTGCCGTCTTATTTCTATTTTATCGCCTTTGGAGCAATTCATCACCTAAAAAGTACCCATAAAAATAAAATCTTTTTTTTTTCAACTTAAATTATGGTACATAAAAAGATGTGTTAAACTAAGTGCTTGTGGACAAAGCATGTCTCATCCAAGTCCCACAAGCATGAACCTCTTTTGCAATTTTTAAGTCTTCGGGGGTGTGTATATATATATTAAAGAAAAAGGATGATCTATCACTGATTGGATCGATACGCTTTCATGTATTAACATGCCTAAGTTTCTAATTCCCAATTTAAAATTAGGTGAAGCATATAATGGCTTTTAGAAGTTAAAATTAATTATGTACGTGTTTTTGACCATACGTTTCTTTTGTTGCATAGGCTAGCGTCATTTTCGAAAACAAGGTTTGGTACTTTCCAACCTAAACTACTTGCAAGAATAATTTTCTTTGGGGTTAAGATAAGAATTTTAATAAAGTAATTAAGCTCAGAGATTTTGGTTATTAAATAAGGTTACAAAGTCATTATCAAAGAAAAGAAGCGTATAAAAAAAATTGAATTGTTGGCCTTAATTTTCAATTTATGCATGCAAATGAACACATGTACGTCATTGTTGAGAGGTCCGTTTGATCTAACTCTATTCCTCTAATTTTCTAGTTGACATAGATATAATAATAACACGGAACATCAAAATAATAGTGATAAAAAAATGGTTTGACTGCGACGGAACATACATTAATGAGATGATGGCATAGGGCCGTCCAAAAGACCGACAAGTTAATATTCTTGTAAGGAAAATGAGAGGGTTGGGAAGGATTAGGTGATTTAGCAAGCAATTGTTTCATCATTGCACGTATTAGAAACAAAATTGTGATGTTTGGTCGGTGTCTAATCCGTAACCATAACCCCGACTATGTTAGTTTTGGATACATTTCTTTTTGTTCGCTATTGTTCTTTCTGTTGTCTCTAAATGGACGGGTCACATTCATTGATGTTGGCCTATGATAAATTGATAATGCCTTTGGACATTAACTCAAAGTTTTGACAATATCAATATATTTACTTACAGTTAGATCCATGAAGATAATTTATTAAAGCAATTTTACTTTTTTTTTTGGTTTAAATTAGGTAGAATGTACTTGTCATATTTCCAACGTCTTTATTTGGTTTTTATTAGTTTTACTCATCAATTACTTAGAAATCATACAATGTTCAAATTAAGTTTCTATTTTTGTAAATTTTAGACGTTCCAATATCGTCAAATATCTTATATAAAAAAGTCACCGTATCTGATATACAAAATTTCCCATTTTGCAAGGATGTAAAGATGGTTATAATGCAAGCAATTTTTTTATATATTTTTTCAAAGAAACGGTTTTCGTGATTTGAAACTGTGATCTTTTGATCATAAAATAGCAACTTTAAGCTTACCCTTTAACTATCTTATATAAGAAAATTCAAAGTAACTATAAATTATAATGTATGATATCCAAATCTCTTGTGTTATATATGCATATATTATAAATGTAGTCAAGTTGATTTGTACTCCCTGGCTTCATCAATATCCTCTCTCACTGCTTTAATCGGATTCGTTGGAGTGTGACTTGCAAAAGAAAACTAATAAGAAAGCGAATTTGATATAATATCCACTCATTTGTTTACATAAAGTGCAAAGAAAACGATCCAAGAGTCTACTGCCTTAACAATTAAATTTCTTCAGCCATGGTTGATGTGAAGGCTTCAACTTTAGGAACCGAATCACTCAAAATATGACTAATATGTATGGCAGCTGGATCCCATTTAACAATTCGTCCAGACCAAGATTTTGGACTTGGATGAATTCATCTCTTAATTTGACTCAAATAACTTATGAAAGATACTGATATGTGAATTATTTCCATCATGGGAAAATGTATACATTAAGCAATGGATGGTTGGATTTAGGTGGAGTTCACTAGATTTAAATTATTATACAAAAGCTGCATGAAAAGTGCCTAAATCTAGTCATAAGGGCCATAATGCTGTGTCTGATCCGGTGATCATCATGATTATTATTGAAAGCAAAAGACTAGGTTATAATACTAATTAGCTGCTAAATCATCACATACGTTTAAACCCGTCGCTGTTGCTTCCTGGTTCTATGTTGTGCTGCAGAACATTTTGACTAGTTAATCCTTATCATATTTCGTCACTTATGGAGATAAGTGTTTGAGAGAGTCTGCGCCTAATTAATAATTGGGGTTTTTCAAATAAATCTCGTCAACTGATGAAAAAGTGACATTATAATATTCCCAATGACAATCTTCCTGCGCACAGAGATGATGTTTCTGATTCAAAACTCTCGCACAAAGGCCGGCTGAAAGTGACTTGAGCGTGGTGATAATAGCACAGAACCAACCAATAGTCTTAACCAAATATTGGTTACGGATTGTTTTGGCGGCTGGGGGAGGTTTCCTATGAACTTTCAAGCACGAATTTTTAAAAAAATGCTTATTGTTTTAATGATTATTAATTTTTATTTAGTGCATTAAAAAGTTTTTATAATCACAAAATTGGTTGCTGTATCACAAACTAAGTAAAATTCATATGGCTATGGACTTTCGGGTTTAGCAGGAAGGATGGGCAGTCACAGCAGCTTAATCAACAAGGAAAGGGAATGACTTTGGTTTCCTCATTTATGTATGAGATGGGATTGAACAACATGATTAGAAAAGTGATTATGGTGAATAATATGGTCCCTTGCTTCTTTTGATGGTCTTACCACATGATCACAGTAAATAACATTATCATCAGAAGCAAATTAGCATACTGCATACTCCCGTTGATGATGGAGAATTTTGGCACCGTACCCTCATCATGAAAGATCTAGGCATTTAGTTTTAAGTTACTCATACATGTAAATCTTTGACTTCAATATCAAGAGAAGGGCCACAAGAGATGGAATTTTCCTAACTTGAGTTAGAATAGAACACCGCATGATTAAGGATCCAGATAATGATATAAATTTGTGGCTATTAATATCAATTAAGAAGTTGGAGGTTCACTTATATTCATTGTAATATTTAATTTTATTAAGATTTTTCTTTTTTAAAAATAAAAATTCATTATTAACACTGAGAGAATAGAGTTTGATGGAGCATTTGACTAAGAAGACCAGCTAAATTATGTTTGAATCAAATCCCAAGCAAAGCAGGGCCTAGTAGTGGTATCCAAAACCAGAAGTGCACTACTACTGGTAAAAAGAATGGTTATTTTGGTTTGAAGCTATTAGGTATATTGTCTCCTAAAACATAAGTTAGATCAATGATGAAATAGACCCATTTTAGGAGTAATTGAGATCTAGCCACAAAATGAAGAATGACTCATAATGGCAATTGATTGAAGTCACAATTATGTTTTGAAGTTCCAATCTGTAGAACTAAAGAAGGCAACGGCAGTAGCAGGAACAACAACAGCATGTGGAGATGTAATAATTGAGTGTTGTATGAACATACAAACTCATAAAGCTCATGATAATTGTTGGGCCCAAGAGACCTAGAATCCAGCAACACAATCAACGTACTTTCAGAGGTAAGGCAAAAGTATGGTATGGCCATTATATCAACCAGACGGTGCATTATTTAGTACTTTCAGACCATAGCTCACGAAGGATCATTGTTCTTCCTCTTCCCTTCATTCCACACCAGTCAATGATGCTGAGGACTGCGCCTTCGATCGCTTGTTGACTCCGCAACTATGGAAGGATGAAAGGGACCTGAAAGGATAAATTTTAAGAAAAGCCGATTGACCTAGACCCTACTTATTCCTTTGATCATTTCTTCAGAAAGAGAAGATGGTACCTCTGGACCCAACGAGGGAGGAGAATGTGTGTGCTAGATTTTCAAAGCTGTATGATTTTCCAAGACTGCTATATGCTATAATTCTCCTCAGACATAATTAAATTAGCTGACTGTTTCTTGGCATAATTGCAGCACTAATAGCTATCACATGCTTGCATGGAAAAGTAGGCGAAAAAAAGGATCCAATGAGTTCTTAAACACACAAACTCCGCCTTTCACAAAGATACGCTAAATCCTATCAAACATGCTTTGATATTGTTGGTAGACCTCTAGCACTCACTAATTGCGTTACAATCTACAATCCCATGTCCCTCTAACCGCTATTTGCTTCCTTAAAAGGCCTCTGTACGGGGTTATGGTGGCTAAGCATGTGAAAACCTGAACCTGCCTGCTAAAAGTTAAATAAAAGCACAGTACTGGTGCTGGTAACGCTACCAAACTGCATCTTGTGGTCGGTGCTTTAATCTTGATTCTGATGAGCAGGTGGCACCCTGTAATTTGTTTATTTCCCACCATTATTAATCTTAATTTCATCAGTAAAAGGTTTGTTTGTGGAACTGTGGAATTATGTTAAGCTTTGCAGGTAAAAATCATTTTTAATTGGGAAAGTATTAATCAACTATACTTTTTACCATAAAACACACTTACTCAAGGAATCAGAATAAAAAATAGAAAGCAAAAATCAGAATATTGCTAATTGTAAGTGTTTGATATATGATTGATTACTAAGAGTAAAAGCAAACGAGTCAATACTTGTATTAATATTTGACATCAAATATTAAGAATTATACTTTTCATATGTAATTACTAAAAATGAGATTAAACTAATTAATAGTTATGCTAGTATTTATTATCAAATATTAAGAATGATAATGCTAAAATTTTAAGCATATTCAATATTATATAATTTTTTAATTAAAATATTTGATATTTTATAATTATCAATCAAATTTATTTTTCCAATATTCTATAAAATTATAAAATTTCGAAAAATTATAAATAATTTTTAAAGTAAGAATAAAATCATAGAAATATAGAAATCTTGCCTTACTTGATTTAGTAGAACGCAAAATAAAATAATTGTTAAAAAATTAAACATGAAAAATTGCGATTAGGGTAATAACTTAATAATATTTCATTTGCTATGTATCTCTTATTATTATATTTAGCTCTAGCTTATATCGGCATCCCCTTAAGAATAAACGTATAGAATTAATTAAAATTTTGTTATTCCTTATTTTATCTATTTTAATAACCAAACAAAAAAAAGTTTGAGAATAAAAACTGCATTCTTGTTCTCATCTCCTTATCACCGATTACCAAACTTGAGTTATCTTCACATGGTAGGATTTTTTTTTTTTTTTTTCCCAGAGGAAACCTGAACTCACTCTCTTTTTGGGATTAATAAGTGACACTGAGCAAGTGAAAAGATAGTAGTTTTGGAGGTGAGAGTTGCAAAATGAGGGGTGTGGTCAGTGGTGTGGGTGTGGACCTGACCTTTATCTATTCTAAAGCTATAACATATGGGAGTGATGATTTCGCTTGGGCTGTGAGGATAAGAACCAAGTTGTGGCACCCAAAGCTTTGGTTTTGCACGCTTTCCTACCAAACGATAAAGCTAAGTTTCTTGTGGGGTTGGAGTTGGAGACTTGGGCCGTTTAGTTCTTACTCTTCATTCCTATCTGCATCTTCTGAACAGAAAATATCTACAAAGCTGAAACTTCAAACATTTTTTTATATTTGGGTTGGTCGATGTGGCGGTTGAAGTCAGAGAAGCATCATGGGTTTATAACATATTCTAACATTGATTGCCTCAGGTTCTGTATTCTCACAAGAAATGCTTTTTCATACATACATAATGTATACATGTCGGACATTTAATTCAATATCGTCAAACAGTAGGCAACTTGCGGCACTTGAATTCCTTGTTTCTGGGCCTATCCATTTCCAATCCTTGGATTCAGAAGGTTAGGCCTGCAGATACAGGTTGGACACAATCTCACAATTCACTATCAATCAAGCCTTTATTCTTTTTAAAAAACAGGCCTTCATTCTCATCTATTTCTCATAAGACCACAGACCTTACAGCCCATAGTTGGTGGAATGGAATTGGTCATTTTTGATATATCGTTTCTATAAAGGTAAATATCTTGAATTACAAAAAATATTAAAGCTTATTTTGTAAAAAAAAATTAAGTCCTAAATAAATATACATATATTTATTAAATACATTAGTTATATTAAATTTCTATTAATATTTATAATTTTGACTAAAAATTAAAGCTAGTTCTAAATATTTTTGGTCGCCATTGAGTAAGTGAAAATAGTCATGCACTTTCTTGGTAAGAAATGGTCATTAGCCAAATATATGATATTGTAATGGTAATCCAGACACTACTTTACATTAACCATGTGGAGTATAAATAGGTATGTACAAGATACGGGTACAAATATTAGCTAAGGATGAATACAAACAATAGATAATGATAAACTCTATTTAAACAAACTAAAATCAGTTTAAGAGATAAATGGGAATATTTATCCTTATCACCCTCCACCAAATTGATCATCATGAGGTATGATGGTCAATTTGGTCTTCAATTTATTGAATCTTTGCTTAGGTAACGACTTGGTTAGAATATTTGCAATATGATCATTTGAAGAAAGATATCTGATCTGTAACATTCGATTTGCGATTAGATCATGGACATAATGAAAATTAATTTCCAGGTGCTTTGATTTGGAACAAAAAATTGGTGTTGTGAAATATGTTGCGTTGAGATTATCACACCATAGAGCAAGAGTTGTGGCTTGTACATGACCAAGTTCTTGGAGTAAAAAAAGTACCCATTGTAATTTAGATAATGTGGAAGCTAAAGCACGATACTCTGCTTTAGTTGAAGAACGAGCAACAGTTTGTTGTTTTCGAGCGCCCCAAGCAATAAGATATGAGCAAAAAAATGCAATAACCAGATGGTGATTTTTTGTCTTGAATGGAACTTGCCCTATCGGCATCACTATATGCAGAAACCAATGGATTGGAGCTCGGTTTGAGAAGAATCCCACGCTGCATAGTGGAACGTAAATAACGCAAGAGGCATTTGACTGCTTACCAATGTTTTTCAAGCCGTTGATAGATACATTGAGATACTTTGTTCACTAAATGACAGATATCCGGTCTGGTAAGAGAGAGATATTGCAATCCACCAACAATACTGCGATACAGAGTTCCATCAGAAAAAGGAGTGGCATCATTTAACGTCAACTTGGATTATGGACAGGCAGGAGTAGAAACTGAATTAGCCAAAGACATATTCGCTTTAGATAACAAGTCTGTGATGTATTTACGCTGAGTGAGAAGAAGGCATGTAAGTAACTAGTTGCAAATATGGTCTGGATATAGAGAACTGACAAAATCTTTTGGTTGTTGCATAAATACCTCTTCATCAAGGTTGCCATGTAAAAAAACATTAGAGGCATCCAACTGATAGACAGGTCAGTGATGTGCAACCAACATGGAAAGAATAGGCCAAATGTTAACAGGATTAATAACAGGATTATAAGTATCCCTATAATCAACACCTGGGCATTGATGGAACCTTTTACAACGAGCCTGGCTTTGTATCATTCAACAGAGCCATATGATTTCCTTTTGATTCGATGTACCCATTAGCAGCCAATGACATTTTGAGAAGAAGCGGGAGGAACTAATTCCCATGTGTTATTAGCAATTAAGGCATCCATTTTATCAGCCATAACATCTTGCTATTTGCTTGATTTTTACAGCTTGTTTATATAAGATGGGTACAAAGTCTTTAACTTGTATATGAAAGGCATGTGGTTTTAAGTTTCCAGTTTAAGAATGAGTGATCATCGGATGGGTTTTAGGTATATCTGATGATATAGAGGCATGATGTGGTATAGTAGGGATAATTGAAGGTGGAGGAGATAAAGGGTTAAGTGGAGATGATGGAAGAGAGGAAGACTGACACGAGGTTGGAGGCTAAGGAGGTGACAGGTTAAGATTGGAATTTGGTGAAGAGATTCTCTTTGGAGTAAGATTGACAGGTAAGAAGGATGAAAGTAAAATGGTTGCTGGTGATGTGTCATGGAAACTGGCAAGAGTAGCTTGCTTTCGCAAAAAGGGAAAGACTTGCTCATCAAAAATCACTTGGCGTGAGATAAGTAATTTAGATGTATTAATATCAAGACAAATATAACCTTTGCGAAGTTTACTATAGCCAAGAAAAACACAAGCTTTGGGCCTTGGAGCAAGCTTATTATGTAACATCCCGGTTCCATACAAAGGATTAGAACCCTAAAAATTTGGTATATGTGAGATCAATCAAAGAAATTAGGACAACACATCTTATGCTCATGCACATGATTAGGGAATCCTTGCACATAACGATAATTGTACATACATTCATGGACATTCCCGGTATAATTGGTAATTGGTAATAAATGTGACTGTTTAGAGAATTGTGGGTTATTGATCTT
>JANZLX010000003.1:8282247-8298361 GCA_025531955.1 Erythroxylum orinocense | reverse complement strand
CTTACTGCTCACAAGGGAAAGTTAGAGGTTGGGATCAGTTCGTGTCTGCATTAGGATTTTCTTATTTTGTATCTAGTCCACGATCTCTGTACAGTGTATATTTGAATGTCTCAGTTTGTAATGAGTGATGCAGTATGAGAATATGTGTAAATGGGATTAATGACATGAGGATTATTATTTTTATATATATTGTATCAATTTTTGCCAATTGGAAATGTTTGCAAACGTTTGTTATGAAATGGGCCCAGACGGCCCCAAAATGGAATGATTTGTGTTTCTAAAGGGTTATGAATGAAATTGGACCGTAATTAACCATGGAAATGTGGATTGTAATGCCTTAAAAATAATGTGCTATCGACTTCTATCATTATTTGGCCCAAATTAAAAATGAACTTATGTTTATGTTAGTGTTTCAAAAAAAAAACATTTTATACCGATTTGTGAATGATTGACTGGTCTAGCATGCTACCTTCGCGGGCACGGACTCGAATATCACCGTCGATGTCGAGTTCGGGTTTTGCGAAAGTGGGGTGCTACATATTAGGAGCATAAGGCCGAAGCCAAGGATAACATAGACATCCAAAAACTTTCATATCTGTGTAGTTTGGCAAGGAATGAAATAATTTCTCAAAAGAAAAGACATGCTACAGAACATGAGATGGTAGTCTATTTATGATATAAACAGTAGTATGAAATGCATAAGGCCAATAAATATTTGGGACAGAGGAATGCTGTAATAATGAAAGACCAGTTTCAACAATATGTTTATGTTTACGTTCAACAGATCCACTTTGTTTAGGTGTTTTAGGACAAGCACTACGTTGAGTGATTCCATTATTAGAAAGGTATGTAGTAAGGGCCTGGAATTCCCCACCCAAATCTGATTGAAACATTTTAATTGGTCAACTAAAATTTTTTTCGACAATGTTACAAAATTTAATAAAGGTATTGAGGACATTTGATTTCTGTTTGAGAAAATAGATTCAACAATAGTGACTATAATGATCCAAAAACAAAACATAGTATTTATTACCATCAATTGAAGGAGCAGGTGAGGAACCCCATACATCAAAATAGATTAAATCAAGGGGTCCCTCAGCAATAAAGGAAGAGATAAGAAAAGATAACATATGACTCTTACTAACACTGCAAGCATAACATAAACTTAATTGTTTATTAAACATCATAGAAATATTAGATTTATTGAGTGCTTGAAGAACAGTACAAAAAGAGGCGTGACCCAAATGTTCATGCTATGTTGAGAGAGAGCAATGCAATGCAAACTTTGGAGAAGTGTGATCATAAATAGGTGCAAGAAAGATAAAATAAAGTCCATTGTTATTCGGCTCTGTAAGCAGCATATTCCTCATGGGGATATCCTTGATTTCAAAATGAGAAGGAAAAAAAAATCAATAAACACATTATTAGCGTTAGTGAAGGAAGAAACAAAAAGAACATTATGACGAATATCAGGAACAAGGAAAATATCCTATAAGTGAAAAACATAATTCTTAGACTGGCAAGAAGATGATCCAGAATGAGTGATTTGTAAGGAATTACCATTGCTAACTTTGTTGTGATCTTGTCCATGGTAATCATAATAAATGGTTAGATTTTCAAGATCAGGAGTAATATGATGAGTTGTACTAATATCCATAATCCACGACTAAGGTTAGGTTAGCTGAGAAGCGGTGTTGACATAGTTGATCGACGACTAAGGTTGGGTTGGCTAAGAAGAGGTGGCTACATAGTTAGAGGATGGTTTAGGAGTGGTGGACTCATTAGCTTTATTGAATTTCAGAGAAGAACAATTTTTGGAGAGATAGCCAAAACCATGACAATTGTAACAAGTAATTTGGGTCGGATCTGATTGCCCAGGCCTTTGCAAATGGGTTTGACGCTGAAGAGAATAATTTGGAGTAGAAATTGGAGGTCAGACAGAGGAATTAAAATGAAAACTTTTACCTTGTCCGCGATACTGTCCTCCTCGACTCCTTGTATTTCCTGTATTGCATGGAGAATAAGACAAAGTAGTGGCTACAAAGGCTGTTGGAATGACTGTGCTGGATGAGTTTTTAGTATTGAGACTTACTTCTTCACTCAGTAATAAGCCATAAAGGTAATCAAAATTAACACTATGAAGTTTGTTTTCAAGAGAGCGAACAAAAGGACGGTACATAGGTCCAAGTCCATTAGTAACAAACTGCACCAAATCATCATCAGACATAGGACTGCCTAAGGCTACTAACTGATCAAACATAGCCTTCGCACGTTGAGTATACTGAGCAATACTTTCAAACTGCTCTTTTTAGACCTTAAAGAAATTACTTTTAATGGTATGAATATGAGCTTTAGAACCTGAGGCATAGGATGCTGCAAGCTTTGTCCAAGCATCCTTAGCACAAGAGACCCCAACAATTTATGAAATGAAGGTTTCAGAGATGGAGCCAATGATCCAGCCCATTGATCACAGCAAAACCAAGTGGAATATTGAGGATTTGGGTCTCCCTCAACAATGGTTCGTGACGGTGGAGCAGAGTTACTATCAATATGTGAAGCTAAATCATAGCTGTGAAGTAATGACATTATTTATGCTTTCCATAGGAGATAATTAGGGGAGTTCAATTTGATTGGGAGTGGGTGAGATATGTTTGATAAAGTGGCTATAGTGGAGGTAGGTGAGATAGAGATGGCTGAAGCAACAATAGGTTGATTTGATGTGTAACATCCCATCACCTGTGGGAGGCTAAAGTAGTAAATATGAGTAATTAATTAGCGCTTAGAAATGCTTTTTTTCATGCTCATGCATAATGTGTCATACATATATACGTGAATAGTGAAATTGTTGCACATAAAAATAATTGTACATGCATTCATGAATAATTTCGAGTATAATTGAACTGAGTGGTGGTTTTTGGAAAATTTGTGAAATTGGAAATATTATTGATTAGTGGAAATATTTTATCTGTGAATTTTGGTAAATTTAGGATTTACTTTCGAAATTTATAGAGTATTGGGGAAAATAACAAGAATTCAAAAGATATTTGGAAATAGTTGGATTATAAAGATATAATTAACTAAGTTTCAAAAGAAACTTAGTTAGAGTTGGATCTTAGGAAAAGTGAAAAGTGTAAAGTTGTCTTTATTATTTTTCAGAAGGAAGTTTGAGTTATCCGAGAATTAGAGAGGGGTTTGTTCTTTTCCTAAGTTCTTTCATTGTAATCACCTTCTTCGAATTTTCTTCAAACACACAGAGTTTTCCATCAAAATCTTTCTAAGAGATTTTTGTGTTTTTCCCTTTTTCTAAATCAATCCCACCTTGTAAATTTTCTAAGAAAAATCAGAAAATGGTTAATGTTCACAGTGGATTACGTATTTTGTATGAAGTTAGGGCTTGAAGATAGTTGAAACTTTTGGAGTCTTCAACAAGTAAGTAGTGAATAAAATTGTTAGAGTTGTGAATTTTTGAAATAAAGTTGATGAACTTATTGTCAGTGCATATTCATGGCATAAGTAGTGAATAAAATTGTTAGAGTTGTGAATTTTTGAAATAAAGTTGATGAACTTATTGTCAGTGCATGATCATGGCATTACGTATATTTATATTCTTGAACACTGTGTTAAGGGGATGAAAATTGTGGATATGGTGTTATTTGATTTTTGGATGGATTGTTAGTGATCAGATATTGTGGAAATGATTTTTGGAGTTGAAGTAGCATTGAAATGGTGTATAGGATTAATGTAACATATTAAAGTTCGGAAAGGTGAGATATACACTGTTTCTTCACTATGCATATATGTATGGATATATAGGTGTTTATACGTGAGTTGATGAAAACTTAGAGTTGTTTAAGAAAAAGGTTTTTGAGTTGAGGAGTATAGATAGTATCGTATGTGAAGAAGTATCGTCTTAGGTTGACTTCTGCTTCGTCTTAAGTTGACCATCAATATCGTCTTAGGTTAACTTCTGCTTCTTTTGAAATCTTGGAATGAGTGTTGAATTGATGTGATCTATTTGTTATGCTTAGCAATGTGAAATGTGTGATCTTATGATATATTGGATTACGTGTTGAACGTGTCTATGATCTCATTGAGTATCTGCGAAATGTGTATTATATGTATATGATCCGGTGAACTCATCAATAATGGTTCATTCATTGAATTCGCAAAACTCATAAAAATTACAATGTGACTTTTCAGATATGAAACAGGAGATAAAGTCCTGATTTGTTAGCTGACACTAGAAATGTTGTAGCATTTATTTTATAGTTTTGTTATAACCTATAAGAGGTTTTGTAAATATTTGTATGATGCAACAGTATAAAAATTGTGAATGAATACAATCAATGGTTTTAAAGTTTAGTGACCTTTGAGTATGTTAGAGGATGTCATGTATAAGTTGGATTGTCAGTGTAAGTAGAATTTGCTTTTGCTCCAATATACCATTATCATAAGGTATGTACTTGAATGTCCTTCGGATATTCGGGTATTTGTCTTATGATAGTAGGATATTTTATGATGTCATGATGGACAACTAGCTGTTAGGTCGTAAAGACTTCTCTAAATTGATGGAATCGGAAAAAAAAAAATCAAATGAAGGCAGGTGGGTGTAAAGAAAAAGGCTCTGATACTATACTATGATATTGTAACGGTAACCCTGATACTACTTTATATTAACCATGTAGAGTATAAATAGGTATGTATAAAATACGAATACAAATATAAGATAAAGATGAATACAAATAGATAATGATAAACTTTACCTAAACAAACTAAAATCAGTTTAAGAGATAAATAACAATATTTACCCTTATCAATATGGTCCCGCAATTTATGTTTAGATACTTCGGCCACAAAGCGGATAACCTGAACCACCAATTTTAAGATTCAAAAGCGGATAACCTGAACCACCAATTTTAAGATTCATCCATGTAAGCAAAAGAGTGGAGATGGAGGTGCTCGATATCAGATTCTGCATGCCACATGGCGACCCACTAGCCAATTGCCCATGCTTTCTCTTATCCTTGTAGATAAGCCCCTGCTTACATTAACAAATTTGCATCCCAAACTCCATATGCCACCGTCTAAACTCAACATAGCTTGTTGATAAAGAAATTTTGGCAGAAAATGGTTTCTATTTCTGCGTCTTCTGCCATCGCAGCTGTTTCCATATCTTCTCCATGGTAAGTTCTTGCAGGATCCGTAATAAAACTCCTGTCTTGTTGATGATTTCGTCTCTATCGCATGTAAGAATGAAAAACTGAGATGATAAAAGTGGGAAAACGACGAGGGTAACTTTCGTTTTGCTTAGTAAATTTATGTGAAGTCCTATTTGCAGTTCCCAGAAGAATGGATCCATTGCAGCAGCAACAAAGGCTTCTTTCCTTTCTGGAAAGAAATTGAGAGTGAAAAAGTGCGTAACATCAGCTGCTTCACGATCGGTTATAGTCTGTGCTGCTGCTGACCCTGACAGACCACTCTGGTTCCCTGGTAGCACACCTCCTCCATGGCTTGACGGCAGGTTTGTTAACAACTAACGTGCTTCTTTGATATTGCCTATCTCTTTCTTTCGCATGCTTCTTAGATATTGCCTATCTTTTGCATGCACGTACGAACTAAAATATGAAGTCGTTCTTATGCCTTGCCTGAATTTTCTATTGCAGCCTTCCCGGTGATTTCGGTTTTGATCCCCTAGGTCTTGGTAAGTTACGGCTAAGATCATCAACTATGTCCTGAACACTATTTAATGTTGAAACTGAAGAATGTTGTAATTGGTATATTTGACAGGATCTGATCCTGAAACTCTGAGATGGAACGTGCAATCAGAGCTTGTGCACTGCAGATGGGCAATGTTAGGCGCTGCGGGTATTTTCATCCCAGAATTTCTGACAAAGATTGGCATCCTAAACACCCCATCCTGGTACACTGCTGGAGAATTGGAATATTTCACAGACACCACCACGCTTTTCATAATTGAGTTGATCTTAATTGGATGGGCTGAGGGCAGAAGATGGGCAGACATTCTCAAGCCAGGCTGTGTCAACACTGACCCCATTTTCCCTGACAACAAACTCACAGGAACTGATGTTGGTTACCCTGGTGGCTTATGGTTTGACCCGCTTGGGTGGGGAACTGGCTCTCCTGAGAAGGTCAAGGAGTTGAGGACTAAGGAGATCAAGAATGGAAGACTGGCTATGTTGGCTGTTATGGGTGCTTGGTTTCAACATATTTACACGGGCACTGGCCCCATTGACAACCTTTTCGCTCACCTTGCTGATCCTGGTCACGCCACCATTTTTGCTGTAAGTCTGCAGTCTCCAGTAACTATCCATAGTCAGATTCCTCTATGATTTATTTAGGTTCTGTGGACATAGCTTACAGTTCAAATGACATGTGTTTCAGGCTTTCACCCCCAAGTGAAAAGGCAAAGGGAGGATGCTTCATATGAGATGGAGCTGTCAACAGTTTTATCTGAGGAAGGGAGTTAAAAGATGTGTATTTGTCGAAAGAACATTTGTATCATCATATCTTGTAATGCCACTTTAATGGTTTCTTGTAGTAGAATTATCATGGAATGTACAAAGATCCCTTCTCCACTTAGATGCCAACTAGTAACAGAAGAAGTCGCAAGAAACTTTTAGCATTTCCTAAACGATATTCACTAAAATTATAAACAATTTTCTCCATTTCATAAACCTCATTCACTAAAATTATAAACCAACTCCAGGGTTTTTTAACCTCCTATCGGCTCACTCCTCCGAAATCCCAACCTCTCATGATCGTAATGGATTTTCTTGGAAAGAGTTCACGCTAGTATTTAAGATGCGAGCATGAAAACGTTTCGAACTGCTCAGTGAGAAAATTAATGATTGCTTTTACGAACTCGGATGATTTGGCTATCAAGTTACAAGCTCGAAACAGAATCATCAAGAAGTTTTTTTTTAAAAAAAGAAATGAAATTAATTAATAATATGGATAGCCATACAAGCTGTAACACAGGAAAATACCCTTAGCTTCGAAACTCTCAAGAGCAAAATTGTGTTGGGAAATTAACGATGATACCAGGGTGGAGAGATCCACAAGTAAGAGAAGCAAAATTAATGATGCTACTGGGATGGAGAGATCCACAACTAACCTTTATTTTAGGGAAGCTTTGAATTGGATCAAAACCTTATCTTTTTCCCCAATATGCGTGGAGACGGATTGTCAAGTTGTTAATCAGTTTTTGACATCTACGTTTACGTTTTCTTCATACTTTTCAATGATTATTCAAGATTGTAAAGTTCTGATTGATGAGCTTTTGTTTATCGCTTATGTGTTTGTTAGAAAGCCAACGAATCAAGTTGCTCATATGATAGCTAGGGCAGCTAATTCTATGTCTGGTTTTGAATGGGGGGTATGCCCGCCTTCTTTTCTGTATAACGTTTTAACTATGGATCTCAATAATATGCGTTGAGTGCAATCGTTACCATTCCAAAAAAAAAAGTCACCTTAGGATATGACATTTAGAGCAAAGAACAACAAGGAATTATGTGTTGCAATGTTAACGCTATATGTGTAATGAGGAGTAGATGCTTAAGGTGCAATTGAGTTGTAGTTTCTTCAACAAAATGAACTCACGAATTTCAACGATGATCTTAAATATCAAAGTTGCTTTGGCTGAGGATTTGTTAGCAAAATGCCTAAGATTCCTTTCTATCCAACGCGTATAGATACAAACACCCAATATGATAATGTGAATTTAGTAATTTAGTTTTGAGAGATTGTGTTGAGTTGAGATTCTAAATGTAATATCAGTGAGAGAGACCCTTGGATCATTTCATGAACATATAGTAGTGACATAGTCCCAAATACTTTTGTTGAAAGGACATTCGAAGAGGAGGTGGTTTCGTGATTCATCCTGCATGGAGTACATTAGTCAATTTTTTTCCACTTGCAAGTATGACATTCTTTCAACGGTGGATAACTTGTTTTGTATGGCCAACCAAAAAATTAAAGATATTTTCGGGGTTAAAATTTTACTCCATACCGTAGCGGATCATGATACCATGGAGTGTCGTCTACGTAATTGATCAATAATGGTTTTGTTTGTAAGCTTGCTGAGCAGGATATCCTTTTAAAAAATGATTTTAGGTGAATGTGGTGTCGGGGGGTATCCTGGCTAAAGATGTTGCAGGCTTCAGGGAAAGTTCCAGGAGTTTCCATTGATAAAAGAGCAAAGTCGAGTGTTTAGCAAATCTAGAGAGGAAGTTCTCAAGTATTGAGTCAAATGTATCAAAGGGCCCATACTTGAGCAATTGTCATACTTTAATGAAACCAACCTACCATCTCCTATTTTGCATGAAACTTCCTGGTGTACTGCATCTCGTAATTTTAGAAACTGTGTGAGGAAGTGAGTGTGAGGCTTTAGGTTTGATGTCCCATATACTGTGCCCTTTGAGGAAGTAAGAGTGTAACCATTTAATCCACATAATTTTTTTCCCTCCAATATCCACTAAAACCTTTTAAGAATCAAAGCACGATTTGTGGCTTTGATGGAGAGAATATTGAGACCACCCTCTTGTTTCAGATAACAGAGGTCAACCCACTTAACCTTCGCTGCTCCTGGATTGTCATATGGGTGGCTTCATAAAAAGGATCTAAGAATCCTTTCAATCGCTTTGATGATGCTTTGTGATAAGAAGATATGAGAGCTCTAATACACATGCAAGGAGTTGAGGACAGACTTTATGAGTTGGAATTTACCCGTATAGGATAGGGATTTATTCACCCATGATTTGACTCTCTTTTGGATCTTATCTAAGAGAGGGCGATATTTGGAATGATTGAGTCTCTTTGTAAACACTAGGAGACTAAGGTATAGGAGTGGGGGACACTATTGTTTCATTCCCGTGGTTTCAATTATAAGGGGTTCCAAAGTACAAGAACTTTTAGAAAGGAGAAAATGACTTTTGTGTAGATTTATCTATAGTCCCAAGAATTGCTTGAACATTTGGAGAGCACGCATATAGGAGTGGATTGACTATAAATCAGCCCTGCAAAAAAGAAGAAGATCATCTACAAAGCAGAGGTTAGTAAGGCCATTTTTTTTCTGCTTCGTGTGATGTTTGAATCTGGGATTACAGAGGGTCTCTTGCTTGATGATTGGATTGATAATTTCCATACAAATGATAAAAAGATAAGGGAAATGGGATCCCCCTATCTAAGGCCCCGTGCAACTTTGAAGGATGGAGAAGGAGTACCATTAATCAATATTAAAAAGGTTGCTGAAGTAATGCATTCCATAATCCATTTGATGAACTGATTGGGAAAACCAAATGCTATCAACATTGTCCATAAAAATTGCCAACTGATGCTGTCGAAATCCTTGTGGAAATTAATCTTCATTGTGCAATTTGGGGGGTCATTAGACGTGGAGTATCCCGTTAGCAATTCTTATATAATAAGTATATTGTCACCAAATTTTTTATCACGCAAGAAAGTACTTTGATTTTCATTTATCAAGGAAGCTAATACTTTCTTCAATCTTGTGGCCAAAATCTTGGAGATTATTTTGTAGAGAAAGTTGGTGCATGATATAGGGCGAAAATCTCCAAATCTGGAAGGATTTGAGCCTTTAGGGATCAAGCATAAGAAAGTTCTATTAATTTCCTTGAGAAGAACACCATTTACGAAAAATTCATGGATAACCTCCTTAACAAAACTACCAACTATGTTCCAAGATTGTTGGAAAAAGTAACCATTTAATCCATCCGACCTTGTGCTTTCCTTCTATTCATGCCAAAGACAATCGTCTCATCTCACTATCATCCACTAATTTTGTTAAAAGATCAAAGTCGCACAGAGGAATTTGCTGCAAGCTGAGTTTCTGTAGTTCTATAAGTGAAACATTAGTCGAAACACCAGTACTAAGAAAAGAATTGAAGAATTTGAAAGCTTCAGCATGTATATCCTGAGGATTCTGGATTACAACACCATTTTGGGAAGTAATGGAAAGGATTTTATTGTAGTTTTTCCTAGCTAAGATCGAATTAAAGAAGAATTGAGTGCAGCTGTCCCCATCTTGTAACCAATTAATACGAGCTCTTTATTGCAAGAGAGAAGAGCGGTTGCTTACTGCATGAAGATAATTTAAAAGAGTTAGCTTTTCTTTGTTAATGAGTTATTGATTATCAGGACTAGAAGCCAACATGGTCTACAACCTAACTAGCTCCAATATAGTGTTATTAACTACATCAACAGTGTATTCTTTGGAAGATTTCAACATCTTAAGTTCATGTTTTATAAATTTTATTTTTTGGATACATCAAAATTGCTTTGTCCCTGTTACCATATGATCAGCACACTTCCTACAAGTAGTAGCAAAACCAAGATCCTTAACAAGCTGATAGTTAGGGATACTCTGAAAAGATTAAAAAAAAGAAGCTAAAATCCAAGAATTAATTTCAGCCGGCAACTGGGATCTTTCCCAAGAGGAGATCAGATCTCTTTCGATACCATAGTATAGACACAATGAAGGAGATGATATATATCTATGGAATGGTCTAGCTGTATTGGACATAACAAATAGGAAAGCAAAACAACTAAAGTATAGGACAAACCTAAGAATTGGCTGGTGTAAGTTGACATGGAGTAATACTCTCAAACCAAATGCCAGCTTCTTGAGCTGGTTAGCCATAAAAGACAAACTAAGCACTGTGACAAACTTAAAATTCCTCTCCTCCTCTAAAATATGTATCCTTTACAACCTAAAGGAAAAAGGACAGAGACCATTTATTTTCCAGATGCTATTTTTCCAATAGGGTATGGTGGCAAATTTCCTTTCTATACACACTTAATTGCTATCAAGCAATCTAAATGGCATTATACAAGAGATACTATTGAACCATACATCCAAACATGACAAGAATGTTTACATGGTTGCCATTACAACATGTATTCAGGAGATTTAGAGGGAGAGAAGTAACATAAGATTTGCAAAAAGGGAAAGAGGCATACATTCTCTCACGGAAATCATTTATAACATTATCAGAGAACAACTGATCATAAACCAGATGAAGAAGAAATGTAGTAAGGGACTAGTAATTTCTTGAAGACTCTAACGAGACACTAAGAATTCCCAGTACATACTTGAACATTACATCTGTATGACCTACACTAGCAAGGAACCACACACATAACATTTGTCCAAGAATCTAAAGTTAAAGCTCTTACCTTACGGGGTCACTCCTCTATGAGGTCTTAACGCCTGATCATCTACACCCATCATGGGTACTGAAGACAAGTAGCCGCGCAATGGGAGATATTAGTCATATCTCAAATACAGAAAAAGACCAATCAAGTATCCCTAACCAGAGAAGTTATGAGTGAAGATGATCGAGTAGATGAAGAAACTAAACTCAAATTAGAAATCCCTTACCTCATTAATCATCTAGAGAAAGAGTTGAAGGAAAATTTTGTGTCCTAATTCGGAAACTTCTGGAGGTTCTTTAGTTAGGGGAATTTTGATAACATGTTTTAGGAAGCTCTGAGGTGTTTTACATGAGGTTGTATGTTACACGTGGTCGTACTATGCCTTCTAACTCACGATGTCGTTTGTTAGTTGTTTTTGTTTTCCTTGTGATAGGATAAGTGTTGTACTAAACTCTTTCTCTTTTATTAAACCATTTTAAGTTTTTTTAGAAACGTATCTAATAACATAATGATCAAAAAATTTATAATTTAATTTAGAATTAATTACTACTTCCAATTGACGTTCTTTAATCATTAGTCATGCATTTATATTTTTTTTGTAATTGCCCTAAATAAAATCTAACAAAATTGCATCGTCCAGTCGGATAAGCGATATTTTAAAAAATATGACTGAGTTCTCGAAACAAATCAAATATCTTACATCATAATTGAGCTCTCAGAGCCATACAGTCCGTTAACACATATCATGACGCAGTACTGCTAACTCTCTGATTGGCATGCCAACCTTATCACATTCCTTCAATTCCTGTCTATTTTATTAAGAGCAAACCTAATATAATGATTGTTATAATATAATGATATAGATACATTTAATTCATTTTTAAATAAAGTATTCTCATGCTTTAAATCTTTTCATAAAATGGTTATTATTTAGTTCAATGACAAGGTAGAGGTGTTGTGAATTGATAATGATACTAAATATATGGAGAATGCATTTTGTAATTATTTAGATAATCATGAGATTATAAACTAGACTACGTGTGTTAATATTACTTCTCATGGGGATTTCATAACTGGGGTTTAGAATAAGACGACCTTTTGATTTTTTTTATAGTGTATCTGAAAAAGAAATAAACATTTATTGAAAGCTACGAGGGCCTTTAAGTTTACTATAAATATTCATAAGGTCCATTGGGAAAATGGGATTCTTACTGTTGTATATATTTTAAATTGCATGCTTCTCAAGATCTTTTCTTTTAAATGTCTTTTAGAACTTATTTACTGTAGTTTCTCTTATATTGTTTTGCCTAAACTATTCGGTTGTGTTTGATTTGTACGTAAATACAATGGGAGAAAACTTGATCGTAGAGCCTTTAAATGTATCTTTGTTGGATATTTCCTTACTTAAAAGAGGTACAAATTTTATCATCTCCTTATTAGAAAATTTATATAAACAAGAATGCTACCATTTAAATTAAGCCATCATATTTTTCACATTTGTCATCTCTTTAGGGGGAGAATGATCATGATCTGGAATAGGTAATATTGGGTTTGGTTCCTCTTACTTCTAGTATTGTTTTTTTCATATGTAGTAGAATGGGGAGCATGAGAGATGGTGAACCTTATGGCAGGGAAATTAGGAGTTTAGATAGACTTGATGTTATGAGATATGCTTACAAAAAAATAAAAAAGAAATACTCTACCTAGCTAAACGATAGACCCAATACCCTAACTTTTGTGGAATAAGGTAATTAATTTGCCACTTTTGCTTATAATTTGTTTGTTGAAATTCCTATTAATAACTTATGTAACAGTGATGTTGAAATTCTTATAGTTATTAAAAAAAGGAGTTACATCATGTAATGAATATTCCATCTCTAACTTTGTTTCTTATGTCTCACTACCTCCTTCCTATACAACTTTCTTTTCCTCCTTAGATTCTGGCTCTATATCTTATGAATAGATGGAAGCAATTAATGATACTAAGTAGAAAAATGCAATAATGGAATTGAGGAAGTATTAAACAAAATTTAAAATTAAGAGCTTGTTGATTTACCTTCAGAGAAAAAACTTTTGGATGTAATTGTAAAGCATATAGTAGATGGCTCAGTTGCAATATTTAAAGCTTGATAGACATATAGAATAGTTATCAAGAAATATTCGTACCTGCAACTAAGATGAATTCAATAAGAACTATTTTATCATATGACACTAGTCTTGGATGGGATCTTTAGCAATTTAATGTAAAAAAATGCTTTCCAACATGATGGATTAGAAGTAGTATATATAGAGATTACATATTGCTAATAAAAAATTGAAGGAAAGGTAGATCAATTGAATAAACCTTTGTATGGTTTGAAACATTCACCATAGGCTTGGATTAGAGGATTTAGAGAGGCTATGGTCAATTACAGTTATAAACAAGGTGATATAGATCACACTATGTTCATTAAACATATCAATAATAAAATCGATATTTTTATTGTATATATTGATGATAAAATTGTGACATATGAATTATAAATAGATAGCCATATTGAAGATGCATTTAGTTAATGAGTTTGAATTAAAGACTTAGGAAAGTAAAAATATTTCTTTAGAATAGAAGTTATTACTCAACAAAAATATATGCTTGATTTTCTACAAGAATCAAGGATGTTATAGTTAAACCTACCGATACTCTTATTGAAAAAAAATCATTAAATGAAAGGAATGTTAAGGAATATGCTAATATTAGCTACTATCAAAGGTTGGTTATAAATTATCTCTCTTATAAACACTCTGATATTGCCTATATTGTGAATATTGTGATTCAACTTATGCATAACTCATGACTATACACTTTGATGTTGAGTTTATGATCCTATAGTATTTAAGTCCAATATAAGAAAAAGTTTTTTTTCTTTAAATAATGGATACAATGTATAAGCAACAGTTAGTCTACACCAAAATATTCCTCTTTATTGATAGAATATTGTAACACCCACATACTCTCTAAAAGGATATATGAATGCTACACAAAACAGTACAACAAATCAAAGCATACGAAAACTTCCAATAAACAATTCAAGTAAACATACATTAAATTACATAGTACATAGCACAAACTCGCTGAAAAATTAAAACCAAACTGAATTATCGTTGTTACAAAGTTACAAACAAATCCATATATACATATCAGATACAAGCCCAAAAGTCGAACCAAAAAATTACATTATTTTCAAAACAACACTCAGACTCTATTGGCCATTGCGGTTGTCTTGTTCCGATCTTTATAAACGTCACTCAAAACCTACACGGGACAAATCTACTTTGCTAAGCATATAACTTAGTGAGTAATAACTAAACTATGCATAATTTGACAAATAATCATACTGAATCAAGTTATATTACAAATAGATATTTAAATTTCAGAATAGTTGTATAGATAACATAACTGAGTATCAAGGAAGGCACAATCCCTTTAACTCAAAACATCATTTTGTTTATTTCAAAATCCAATATCTATAAAAATACAGAATCAAATGACTGCTAATCCGTCAACATAAATGGGTAACGGGGCTTAAACAGAAGATACCATAATTGGTATCAAATCATAGAACAGACTTATGTCTCAATAACAAAAGACATCGAAGTGTCAGACACTGAAGTGTCACAGAAGCAGCTGCAGACCCTTCTAGGCATACCTATTTACCCACAACTAGGACTCAACAATTTTAAAGCAAACCAAAGTCATTTTAGACATTTTATGTGCAAAGCAAGTAGTCAATCATATTCACATATAAGTAGTACTTCCAATGATATAATCATGCATCAAACGTCTCGGACAATCATTGTTCGGAATTCAGAACACAATCAGTATCAATCAATTTTAACAAGCAGAACAGAGTAAGGTATGACCATCTAAGATTACTTACCAAAAGTGCCCTAACTATTTATTGCCTCAAAGTCCCAACAATATCTGGAATCGGTCGCTCTAAGGGTTCCTCTATAACATTTAACACATATATAAATCACTATTGCACAACTGAAAACATATTCCTTATGCACATGTACTTAAATAACTAAAATATGCACAATGCATTATTCAATGACAAATTCCAGGTATCTTATTGAAATTTTCATCTTCAGATCAATCAAATATCAAAACCCTCATTAATTTCATTTGGTACTTATAATTTGGACCAAAATAAAACAATGTGAAATCAGTTTCATAACCTAATTGACCAATTCAGATTTTCCACCCACATGATTTCAGGTCAACTTTGAATAATTAATCTGATAGGGTAAATGAAAAAATTAGGCAAAACTTCCTTCTTAAATTTGCATAATTAAAATTTGTTCTCCAATGTCTTAAATTTCTAATGACTCCAAGATCATCCAATTTGATTCAATATTTAATGATTTATGCACCAAATACTAAAGACTGTACACATTTGAACTTTTGGCAAGTACATGATCATACCCTCTAATTGCACAGCTCATATCTTTCAGCTTAGATATCCAAAAATTACAAAATTTATACCAATTTAAAGCTAAGAGAATAAACTACAATTTGGTGAAGACATCTCAGCCTAATTCGTCCCACATCAATACAGTTTATTCAATCACCACAGGACATGATTTCTATCCCTAACAGTGCTTCATCTTAAGCTACAACTCACTTACATGCCAATTTTGAAAATCTTAAAGACAGAATTAAAATTTAAACTCTTCATAAAAGTTGTAGAAATATGTCTCTAGTTTAATATGAATCAAAAATCAACTCATTCAGAAATTTACAGCTTAAGTTATAATTTGAGAGCCGAAGCATGGTCATGAAAATTTCCAGTTCATAACATTCTAGCAGATTTCCACACTTTCATCCTATCAATCACTTTCAAATCAATTCAGATAATTATAAATTTTTATGGAGAGAAAG
>JANZLX010000003.1:8247744-8267678 GCA_025531955.1 Erythroxylum orinocense | reverse complement strand
TATTTCAGGTTCAGGTTTAAACCTAGAACCGCAAGTTAGAAACCTGAACCTGAACCATGAACCTGATTTTTCAGGTTTGGTTCGAACCGAACCTAAACTCAGGTTCGGTTAACCTTGTTTACAGGTTTGGTTCATGAGGTTCAGGTCCGGTTCACAGGTTCGCGGGTTTTTTTGAACACCCCTACTTACAGGAGACAAAGTTCTGATTTCAAGTTTTAAACAACTGCATACATAAGAAAAGTTTGAATCTGCAATCTCATTTAAGCAAAAAAAAAAAAAATTCCTTACTAACTCATTTACACCATAAGATTACTAATTCTTTTTATTTTGGTGACATTGTGAACTCCATTAAAACTTTATAAAGCTTTACGACTCAATCGTAAAACTGTAGGACTAAAAGATAGTTATTTCTTGTCTTTTATATCCTGTACTCGATTTCAGAACCAAATCCTCTGTACCATTTTTCGAGTTTCAACCCTGTGCCCGATTACCTCGTCCATAAGCAATAAATAAATGAGTTTTGTGGATGATAATGCTTGGCATAGGGTTGGATTGGGAAAACGGTCCCTCTATTTCGGTATCTTACGGATGAAAAGCAGACCATAAGCTACAGAGGTCTGTTCAGGTACAGGCACGTAATTTACTGATCAAGCGTCTCAATTCAGGTACGGGGCACGTAATTTACTGAAAAGCAGAAGGATTTTGAGCATCCCATTCCCATCTCAGTTCTTCATTAAATCAACTCAGGCACAAACACGTAATTTACTGAAAAGCAGAAGGATTCTGAGCATCCCGTTCCCATCTCAGTTCTTCATTAACTTTCATGTGATGATCCATTTTTAAATTAGGCATAGGAAGAACACGCACTAATCCTTCAATCTATTGTAATTGCATTTCCATTGTTGCCAAATGCCAGCTACTAAAATACGTGAAATATACCATAAGCTCCACTAAAGAAACACCCTTGATAAACATCTTAACATGTTAATGACATACCAATATAATAAATTCACTTGATTTATGTGAACATTCAATGACATAAGATGTATCCACCCACCATTAGGTATGCTTTTGTCCATCAAAAGTGTCTACAAAAAGTGTTCAACTAGGATTTTCCATCACTAATAACATGGAGCTTTGCATGTCTATGATATTGCAAACTGGACAGTATTATTACTGCTGATAAAAAAAGATTATGCCTTTCCGAACTTTCCACTGTCAGGTTATTTTAAATGATCTTTGGGCCGTTCCTCATTTAGATGGATTGGTTATTCTTACGTGCAAAATCACTTCAACATCGCTTTGGATGATAGCTGTCATGCAAAAGAACATCGCATATAGTATTGTCTCTCAGGCATTAATAAATCGAGCAGTAAGCAGCCTTCCTTGAATCCTACCTAAAATTTCTACAGTGAAATAACGAAGCCGTATCATGCCTTAGAATTGATATATTATGGCCCTCAGCGACAATGGCATTTATCCCTATCAATCAGGCAGGTTGTTCCGAGTCAATACCTAATCAGTTCACAAGCTTCCAATCTTAGATCCCAAGAAATGGCAGAATCAATGAGGTTTATCTGAACATCAGAGATAAAATGATATGACTGCAAACTTTTAGTCTCTATGTATCTAAGATCGCAAACAACCCAAGTAAGAAGAACAATTAAAACATCTATAACCAACAATTGGAGAATGATTAATTATTTGTTTCTTTAAATCGTTACCTAAAAGAAGAATCTAATGTTAAATTGAACTCGCCTAACAAACAGAATTCGTTAGGAAAAACAACCAGACTGTTTCAGATAAAGCTGTACAAAGATTGTTTGCCGAACAGAGCTCAAATATGCATAACCATTGGCTTCGAGTTGAGCTCCAAATTACCATATTTCCGATTTCTAATCAAACAAGAACTGAGAGCAACAGAAGGCTGAAACAAAATATAATGTTACCCAATTCTTAAGACCATCTTGGTAATCGTTACAGTAATATGGTTACGAATTACAACCTAGTAAAATCTCCTATCTCCTTCTCCAGGTATCAGGGAACTTATATTATACACCTTTAAAATGTAGAAGAGTGAGAAAGGAAGCTAAAATAGTTATGACAAAGTCATCCCTAGATGACTATGGATTGACGAACCGGTCAAGAAGGACGGTTAGGTGATCGCATCGAGACTTGAACCGGAACTGGTCGACCCCGACCCGAACCTCCACAGCTACTGCAAATCATGGCACCCGACCCGGCACATGTCCGGCATCCCACATCTCCATCCGACCATCGCGAGCAGTGACACCGGACACGGCCCGTACTATTGCAAGTTGGGCATCTCGGGAATGGACCGGCCATGGGTTTTTGTTCTATCACCGATTTGACCAGCACCGCTCCGGCCAACACGCTTAGACCGGTCGCCAACTGGGTCAAAACGAAAGGCGCCATCTTAACCGAAAGCCGAACGGAACAGGAAGAGCCGAGAACACAAGCGGAAGAGAAAGTCAGATTCTTTCTGGAGGTGAACAAATAGAGGCTTGTAATATTTTTTCTTTTTCACTTGACACGCGAAAAGAAAGTGGTTATTGAAATGTACACGTATAAGGTTGAATGTTGTGGTGGCTTTTAAGGTTTGTAGCGTTTGAACGTGAAATGATTGTTGGAGGCTTGGAGCGTAGCGAAGATATGGTTGCTTATTTTACTTTCTCCTCTTTGGACGGACAACGAAACGATTGGCTGTGGCTGAGATCCTGTGTCTCTCCCGACCTTTGGTGGTTTAGTTTTGGTGTGGTCGTTTGTACATGCTTCACCTTTCTTTTTGCATCTAGTGAACAGATATCATATTTTGTTTAGTTTAAGTCCCCGTCTTTTTTTTGAAGAAAAAAATCTGTTGGTGCGTAAAAAATTCTGCTGTACACTTGAAATATTCAAAGAAGAATGTAAAAATTGTTTGGTTAAAACAGGCGTAAGAGAAGGACCTGTGTGAAAATCAGCTGATTGTATTAGTTGTTAGCTGATAATTAATTTTATTGGCTGATTTAACCAATGAATTGCATTAGCTGTTTATCATTTGATGTTTGGTAAAATTAGTTGTTTAGTATTAACTGTTTATGTGTAAAATGATTTATGAGGACATGATTTTAAAAAAATTATAAGAGTATGAATATTATATATTTTACTATTTTGTTGAATATTTTTATAAAAATTTAGATATTTAATTTACAAAAATTAAGTTTATAATTATAATAAAAAATAACATATAATAATAATAATAATAATAATAATAATAATAATAATAATAATAATAATAATAATAATCCAACGTTATATTAATATAAATATGTATAAATTTTATTATTTAACAAATTAAAAATGACTTATAAAGATATGACTTAAAAAATTTATAAGATCACGATTAGATATTTAATTTTACAAAAATTAAAATTTTGACAGTAATAAAAATAGACAAATTAAATTTTACAAAAAAATTATAAATGTTTCGTGACATAACGCGATGCATGACATTATTTATAATAATTAAATTTTCTAATAATTAGGTATAAATTGACTTGCAAAAATTAATTAATATATAGCTTTATTTATTTATATGCTATATTTGGTTAAAATAGGCAACACCATTTGGTCAATAAATGCAAATATCTACCAAAAAGCCTCCAGAATAACAATAAAAGATCAACAATGGCAGATTTGTTCACGAAGCAAGCAAAGCAGCAAGGCAAATCTGTTCATGAAGCAAGCAAAGCAGTACGTAGGAGCAGAAGTCTTTCATGTTCATACTGATGTAATCCTCTGTATACATTTTGTTTTTGGAACAAATAAAGATAACTACACGCAATCATTTCGATCGGTCAAACGGGTGAGCGTAGGTGAAAGCAATTGCTACAAATTCTTCACTTGTTGAACCAAATTGAATTTAGATTACGCAATTACACAAATTTGTATACATTAAGGAATTCGTGGATGCAACTGAACAATATAGATTTTTGTCAAAAATGCTTGGCTTAAAATGAGCACTTTGCTGACCTTGCATGACTAGTTGCCTGAACAGAAGAAGATAATGCTACTTGCTAACGCAGACCAAAACTGATTTAAGGGACTGAAGTACAAAATTCCAACTGTTGACTCTTCATCTTGAAAATATCTCATCTAAGTGTCCTTTTGAATTGCATACTACAACAACTTTCCCACTTTGGAAGTTAAAAGCAACGGTGAATTCAAAAAACCTGTCTGATGTTTATGTTGATTCTTGAAGTTCTGATGTACTCTAAGAAATCAATTTCATGTGAAAAATGCACTTCCAAAGGCATTATTTCGGCGTTTTCTTTGTCTGTAAAAATCCGAGGCACACCTACAACAATCAGAAACCAATCCCAAGCATTAGGATGTAGCATGGATTTATCAAACGATTCCCAGGAAGAAAGTTCGTTTACCATGGAAGCATTCCCTTGCTTCTCCAGCCATAAGCACAATGTCACCGCTTCGTAGAAACATTGCGAATGGTTCATCCTCCCTAGACTTTCCTCCCAGAAGGAAAATAGCCTTGCATCCCAAGCTGAGAGAGAAAAGTTACATCAACAACTAATGATTGACAATTCATTTTCTCTTTCTTCTTCACTATCTGGCTGAAGTTGAGAATATAAAAGGATAAAAAAACATAGACGAAATGCCTTTGTACCTCATGCTTACAATAGGTTTACTCCAATCAGCTTCCATATCGTCGAGGTGACCCCCTAAGGTGTCGCCTGGAAAGATAGACAAGTCTGTAAATGAATTCCATGTGCCTGTGACTTCGTTTTAACCAGATTTAACATTTATACCATCACATCAGATGCCATGAGTGAATGGCCCTGAGACAGGCGGTGTCTAAACCTTGCTGTGATCTTCAGCGAATTGATTTGAAAGCAAAATAATGCAGTAATTTATGATAACTTAATTGCAATTACCTAATCCAAAATAATTTACTATTGCAGCTTCTGGCTGGAATTCTTCCCCCGGAGGCATCGCAGGAGTGGCCATACTTTTAGCCAGTTGACTAAGTGAGTCAGGGATCTTATTATGTGGGAGGGATACATCATAGTTACGCTGCAACGTGAACAAATACATTGAAAATTCATAAGTTGATAATATTTTAGAGTTGCTTTTGGATTCATCTGTGTCACTGAATCATACCTGACAAACACGAACAAAATACAGTGAAAGAAGAAAAATTGGTATTACAAGTAAATTATCTGCTTAAAATGAAAAATTAAGCTGGCAACTAAAGATAAATTTTGCATTCTAGCTAGGATTTGAGGAGCAGCATACTTAGTAAAGCAATGGGTTTATTATAGCTCTAGTTGCCACAAGTGAATAATGCATTATATGCATGCACCATGAGATTTTAAATTCTTCTCGACTATTAACCATCAATTTTTACCACAAGTAAACAGTAAGGTATCATAGCCTTTTAATTCCCCATAAACATTATGCTGCATTTCAAGCAAAGTTTGATTATCATGTTATGCCAATGGGTAAATTTGAAGAGGGATTCAGAAAAGTTACATTCACTAAATGTGCAAATTGCAGACCGCAGTTACCTTGGACCAGTCAAATTGCAAGCCAAGGGTACTCCATCGCAACTTCCTTAAGAGCTTTGATGCGGAAATGGATTTGCAACTCTCATCTCCTAATGCAGCAGTATGTTGCTCATAAAATTTCCATGTTTTAGCATTTCCATTGCGGCAAGCATCAGATTCAGAATCCAATTGAGCAAGTAAATTGTCCTCCATAACCAATACTTTATGGTCTTTTGCTGAAATAAACAAGTCATGTATAGGACCATATCTTGCATTGTGATTAGTTCTGTTGGGAGGCTGTGGAAAGCTTGTCAAGCTCTCTCTTATCCATTTGGATTGTTCCTCAACACTCAATGCTCCTGGAATGAAATAAAACCCTGCAATCTCCAATGATTCCAATTGTCAAAAACCTTAAATGACCGAAAACATATAGTACTTAGAAATTTTCAACATAAAATAGAGTATGACCTGATTTTTAGTTTCACGAAGCAGCTATGCACAGCTGCTCAAACAAAAAGAATCTAAACCAACCTTCTAATGACATTACAGATAACTGCTAGAGTGAATGTCAAATTAAGCAATTCAGACCAAATGGTTCCAAATCTCCATTTTTGGAATTTAAATTCCATTGGATTAATAACTTATTAGTCAAGTACTTGTGTTTGAACTGCACACATTTACAGGGTCAAGCCCCTAACATTACTAGAAAGCAACTATGCAGTCCATAAGAAGAGTATAGCCCTCACTTCTTAAGGAGCAAAATCTCCCATCTAATTAACAGAGTTCCTCTCAGTGCTAAAGTATCCTCACTACACTAATGCTTGATGGGCAATGGAGTGGCAACTCCATTAGTATACCATCCTCGGATCACTCAAGGGCTGATGAAGGACAGTGTAATTAGGAAGCCAGATCTCATTGGACTATTGGAGTATTCACTAACAAGTCATGCTATAAGGCACTACAGGCTGAGGGAGAAATTGTACCTTGATTCAACCTCCCGTGGAAGAACTACTTGAACCTAAAAGCATTAGTATTCACCTGGCTAGTTATCAAGAACGGGATCAGAACTAAAAACAGATGGTTTGACTCATTTGACCCTATATGTGTGTTATGCAAAGAAGCTGAAGAACATAGAGAACATTTGTTCTTCCAATGCAGGTACTCTAAGGCTATCTAGAGCAGATTCTTACATTTGCTAGCAGCTTTTTGTCATTCTTATGATTGGCTTATAACTCTAAATTGGATTACACGTAAAACTAGAAATAGATGGAACTTGTAACTTTGGAATTATAAATAGATGCAAAAGGTTTTAATTATCTGTTCCTATTGCTTTGGTTCCTTGTACCATTTTCAGTGAACTCATTGTAATGTAGGTATAGCTTGGCTATATTTAATGGAAACTTATTTAATTTCCAAACAAAGCCTATGCAGTCCATAACAGACCACCTCAACAAAACTTGTAGTTTAACAATTAAAGCAAATAGACATAATTTCTCGTGGGTGTGAACTAAAACTATAAAACATTAACAGAATCAAAGTATAAACATGAGTAGAAGTACCTGGTCGAGTTTTAAAGCAAAAAACGGGATGATCAAAGCCGCATTGAAGCGGTACAACTTCAGGATGAAGTTCAGAGCTTTTACTATAAGATTCCAGGATTTCCTTAAAATCTAATACCTCCGACAAATCCACTTTCTTCGGCTGCTTTTTCCTGAGAGGAATTGGCTTATCAAATCCAAGCCATCGTCACATCAATAACCAAAGATCAAACAGGTTCAGTTCTAATTATAAGGATTTAAACAGACATACTTTTTAGAGTTCCTGGAATCCTCGTCATAGTAGAGCTTGTACTTCTTCTCCGCTCTCCTAAACGCCGTCCGTTCCACTTCATAGGCGGCAGACCTGTCGAGTCCGTACATCTCAACGAGTCAGAAGACGGAACTCCTTTTGCGCGACATTCCCTACTAAAAAATCGCCTTGTACACATAAACGACAAGTCGTTTTTCCATTTGTATCAACCCAAAGGTAGACGGTGCAGCCCTATAGCCCTATTCAAATATTATTTTTTATTAAAATTTAAATATTTTAAAAACAATTTTGAAAATTATATTTTAAAATTTTAATTAATTTATAATGAGTTTTAAACTTTTTTATTTTGTCAATTCAATTTTGGTATGATTTTTAAAATATTAAAAAATATTAACAAAACTGGGGCCAATCTTTAGGCCTTGTTTAACAGGCCGAGACGGCATCTGGTGCGATGCGGACCTTGAAGCGCATGAACCCTCTCCTCCACTTTGTCCACACGTAAGGTTATTCCAGGAGCACCTTTTTGATATTTGCTACTTCCACTCCGACCCATTCCACGAAAGCAAAACAGAAATATCTGGTTCATTGAATGGACAACCTAAAAAGCCATGAGACATAAAAAGAAAAAAGAAAAAAGAGAGAAGGGTTTTTCCGGTAACATAAGCGTAAGTAGCAGAAGCTCAATCAAAACAAATAGGCAGGAACAAATGGCTTGCAGGACAGCTTTCCGTTCGGTGTTCGTGACAGAATCATGGAGACCGTCACATCCATACCGAGCTTTTCATTCTCTTCCGTCGATAAAGTTTAAATTTTCAAAACGTAAATCCAGTTGTGAGCTCCTCAGGGTTCCAGATTTTCAATTCGGAAGACAGGCTTGGCTTAATTGCTCGTATAATAATGGTGCCTCACCATGTGAAAATGACCAAGATCAAGAGCCGCCTCAAGAAGCTGTTCTTAAAGCTATTTCAGGTTCGTGTTTGCTTTTTCTTTCTTTGGAGGAGGTGATTTGTGGGGGCGGTGTCAATTTCGATATTCAGTTGTGGTTGTTAATTTGTTGTAAGTTTGCAAGATTTTAGTGTTATCCTGTTGGATGTCTGCGTTGAGTTTGTGCATGACGAATGTTCACATTATACCTTAAACCTTTAGCGTAGGACAGAGCAAACTGTTGAACACGGAGATTGTTAGTTTTGGATGAACAATTGGGTTCATCAACCATTAGTCCTGAACAAATTGGATATAACGACATGTATCTTATGGCGTGCACAAAACAGGGTGCTGACAGCATGATGGTCTACCCACAAAGTGAGGAACGTGAATCCAATAGCTTTAGTGTTGTTTTTGGAACTTGTGTTATCGATTTTGCGGGAGTGATATCGTACAATTGGCCTTCCTTTTATATTATATAAATTAGATAATTATTGTTTGACACTTTCTTACGTTTCTTGTCCAGAGGTATCAAAGGCAGAAGGAAGGATTGGACAAACCACTAATGTGGTTATTGGAGGTACAGTTACAGATGATTCTACTAACGAGTGGCTCACTTTAGATCAGAAGGTAACTGTTGTTCACTTCCTTGATTCTTGCTTCCTACAAATTTGTCATCTCATTTACTTTTGTATGGCTTGAATTTGAGTGCAGATATATTGCTTATGTTAAGTACCAACTTCAGTAGCTTACAAAGATATTCCACAGAAACATCTTTGGACGAATTTCTTTCTTGTTCAATCATGATTAGTGAAGCATTATATTGTATTATCAAGGATTCTTATATTGAATGAGTGGTTTTTGAATGATGTGACTTTCCAGGTGAACTCATACCCAACAGTTAGAGGGTTTACAGCAATTGGAACTGGAGGTGATGATTTTGTGCAATCAATGGTTGTTGCCGTTGAATCTGTAATCCAACAACCAATTCCTGAGGTCAGTATTCCTCCTCACCAAACTCACTTCATTTATATGATTCACTTTGGATCTTTTTGTCTTTATATATGTACAAGTATAATAGATTTAAGAGAACCCTTTTCTATCTCAATACTTTGGCAGTTTTAGGTTTTGTGTGATGTAAGTTTATACTTTGTTACAAGGAAGTCTATGATCTTGAATACTTAAATAATACCTGATTGTCAAAAAGATGAGGCTGTGGTTCAATTCAAAAAAAAAAAAAAGGTTCAGAAAGTAAGTTCTTGTGTTCTTAAAAAGTCTTACAACAAATATTCGAGTATTAAAGGGTTGCTGTAGATGAACGCAAATACCTAGTCTTCTGCACTATTGCCTTGCCATTTTGAAAAAAAAAAAATTCCAAGTCATTGCATCACATAAACTGAAAATGCCATTGGCTTTCAAATAATCATGTCATGTCATGTCATGTTTAAACTAATCATAGTTCATGAATTTTCCTATAACTGATCACAGTTTAAGAAACTGGAAAATTGCAGTGTGTAACAGATAATGATTTGCTTCAAATGGCCTGGTTTATCCTAGAAAAGTTTTTTATGATATGGAAGTGAAATTCCTTGCTCCGACAGCTGAATTCACAATTAAGTATTTAATCTTCTGTAATTATAAATTGTATGTTGAAATAACAGATAATTAATTTGTTCTGTAGGGGCATGTGAGACAGAAAGTATCATCAAGGGGCAAATATGTGTCTGTCAACATTGGTCCTGTTCAAGTGGTTTCTAGTGAGCAGGTACTGTCTCTCTCTCTCACTCATTCTCTAACTCACTCATAGGCGCACAAGAGGACTATAGAGTATCATTTCCCTTTTTTTCAAGCCCGTCATCTTCAGAGTTGGCGAGGAAAAAAGTTAAACGTGAAATTAGGCCTCCACTCTTTGTGATTCTTTGTTGTGGCTTACTATTACCCAAAAACTCTTATCCGCATTTATCGTATCTTGTGATACTGTTTCTGTCAGTAACAATGGAGGATAGTTCTTCATGTCATACTTGTTGTTGGTTCCAGGTTCAAGCTGTATATAATGCAATGAGGAGAGATGATCGGATGAAGTACTTTTTGTAGTTAAAGGTTTCTGGTTTTGTATAGAATGCTGATTATATGGGCTTTTGATTGCCCTTTTGCTTTATACATTTCGTTACTATCCCTGTTATATGTTCTTTTGTTAACCCATATTCTTGGAAATCATGATTCAAGATGTCTGTTCCATCATTCACATTTACATCATAATTTAATAGTTACCAATTAGGCAGCAGTTCCGTGTATGTACTTTTCTAATTTAATAAACAGTATAGTTGGCTGTGCATAACCAACTTGAGGCTCCAAATCTTGTTTTTTCTTTTGCCTTGTACATTACTTTGGGATACAGGTAGGTAGCTAAGTATAATTGAAAGAGTGATTTATTTGTCCTCAGCACCTCCCTTGTGGCAAGTACTTCCTCTGGTTATTTTGAATCAAACATGCGTCATTCTGGATGATAGTAGGTATTCTTACCATTGATTAGACTTGAACAAAACTATTGCAGCAGTCAAGTTGCATAACATTTCATCTTTTGATAGAATCCTTGATCCCGCGACTTCCAAGTATGCGTTGACTGGAGGGATAATTCAAGGCGGTTAGAAACTGTTCAGTGCATGCTCTTAAAACAATTTACTTTAATAAAATTGGTTGATAAAAATTAATTAATTAATTAGTCGATTTTTTAAATTAATACATTTTTATAAATTAAAATAAATAAATAAATTTTAATTTAATAATCTTGTTTTAATTAAATTTTAAATTTTTTGATAGATAAGGGTAATTTTTTTTAAATATATTTCAAAATTTTAAATTTAATTTAATTTTTAACTGATTTTATGATGATCTAATATAAGTTGAACCTTTTTAAATTTAAATTTTCTATTTTATCTATTTAATCTTTGATCCAATTTTTAAAGCATTGATAAAAATGTTAAATTATAGCATTAGTTATAATTTAATAAGGAATATTATTCATAAAAAAGAATATGTTTTAAGTGTTACTTTGACAAATGTCTTTTTTATCCTAAATTTTAGGAAATTCGGCCATAGAACATACTTAAAATGAACTAATAGGGAAATTATTAGAAATATTTATTTTTTAAAATTTATATGGTTATAGATTCCTTTCGAATTAAGAAGTATTTCTTATTTTTTACGATAATTAAAAAATTGAACTGATTTAACTGTAAAATTTTTTAATCAGTTAATCTTTGGATTCTATTTAAGTGTTTTAGAAGTATTCCTAAATTAAAAGGATAAATTTTTGTGGTGTTTTTCTAATCTAGTTTTGTTTAGTATTCAACAGGTGACGAATTGAGTCGTTATGGCCTAACTAGAGTTTGAAGCAGACTGTTTTCACCCAACGATATCGTTTGTTTCTTTAAAAAAAATTGATGCAGCTGCAAAGACTTGAACCTTCACCCACGTGGGGGGGCATATGGTGAGCCTCTACAAACTGAACCAAAGGTAATATCCTAATATATTATGCGTTGAAGTTATATTTTATAAAATGTTAAACATGAATCAGATTATTATTTTTATTCACATAATTAATATGTCTATATTTTTTGTATTATGAATAAAATTTTGGATGAAATATTTTAATGATTAATTGTTAAGTCTTATTCACAACAAACTTAATTACATAAAATTATATATCTACGTACTTAATCACATAAAAAGTTACTTAATCACATAAAGAGTTGAGACATTTAATTGTAGTTAATTGTTTTAGAATAATATATTTTATCTCCCAAAAAAATTTATTATATTTGAATGATTAATTAGGATGAAATATTAAATTATATTTTAATTTTCTCACAAGTATTAAGAATTGGAATATAATTTGATATTTTTATCATAAAGTTTAACATAAATATATTTGAATTAAAAATTTAGCCCGCAGGTAATTTTTATGTCATTTGATTTATTTCATTTAAGATATGTGTTACATTGGTAACACACATATATATAGTTTGTTGGCCTCAATTTATTGATAAATTGCATGTAAGTTTAAATTATGCAGTTATTCAAACTATTAGTTTTTCTGATATAGTAGTGAAAATTTTAAATTGAGGGTTGAAAACTATAAGATATGGAAGTAGAGAATTCTTCATCTACGATGGATGAACATTGATTATGCTATCTAAAAGGATGAACTACCTAAGGCAACTAAGGCTAGCACTACAACTTAAATTGCTTTTTATGAACGTTGGGAGTAATATAATCGCCTAAGTGTGATGTTCATAAAAACCAAAATTTTTGCTAGTATTCGTGATTACATAGATCAACATGACAATGTCCATGTTCAACTGAAGTCTAATAATGAGAAATTCAAAACTTTAGATAAAGCACTTGTAAGTATTCTAATTATGAAGTTTTCACCTACAAGACTCGCCGGTGTCTGAGATGTGCGAGAGCACATCATGAAGATGAGGGACATCACGACTCAGTTAAAGAAACTCCAGGTTGATATATCTGATTCTTTTCTCATGCATTATATTTTGAACACCCTTCTAATACCATACAAACCCTTTATAATGTCTTATAATACACATAAGGATAATTAGTCAATAAATGAATTAATGACAATATTTGTTCAAGAGGAAGGGAGATTGTTGATTGAACACGGAGAGAGTTTATAAAGTGAACATCTAGTTGTTCAACAAAAGAAGAAAATTTAAGCCAATTTAAAGAGAAAAGGTCAAATACCTACCTATGTAACACCCACATACCTCCTAGGAGGATATGTCAATGCCACACAAAACAAAACTAAAAGATGCCAAACACTCCAAAGCACTTCTAGAATCTCATACAAATATACATTACATATCATTAGATGTTATTTTATAAACAAAATATATCATACATATTGTACTTATCAAAATACATGCCATAAATTCAAGAGCAATCTGTATTTAGGTTATTACAAACTGTTTACATCAAAATACAATACGTCTCAACATATGGAGTACAACTCAAAAAGAAACTAAACATTTCCGAAACTAAACATATTCTTCTTTGTCATTGCGGTTGTTTTTGTCCCAGTCTTTAAACCTTCTTATCAGAACCTGCACGGAAGCAAAACCACTGTGCTAAACATTAGCTTAGTGGGGAATAACTAAACAAGACATAAACTAGCGACTATTTTTAATAGTCGTCTAGCATTCATATGTACATAATTAAATCGTATCACCAGCAATATTTAATTGTTTACATTAAAGAGCAATCTAAACATTGTGTGTCTCAGAACAGAATATGATTATCAATACAGAACAAAACATATAAATATCATAACAAAATGTACAAGTATCAGAATAGAGTATAATTCTTTCAGATCATAATATAACTTCTATCAGATCATGATATGTCTTATATCAAATTAGAACTTGTTTATATCAAAATTGAATATGTATTAGAATATAAAACAAGTTAGCTTGCTAATCATTTTTACAGAAGTGGGTAACAGGATTAGAACAAAAGATACCATGATTGGTATCACAGAACAAAAGAGACTTATGTCTCAAAATCAGGGAACACCGTAGTGTTGATAATCAGGGGACACCATAGTGTCAATCATCAGGAGACACCTTAGTGTTAAGTTACAGGAGCATCTACAGACCCTTCTAAGCATACCTATTTACCTGCAACTAGGACTTGGTAGTTTTAAAACAAAACATTTACATTTCAAAATCCTCATGTAAAATTTATATTGCAAAACATATGGTGTTATTCCATTTTGCTCAACTTGAACATATTCATTCACATTTGATCAAACTCAACATGCCTTATAAACATAAGCATTTGCAATAATGCAACAATGTATACATTAAGTAATTACATTTTACATGTACTCACCTAAGTTCCTAATTCACATATGTTTGACACAATCCTTGTTCATATGTCCTTTTTTCTTGCAAAAGTAGCACTTAGATTCCTTCTTAATGTCAGCGTAGATTGTAAGGCACCAAATTACACCCTAGTAGAGAGATGTTACACGTTCATGAAAGTAAATATGATAGGTGTTGAAACTGTGATATGATTGTGAATTATATATGAGTTGAATCTTGGTTTGATGGACCATTATTAGTAATTTGGAATTAATTGATACCATTAGAAAATTGTTGTATTATAATGTGCATTTGGATAAGGAAAATGTCAAGTGGCAAGACAAGTTGGTATATGAAAATTTGGATGACTAAGCTTATACATTTAGTGACATTTGGCACAAGTAAATAAGGGAAAATGACAGTATAATTGAATGACAATTGGCAGCATTGATTAAGTGACAAGTGGCCTAATAGAATTGAGACATTTGGTGGCTTATATGGTGGGCAAATGGGACACATGCAATAGTGACAAATGCCATCTTGTGAGAGTGACACCTAGTTATTTAGGTGATAAGCTTGTAAGAAGTTTCTACAGCCTTCATTCAAGCATCTCCACCGAAACCATCCACTGTCTCTTAGCTTTGAATTTAGCTTCAATTTCATTTAGAATTCTTGCAAGATATTGCAGCAAGAAGCTAGCTCAAGCTATCTTTTATGTTGTTGTCTTCTTGGTATTAAGATCATCCAACACCTACCTAGATTTTAGAAGTGTATTGGTTGTATGAAGGGTTGATTTGGTTAGGGGTCGAACCTAATAATGAAATTAATAAAAGAGATTTCAATTAATCAACCTAGAATTGGGTGTTAATAGTAATGAAAATGATATTAGCATAATTGAGAAATTTTCATAGTCCAATGAACTATAGATCAAATTAATTAATGAAATTATTAATGCATGAGAAGTTCTAAGGGGATTCAAATTTCATGTACTATTGTTTTATTGGTTTATTTTTTATTCTTTTGCTATTCTAGTTTATTTGATAGTGTTGCCTTGCTATTAGTTTATTTTAAAAAAAATCTAATTTATCAAAATTACCTCAATATTCGGTTAGATAATAGGAAAAGAGTTATTACTAGTTCTCATTTTCCTTATAGGATTAACTCACCAATGCTATCTACAGCTACTTTGTACATTTGCGGTATAAAACAAATTAATTCATAACATCACCAACAACTTCAATGAAGCTCCTCTTAATAATCTAAATTATGACAAAGAGTTATATGTATTAGTAAGTGGTTTAGAAACTTAACAACATTATTTATGGTCCAAAAAGTTTGTTATTCACACTGACCATGAATCCTCCAAGCATTTGAAAGGGTGAGTAAAGTTGAATTGATATCATTCCTAGTACATGAAGTTCATTGATACATTTTCTTATGTGATCAAGTATAAGTAAGCTAAGAAAAATGTCGTAGCTAATGCATTATACTAAAAGTATGCCCTAATTTTTATGTTGAATGTAAAAATGTTAGGCTTTGAGTAAGCTAAGAAATTATACGTGAATGATAATGATTTTGCATCCATCTTTAGGGCTTTAAAGAAAATTGCTTTAGAAAAATTCTTTAAACACAATACGTTTTCATTTAAGGAAAATAACTTGTGTATGCTAAAAGTTCTTTAAGAAAGTTGTTAGTACACAATGCCTATTAGAGACGATTTATGGGTCATTTTGGCATTACATTTTTTTAAATGTTTTGATTGAACATTTCTTTTGGTCTCACATATATCATGATGTTAAAAGAATTTGTGCTAATTATATTACATGTAGATAAGCTATGCTTAAAGTTATGTCACATGGTTTCTATGCCCCTTTTCTAGTCCTTAATGAATTTTGGATTCATATGTTTCTAAGGTGACACATTTTTTTGCATGTAGTAAAATCGATAAAGCAACTAAAATAGTTGACTTATTATTTAAGGAGATATTATGACTAGATAGTGTTTTTAGGCGTATTATGTTTGATATAGATGTCAAGTTCCTTAACAACTTTTGAAAAGTTTTATAGTGAAGCTTTGGAACTAAATTATTATTTTAAACTCCTTATCATCTTCAAACTGATGGTCTAACTAAGGTGGCAAATAGGAATTTGACTACTTTATTACATGCTATCGTTCAAAAGAATTTGAAAGTTATGAAGGTTGTTTGTCATTCGTTGAATTTACATATAACATAGTTATTTACAATACTACTAGGTATTCACTTTTTTAGGTTACTTATTGATGTAACCCACTAACTTCATTTGATTTTTTTTACTTGTTCATAAGAGAAGTAGCTTTTTTAAAGAAAAAAAAGAAAGTTGAAATGGTGAAACAACTACATGAAAATGTTTGATGACACAACAAAAGAAAATAAACAATATGCCTCCAAGGCTAATAAAAGGAGAAAGAAAATTACCTTTTTAACTAGGTGATTGAGTATGGGTGCATATGATAAAGGAGGCATTTTTAGACTAAAAATGCTCAAAATTTCAATTAAAGATGAGATGATATATTTTAAGTTGTCGAATAAATCAATGATAATGCTTATCAATTAAATCTTTTATGTGAGTAGAATATGAACGCTACTTTTAATATTTTTACTTAACTCCTTTTGATGTAGGTGATGACTTGAGAATAAATATTTTAAAATAACGAGGGAATGATATAAATCACGTTACCTTTGATCCTTTGATTTTGACAAACAAACCAATTATGTGGATCATTGAACATAAACATAACTTTTAGTTAACTTGATTTGAGCGAAGGTTAGAGAATAATTAAATGTAAAACATAGTTTTTAATATATTTATGTATTAGCTTGTATAAATTTGTTGGATAACTCAATAATGAGATATGGTCTCCAAAATGGGTATGCCTTAGACCATTTATACCATAAAAATGTTAAAATGAAGTTGAAGTCTCCATCCATAAGCATGTACCAGGTCATGCTTCCCAGAAATATAGAAGGATCAACAGTCTTAGACTCACATGTGTCTTAGACTATACCTTATACCACTAACATGTCTATTGTCAACATGTCCTAGCCTAAGACTATACACCATATCATGTTTAATCTAAATCCTAATTTTTATTTAAGTTTTAAAACCTTAATTTTGATGTTTTAGTATTTAAAGAGTTATTTCTTTTTAGTTGAACAACATATTTGATCATTAATATAGTTATGAAAGTTCTTTTTAGTTCTTCAAAGAACATTTTAAACTTATTAAGTTATTTGCTTATGGCATACAAATTATCCTACAATCTTGTTTTTAGTTCTTTATAACAATGAGTCAAAATTCTTTTATAACTTTAATTCATGATCATATATAATCATTTGGTCAAGATTCTTTATACCTTTAGTTTGTGATTTAGTGTAATAATTTGGTTAAAGTTATATATTCAATGTAGTTTTAGCTTCCTTATCCTTATTCCATAATTATAAATCAAGTGTGTAAGGTTTTAATGTTTCATCCTTGAGGTTTGAATGAATAACCCTCTTACTCTTTTGATGTATAACATTTTCATTTATCTAATAAGGCTATTTTAGGTTCATCTTCCTCAGGAACATTAAGCCGAAAAGGATTTATTGATGGGAAAACCTATCTAGGGATATCAATAAGTTGGGTCGGGTTTGACTTGACCCACAGGCTGGGTGGCTCATGGCTCGTGGCTCGTGGTCAGATGGGCTATGGGTGGGCTAGGTTTTTTTTTAAAAAGTCAAAAATGACATTTTTTACGTTACGGTTAGGTCATAGGCTGGCTCAACCTCTGTCCGTGGCCCAATTGAGCCAAACAATTTTGGCCCGTGGTTCGTTCAACCTAAGCCAAATTAGGTCAAGTCGGACAAAAATTGACATTCCTAAACCTATCTCAATTTTCTTTGATTTGGATGGGATATATAGTACTATGCAACCTTGCCTTTCTATAATGGTTTGCAATGGAGATTCCTTACATTGTGCCAGCTATTACTCTAATATTTCCGTAATCTGTTAAAAATAATCCTTCACAATACCATTTTACATTTCAGCCATTAAAGGTGCTAATACAGGTTTCAGAATATAGTGGCTTAGAACCCTTACGCATGTTCTTTCTGATTGCTCTATACCTACGATGACTTTCTATCACAAGTGATCTTTGATTCAACTTGTTGCCATTTCCTAACTACTCATACCCAACTTTCTAGAATACTAGACATTGATGATGTTACATCCCTCGTCCCTATTTACTCTTTCTTGGAAAAAAATTTCACAAACTTCTTCACCAACCTCACACTCTGACCTCGAATAAGAATTTATTGAAGCCATTTTTAAGTTTCATCCCAATATCCAAGCCCTCCTAACTAACTACTCTCCTGCTTTTCACACCCCTAGTAGATTACGCCTTTAAAGAGATTATGGTCACCATATACCCCTCTTAAATTAATCCCGCGAACATTAAACCTTATAGATACACTCATTTTCAAAAGGAAGTAAGGACATAACTAACTTATGATATGTTGAGGATGGTATCATTCAACATAATCGAAATGCCTTTTCATCTCTACTAATATTAATGCGAACGAAAGATAGAATATTACGATTTTGTGTTGATTATAAGGCCTTAATTGCAGTCATTGGTTGAGATTATTTTCCTATTCTTATAGTGGATGAGCTACTACATGAGCCATATAGGGATAAGATGTTTCTCAAATAGACTTTAGATTAGGTTATCGTTAAATTTAACTTGCAAATGAAGATTCTCATAAAACAACTTTGGAACGGTTACGTCTTTTAGTTTAAATAATGGATATTCTACTTTCTAGTTTTAAAGGAATTTTGTGCTTGCCTTTTTCAATGATATCCTAGTTTCTAGCCAAGGATGGATCAAACATGTAAAACATCTTAAACAGGTTTTATAGTTATCACAGAGTCATCAACTTCATGTCAAATTAACTAAATGTGTTTCTACAGTGGAGTTGGTAGATTACTAGGACCATGTTATTTATGTTAAACGTGTTTAAGCAAACTCAAGTAAAATCTTGAGCCATCCTGGATTAACCCATTTCTGAAACATTCATCGCGCTACTTGATTTTTCAGGTCTCATTGGGTACTATCGATGTTTTGTTCATCATTATACTACTATTATGGGCTTTATTATAGACTTGTTATTGGCTACTTCATTCCAATAGACACTAATTAATGAATCATTTACACTATATTTGGTTGTGTTAAAGAAGTGCTCTAAATGCAATCACCTTTAGCACTTATTGTACAAATCATTTTATGATTAATAAAGGAAATTTTCATTATTTCGATGTTCATACATTTATGGATTTGATTTTGATCTTAAATTGATTTAATGAAGTCCTTGATGTAACACCCAAATATCCCCTAGGAGGATACATGGATGCCACCTAAGACAGGACAAACAAAACCAAACATCACACTTACATTATTAGAATCTCAAACACACATATAATACATATCGTAATTTCAGAAAAACAAAAATTCAAAGAATATTTACAAGCCCAAACAAACGAAACAAAATACATTTTTGAGCAGTATAAAATAGACTCCTTTGGCCAATGCAGTTGACTTGTCCCAGTGTTAAAACTCTTCGCTCTGAACTTACACGGGGCAAATCCACCGTGCTAAGCATATAACTTAGTGAGTAATAACTAATCTATATTAAATGATTTCTTTAACAATAAATCAGACATAATGCATTTCAGAACAGATT
>JANZLX010000003.1:8212352-8223357 GCA_025531955.1 Erythroxylum orinocense | reverse complement strand
ACCATCCCAATACATGTGATCATCTACTCCCATATGTGTAGGTAAAACCAAACCATCCCAATACATGTGATCATCTATAATTAGTGGCACACCATATTATTTCTATCTTTTATAACACTTTATTTAATTTTATGATATTTTATTATGTCTAATAAATTTTAGTTATTTATTTATGCGGATCTCGCATGAGCTCCACATAAATAATCGTAAAATCTGCATAAATAAATAGCTAAAATTTATTGGACATAATAAAATATCATAAAAATTAGACTGAAAATTTGTACTATTATATTCGGGTAGGTTTATCGAAAAGCGTTTTTCATTAAAATCACAAAAGCCAAGTTATCATTTACTACTCCATTACTAGGAAGAAACCAGTTGCACGGAGTTCACAATACTAAGTGTAAATCGGACGATTCAGAATGGAGGCGGAAGAATCAAGGCCATGCATTAGAATTTGGCATTAAAACATAGCATCACTGTTACGTGGATAGTTCTGTGGCACGTAGTTTGTTTAAGGCTGAACCTTATTAAAGGCAAGATACTGTTGGCTTCAGACTGGACAGCTGGGTCACTATGGGACTTTACTACGGTCCAACTGCTCAATAAGCACCTTCATTAATGGTATCACTGCCTATTTGACTCAGATCTACACTGTTGATCTCAAATATTGTGGGCGGTTGCTGCCATCTTGGACGGTCAAGATTGCATAATCCGGCCTTATTCCATCTTTCTCCTTGTTTTCCCATGTATCTATCAACCATTGTTTGTTATATTATATAGTAAAACTTCCAATTCGTAACCTTGCACTGAAGATGATTGGAGGACGGGTCTGGGGTTGTCTCTTGCTCTTGTGGTTTGTGTGGAGTAATTCGGGCTTTGTAGTGGTTAGTGGGGAGAGCTTAAGCCAGGAGTGTCAGGATGATTTCCAGAAGGTGATGAAGTGCATGAACTATGCCACGGGGAAAGCCGATACGCCAACGAAAGATTGTTGCAGTGCTGTGCAAGAAGTGAAAGGAAGCGATGCCAAGTGCTTATGTTATATTATGCAGCAGACTCATGGTGGATCTGGAAACTCTCAGTTGAGAAGTTTGGGCATTCAGGAGGCTAGACTTCTTCAGCTACCTTCTGCTTGCCAACTTCAAAATGCTACTGTCAGCTACTGCCCTAGTGAGTTCATGACTCTCATATCTTTTAGTTTATGTGGTTTGTTGAGGGTAGACTGATGCATGATGTTGAGTTCTTGATCTCCTTTCTGCATTATATAAGGTTCTTCACTACAACTTGGTATCATTGATCTACTTATGGTGCTGTGGAATGCGCCAATCTTGTTTTTCTTACTGGGTTTACCAAAAGAATTAAGAAAATAGATAACGTTTTTTGTTCTATCATTTTCGAATAGGAGCACTACTGCTAATGATGATTTATAAGCCAGGTTAAGAGATTTCTTGGACCCAAGTTTCCTTACACAAGCTAACTTAAACTGAGAACCTCATCGAATGTTAAGTCAAGATCAATATTTGCAAGAGAGTAGAATCGTTACATATACATCATCCACTCGGAGTATATCAAGTTGGAAACTGAACTTTAGAAGTACTTGAGCAATGGTTGATGTATGTAAGGCTATTCGTTTTAGTACAGTCACAGTTCAATACAAGAATCTCACACATGGTTGTTTTGCTTCTTGCCAGAACTTCTAGGCTTGCCTCCCAACTCCCCTGATGCTGCGATTTTTACGAATGCTTCGACAACAGCAGCTGCTAATACAACCACAACGGCAGCGCCAGAGAAAAGTGGCGATTCCAGTGGCAGCAACCGTAGACATCTCTTTTCTGGTCCTTTGGTGATTGCTGTAGCCATCCTTATCTATGCGTTCCCTGACGTACCTGCTATGTTGGATTACTAGTTATCGAATGGGATGTCTCGTTTGCAGTTCATTTTGATTTCTCTAGGACATGTTTATTTGCATCTACCTGTAATCTCTACTACCATGAGTTCTCTGGCATGAACTAAAACTGAGTTCATCTTGGCAGATAAAACTTTGGGTCGCATTTCCAAGCCTGGAAAAGATGTGAGAGCTTATGCTAATTCATATTAAAAATCTGTTCATCTAACTGAGTTGCTTAAATGGACAACAATCAACACAACCACTCACTGCTACGGATGCACAAAGCTTATCTTGCGAGCACCGTTATCGAGTTCCAAAAGAATCATACCTCCCTGAACGTCCTATTTTATGTGTAATCTATAATAACGTTCAACTCATATTCTTCCGAGTACCAGAACCGCTTCCTACAGGTCATTGGTAGCCATGGATGGAGCCCCCCACTTGTCCCACTCCGTCTAAAAATTTTTAATTTAAAATTATTATTTAAAATTTTAATTTCATAAAAAAATTAAAATTTTGTCCTCGTTAATTAAATCTATGACAAAAATAATAATAAATATTATAGGTATATTAAGATATTAAATAAAAATAAAGTTTGAGATCATCTATTTTTTTAAAGATTATTATTATTTAAGCCAATGACTTTTTTTATTCACATTTTTCTATCTTTTTAGCTTCTTCATCACACTATTTTTTGTCTTATTCTTCCCCTAACTCCACAAAAACTACCACACCAAAAGCGAAAAATAATAATCTATATTGAACGCAATTGTGGAAAGGATTCTCCCACAGGTCCCACCCCTTTCTACTGCTAATAGGTAAATTCTCACTTCTTTTTTTTGGAAGAATGTGTAATACGTATAATTTAGAGATGTGTTCTTGTAGGTTGTAATTGAGTTGGTACATTTTTAAACTTTATATTCTTTTAGACTTTTAGTGAAGAAGCAAGATAAAATTTCTCATTATAAACGAAAAATCGTAGCATATAAAGTCGTGAAAATGGTGAACTTTCAAGTGGTAAAGGATTACATCAAGAAACTTCTCTTCAAAGGTCAGGTGACGCATGTTAGGGCACACATTATGAATTATTATCAAGCTTAATCGTAATGTTTCACTATATAGTTAATGTTCTAGAGATCATTATAGAAGAAGGCATAACTTCATAGCAAAAAGGTGAATCATATGCTTTGCTTGATTCTATCCAATCTTATGAATTTGTGTTTAACTTGCATTTGATAAAAAAAAATTTTTGAGCATCACAAATGAATTATCTCAAGCGTTGCAAAGGAAGGATCAAGACATTAACAATGTAATTTCTTTGATTAAAGTTTCCAAACAACGGTTACAAATGATGAGGGCTGATGGGTGACAGTCCTTATTTGATGAACATCTTCATTTTGTGAGAATTATGATATTATCATTCCAAATATGGATAAAAATTTTGTACGCCAGGAAAGGTCAAGGTGAAATACACAAAAAATGACGAATTTGCGTCATTATCAAGTGGAATTATTTTACACTATAATTGATATGCAACTTCAACAGCTCAACAATCGCTTTAATGAGATAAATATCAAGTTACTTATTTGTGTGGTATGCTTGAATCCAAGTGACTCTTTTTATGCTTTTGATAAGGAAAAATTGATTCAACTTGCTGAATTTTATCCTTCTGATTTTTCTAAAATAGAGTTTATTACTTTTAGTGATCAATTTGATAATTATAAAGTTGATATGCGATCTGATAATCAATTTTCGATATTAAATGGGATTAGTGATTTTACCAAGAAGCTAGTTGAAACAAAAAAAAAATGTATCCTTTAGTGTTTTTACTTATAAGATTAGTTTACTGCATTGGTGGAAAGAACATTTTCTGCAATAAAAATAGTAAAAAATCTCTTACGCAATCAAATGGGAGATTCTTGGATGAATGACTGTTTGATCACATATATTAAGAAAAATATCTTCAATAATATTGATAATAAAAAAAATTTACAGCGATATCAAAATGTAAAAATTCGTAGGGAGCAATTGTAACAGCCTAATAGGTTATATGTAAGAAGCTCAAGATAATGATGTGATTTTTTGTTTAACAAATATACAAATATTTGTATCTTTTTCGATAATATAAGAGTACTTTAAATATTTTGCTTCCACTAAAAATGATTTCTAGATCCGTCCAAGTAGATAGCACTGGAATTCCTATCTTATGAAACTTGATGCTACTGGAGAACAATCATCCATTCGCTATCGGCTCTAGAACAACTTGGGGCCATAATCAGTTTAGCCGATATCAGATAATTGATATTACAGGCATCCCAATCATCTCCATCCATCCGATATAAACATATGAAAAGTCCCGTAAAAGAAAAAAGAACCGAAGAATATGAATTATTGACAAGTAAAGATCCCCACTCTCAGCATCTAGAAGATAGTTTATCTATTATCACACTGATATAGAAGATAGTTTCTCTATTATCACACTGATATTGTCAGCTTCGTATTTCAGGATCAACGCCAATAGTCTTCTGATGTAAGTGTGAGACCATCTTGTTCTCATTACAAGAAACAGCTTCAGCAAAGCTCTTAGACAATTTCTGAACGAAGTCAATAGACCGCGAAACAGGATTTTGTCCTCTAACTGCACTTGACAGCAGGGTTTTTTGCTGTTTTAACTTCTTTGCCTGTATTGCTTTCTGTCTTTCTTCATAGAACAGAAAATCATCCAGGATTGAAGAATGGCTTTCATAGTTTTTAAAAATGTTCAACATCTCAATACCCTGTTTTAGTTCCACCTGTAAAATTTAGAGTATCATGGATTACATGCTGCATGCACAAATGAGTGATCTAAGCTAGTGAAGTAAAGAGGAAGAAAACAAAAATATTACAGGTTTCAATACCACTGACTGCAAGATACAAGGTTCTTCATACTAGCATACTTAGTATCCATCCAAAGAGATATTGAGTCAAAAATTTAGAGGAAGTGACTGCCGATTAGAGAAAACTCAAGCAAAAAACGCCGTAAAGCAAATATTCATCACCTGAGTTCAGTGTAGAAATACCTATTTAAAGAAGCTCATTAAATACGCAAAGAGGAACCAAAATTTAAACACAGGACATCAGGAACTCTTTTAGAGAAAAAATCCCAGCAATAAGCTATTGCTTATTCGTCCCCATAATTCACGGTGCCGGAAAAAGATGATGGCGTAGAAATGAACTTTTACCTCTTGAGTGTCTCTGCTGTTAGTAACTGGCTTCTTGTCATTATTTTCGAGAACAATATGCCGAAATTGACTGTTGGGTACGTCTTTAATGATCTGCCACCTGACAGGGAACTGTCCATACCACTTATCTTGCTGCCAGTAATCCACACTTTTGTCAAAGTCCACAGGTCCAACCATCTCAGCTACTCCACAGAACTGCGCACTGGCATTCACCTGCGTAAGGTTTAATGAGACACAAACGAAGTGATAAATAGGATTTCCACATCATTGTATTCAGAAAATGCTTAGTAAAACAACATTAAAAATGTATTAGAACGACCGGAAATAGTTGGTCAGCAAGCCCATCAATCTCTTGTTTTTGTGCAGGAAACTAATCACTCTGATATGGTAAGTGCTAAACTAGGGGAACCAGAAGTCTGTATCTCGGCAGGCTTTTTGCTTCATGGACCATACTCAGTAATCTAGTTCCTCGATAAGTTTACATCATATTTTAAGAATCAGGAGTTCCCTCAAAATGTTGCTTACGCCATTTTTTGTCCTTTTCGATTGGCTTTACACTAGTTTCGTTCTTCTCCTCATTTTATCTCTCTTGACTCTTGAGGATTTAGTTGCACAGTAAGTCCAGGCAATATCTGCATTCATGAGGCCATGCACAACTACAGCATGAAAACTAACCCTGTGAAGAAGTCCGGCACTCGGCACTCAGCTCTCAGGGGAAAAGAAAATAAAGCTGACCACATTCTCAATCAAGTATCGAATAAACATAATGGTCTCGGGTTTAGATCTCTGTTCCCATCAGTCTGTTTTAACCTTGTTTCTACCCAAAACGACATTTTATGCCTATTTAAAACATAACTTATAAAAACAGAGGATTTCATGCCAATGATCTCTACCAAGTAGCCACTTCATTTACTGTACTACCAAGAGTTAATCCTCTTCATTCATGATGCTTATAATAATCATCTCTACAAGTAGCCACTTCATTTACTGTATTACCAAGAATTTCATCCTATCCACCTATGATGCTTATAGCAATCAACAGTCTACTCACATCAACTGATTTGACATTTCAGTTATACAAAATTAAGACAAGTAGATATAGTGGATTACCGAAAATAGAAGAAAGACTGGGAATGTTTCATGCTTCTCCTTTGCTTCGCGGTAAGCAGCATCTAACTTCCTGTTACCGTTCTGGGTGCTAGCCCAAACACCATATTTTATGCTCTTATGAACATTATCTTCGCTGTACGATTTTATTACGAAGAACTTCGCGTCCTTGTACACAGTTACAAACTCTGCTTGATTGTAAGACTTTGTAACATGAGAAACTGCAGCTCCACAATCATCGACATCTGACCAATTTGCCATTGTCTGACTTCTTGGTTTCAGTGCCCTAGGTCCCCTATTCCACTCTCCTATGGTATCCAATGAATTTGCGCAATTGCATGAAAAGCCATTGCACCTACGCTGTTGCCTTGCTTCATCGAGTGAGGGCCAGTTCTGCCCATCAGTTCTTCTAGTTGAAGAGGACTCCACCTCATATCTAGGGCTTCCATCAATTGGATTTCGAGTGTAGCTCTTATAGCGAGAGTCTAAATGTGATCCAAAACCATAAAATGAATCCTTTTGTTGAGAGGCCTGCAAGGATTATTGTTTGATTATATATAATCATCTTCATTATAATCAAACTTTAATTCCAAAATGTTTGAAACACATTGATCCATGTCTGCTGCTTTGTGCTTCTTTTAACCAAGTAAATAATGTAACAAGTAATCAAACGTTTCTGAATTGCATGACAAGGATCCCTTGATTATTTACGGAGAATATCTGCAGCATATGAAACGAAAACAAAACAATACTTGTCCGTATCAAATCCGTTCATGAACCAAAATCCACAACAAGTGTGTGTGAGCATCTTGACATTCATTAACATATATCAGGCGCATATATGCACACCTACACAAGGATATAGAAAAACATATATTTTCAACTGACACTAAAATCCACTTCCTACATGATGTTGCAAAACTAAACATCATTTGCATCAAAGAGTCTGAATTTTCCTGAGAATGCGCAATGCCTATAAGCAATCATCTGTCAAATGCGTTTAAATTGATTATAAATCTTTAACAGGATCAAGTGACATAGCTAAATCAGAAAGCACAAAGATTTTTCGCTTTCAAACACATTAACTTACTAGTAATAAATTAAATTGAAGAGCAAGTCATGGAGCCTTATAAGCATAAAAGGTTGTTGCTAACTTTCAGTAATCAATCAACTGTAAAAGGATCTTCTAGCAAAGGAAACTAACCAGTCCAGACAAACCCAGTGAAGCAATTGGTTTTCCAATTGCAGATGATGATGACAAATGCACAAAGGAACTCTTATTGTTCATAGATTTTGGGCAATCCGACCACAATCCACCACTTTCAGATCCCTCAAATCCTTGCTGCAACAAATCCAACTCTCCAGAGTTTGCAGAAAAGTTGCTTCCCATGCAAAAAGGACCTGGCATGTATCCTGTTCTCGGCCCAAACATGTTGCCATCTACTTGTGGGTCAATGTTGACTGCCAAACTAGTTTGAGGAATTGCATTTTGCAAAGCAGCAAAATGAATTTTTGAAGGAATAACATGTTGGTTATAGTGTGAATCCGGATTGGAGAATCCTTGACCATTGTATGACTGATCATGATCACTTACAAAGGGCAGTGATGTTGAGAAAGGTGCATAAGGTCTTTGTACAATTTCTCGAGTATGGCCATAACCATTGAATAAAGGAGAAAAAGAGTCATTGAAAACACCCTACATCAGATTTAAAAAGTGAATATAGTACCAAAAAAAACAATGAAACTAAAACAGAGAAACTAAAAAGACAAAACAAGAATAATTTTTTGTTACACGAGGTTCAATTTCGAGGCCTTGAGCTTCAACATCAGGATGACATGTGCCCCATCTCCCAATCACGTCATTATAGTCTGAAAGACAACAAAAACGAAACGATCAAACCATATAAGAAACTCTAAGTGGGCAGATGAAAATGAAGACAACAGAAGATCATCACACATTATAGCCCAAACACTTATTGCTAACAAAAAACGAAATATATAATATACCCACTTCAATACATTTAAAGACTAACAAAGAGAACAAACTAACCTTCACAATAGATTGAATGGGCATTAGAGAGACACGCATTAGAAGAAACATTAACCGTTGAAGAATCAACTCCATTTTCCATCTACGTGCGGAAGAAACATCAATAACATTCTAAGAAGCGGCTAAACATTAAATCCAATCATCATACATTGAAAACCTCAAAGATTTCAAACATTAAAAGGACAAAAGGAACTACCAGATCATTGAACATATCTGGATCACCTTTCAACCAACGACACGAAACTGTTCAATGCTTCAGCACTAGCGAGAATGAAAAAGCGAAAATTAACAATCAATAAATAAATCCTTGTCTGCCAACAAATCCAGAGCAACACACAAAGTCCTAAATCGTCTCCATTATCCAAACAAAAATCACAACATCATACAACTTGGAGAAGAAAACGAAAGGTGTGCGAATTCACTTTCTCATTTTAACATTCATTTAACGAGGACAACAACGAAATCTGGGTCGGTCGTTGGTTGGCATACCAGCAGTTAAATTAAGCGACAATCAAGTATTGAAGAGCAGGTAAGTTATGTAAAGTTTTGGTGGGATTACAGTTTAGCAAGTGTTTGTCTAGAGAGAAATAGGAGTTTTGGAGGTGATTGGCATTGGTGGAATGTGTAGAACATTGGCTTTTAATTTCTAAACGGGATTCTAAAACTAGAAGAAGGGGACAATGGCACAAGGAAAGTAATGAAAACCCGAGTGTACATGCGTACGCGTAACTGCGAACTTTAGCATTTTGACACTTGACAAGGCGGACATGACTTGCCAACCTGCGTCCTGATGGCCATGTATCTCACCTGTTTCTTTTGCTTTCTTTTATTACCTTCATGCTTTGTTTAAACTATTAAAAGAGAGTTTTTCCAGCGGCAGCGATTATTTTTTAGTAGTGGGTATAAATTACTAGTAAACTCCATATCTTTCATGAAAAGATAAGAAAAGTTATATTTTCAGTAATTGTTATAATTATTATAAACAATATTGTCTAAATTAATTATGTGCACTTAAATTATTTATTGATGTGAAGAGATATATTAAATAATGTTAATTATAATAATTATAAAAACTACAAAAATGATATTATACAATAATTTAAATAGTATTAGAGCAATTTCAGTTACATTGATTATTAAAATTACGCCTCTTTAATCTTATTATTTTTTTATAAAATAAATAATACATTTAATTCAAATAACTCTCATTTTAAAATGCAAAAATATCAAAACACAAAATCACGAAGCTAATTTCTTTTAATCATTAAGAATTATTGAGAATAACTAAAAAGGATGTTACTACTAGGTAAAGGATTTTAAGGATAAATAAATATGGATGGCAATGGGCCACAAGCAATTCTCCAAATTTTTTAAAATAATTTTTAAAATGTTAAAAGTGTAAAATAACTTTTTTTCACTTGGATCCTTAACGTGGGCCCAAGCTTACATGCGATGCAATTCTTTTAAATAAAATAATATCGATTTTTTAGAATAGTTGAGCTTTTAGTCAATCTGGGTCTGCCCCTGGCCCATGAGCCGACTCATTAAAAATTTATGAGGGGAATTTTGAATAAATATTAGAAGAAGCAAGAAATATAGAAGAAGACAATTGTGTTAAACTTGTCCACCTTTTTATTTCCAGCATACTGACTAATTTATAGGCGGAACATACAATGAGATCTCCTCACTTGCTACGAACTGGGAAAGAAACAAAGGCAAATCGTGACTTACCCACTTTACTACTGGAATGGAAAACAACAAATGCAAATTCGTGGATTACCCACGTTTCAACTGGAATGGAAAAATAACAATCCTAAAATAACACAACCACTACTTATCATGGATTCAATGGGCGTAGACACATCCTCCCTTCATAATCATGCTCCACGATTAACCCATGATCTGCTGAAGAGGTGTCCCACGTTTATCACTCATATCAATCCACCCCTCTCGGATTGTCCTTGTCCTCAAGGACAAACTCCGGATATGTGCGAGACAAACGACGTAAATTTTTCCACGTGGCATCGAACTCGGAAGCACCTTCCCATTGAACTAAAACTTCAGTAAATGGCCTGTATCGACCCTTTTGAATTACTCTTTTGTCCAGAATTTTGGCTGGGGTAGGAAGAGGTGAGGAGTCATTAACAGTGGTAGGAAGATTTGGTAGAGGTGCAGGTCGTGTACCAAGATATTTGCGGAGGAGACTGACGTTAAAAACGTCGTGTATTTGGGCACCAAGTGGCAAACGTAATCGGTCTTTTCCAGAATCTCATACGGTCCATAGAACCGGGCTGACAACTTTAAAGAACTTTGAAATGCCACTGAGCTTTGCCTGTAAGGTTGGAGCTTGAGATACACAAAATCTCCAACTAAAAACTGTACCTCTCTTCTCTTTTTGTCTGCTTGAGTCTTCATTCGCTCTTGGGCTAGTCTTAGATTGCGTTTCAGGTCTCGCAAAACCCCCTCCCTTTGCTTTAGAAATTCATCCACTGCTGCTACTTTGGTTGTGCCTGGTATATAGGGAATGATGGCGAGGGGAGGTCTACCATAGACAATCTCGAAGGGTGTGAACTTTGTGGCTGAATGCAGACTTGTGTTGTAACTAAGCTCAGCCCACGGAAGCCAATCCACCCATTTTTTTGGTTGTTCACTCGTAAAGCATCTTAAGTATTGCTCTAGAATGCGATTAATAACTTCAGTCTGTCCGTCCGTCTGTGGATGATAACTAGAACTCTTGTT
>JANZLX010000003.1:8195170-8212252 GCA_025531955.1 Erythroxylum orinocense | reverse complement strand
AGTGTCACATACGCATTCCATATGCATTTGATTGAATAATTTTGATTGGGTGAAAGGCAAAAATGCCTTATACTTATTGTGAAATTAATTGTGATTTGCTTGAGTGAAATCATGTGGTACTTCTGAACGTGCAATTGTGAAATAATTGTGATTTGATGTGACTTTATGAAATAACTGTTATATGTTTGAGTGTTGCATGAATTGAGTGAACCATCGATGATGGTTACCTCACTGAATTCGTAAACTCACCCAAAATTGCAACTTATTTTTCAGATTCGAGAGTAGACTCCTAGCTCCAGAGGGACTTTTCGAGCCGTGTAGATCATTTTGGCAACAGAAGTAATGGCTCACAGGTTAGTCAGCTGGGACTTTTGGGATGACCTAGTTAGGACTGATGTATTGTATTGTCCTTATTATGTAGCAAATTGTACTAGGTGTTTGGAGGGATGTACAGACAGTAAACAGTGACAGTTGTGTAAATTGTTGATTTTGATGAAATGCAATAAGGAAAATTTTAGTTTTAAAAAGTTCGTAATTTTATATTGATGTTTATTATTATAATGCCATGTGAAGTACAGTAGTGATCATTCGTAGCTCACCCTTATCGTAGGATATGTATCAAAATGACCTACGAGCGTCTCGGTGTGTACCCTGTGGTAAAGGGGCGCTACATATTTATTGTAATTATATAGTTGCAACCTATTGCACTATTTTTTTCCTTTTCAAAAAAATAAATTGAGGTTCGATTATTGGAGTTTGTCCATAAGTTGAGGGAGATGATTTGGAATTAAGGATTGGTTGTATCTATTTAAGTAGCTTTACTTTGTATTTTAGAAAGAGATTATTTATGTAACTCAAACTGATAATCTTCTAATCACAAATGAATAATCTTAGTAGCTGCTATAAGTATAAATAAGATAAAATTTAGGATAATCCACTGTATATTATTCAATAAAAATTTGCTTGTAATTTTTCCAAAAAATAATGATGATGGATATAACATATTGAATAAACTATTTTTGTGTTAGCAAACATTTAAAGTATAAAATATATAGCTATATAAGTTAAATAGCTTGTAATTCAATTTATGTTGGCATTTTCAATATAATTAATTATTTGAAATTAAATAATTTGATGAAAATTTTTCTTTTAACATTAAATTCACTTTTTATATGTAAACTCACTAATTAAAAAGAAATAGTCAATTGTAAGACATTGACACAACAAATTAATATCACTGCGTCTAATGTATATTAAATTAAACATAAGGATTAATATAATCTTATCGTACATGAATTTACTGTTTAAATTATCTTTAAACATGAACGCATAATCTTAAAATCATATATAATTAATATCATTCTATAACAGATATTTTTAACAAAAATAATTACATTAATATGTTTTTCATGAATTTATGATTTTTCAATAATTAACAAACACATTATCATGAATGTATCTGCATTACTTAAGTAATAATTTGTTGATTTATGAATTTGATAACGGTGATATTCATCGACCATCAAAGTTAAATTGCGTATAATATTACAATATGTTGAAAAATAGAGGCAATTTTTGATTTCGTGCTTAGCATTATAATTATGAAATTTGTCGTATAAATTTTCTGAAATTTAAGATCACTTTACAAAATGTAAATTATAATAAAGTAAAAATATTAATTCGTACTTTTATTCCAAAGTTTAAGCTTTTTTCTTGTCATATCTCTTGAGTTGTTTTCAAAATTGGTTCATCTCAACTACTATAGTTGTACAAGTGTTCGACTTCTAATCATATTTATAAAACTTATTAAAAGAACTATATAATTATTATAGAGATGATTAGGCAATGAGTATTAGCTCCTAAAAACTTAAGACTATTTATAATATATTTTTAATATTTAAATAATTTAATTGAAATTCAATTTTAATTTTAATTGTAACTAATTATAAGTAAATATCAATTATGTCTAAAAAAGATCTGATATCTCATATTGATCATTATTTATTAAATATCTTATATTTAATCATAAAGTTTCTCAAACTATACAATCAGGTATAACTTAGTTAAAAACATCTTTTCTCATTTTAACTTATTATTTGTGTACGCCCGAATTGGTTTCCAAGAAGGTGACAATGAATATAAATTATAACCCTAAATCATATATATAATTAGATAAATTAAACTCATTTAATTTATCTTTAATTATTTAATTAAATAATTTATATTCATATATCAATATTAGTATCTAACAACATATCATGACTGCCTAAATATTTAAGAATGTTAAAGTGATTTTAACTAACTTTTTTGTGCATAAATTTATGTATAATTCTATCATTTCGTTATACAATATTTCGATTAGACATAGAGTATGAAGTTAATATTTACTCTATTTTAGCCTACTCATATTAGTTGTCCATAATTAGAAATTGACTCAATTAATGACATTTGTAAAGTATTTGACAATTTGACATTCCACCTTGGCCAAAATTTTTTCAAATTAAAATTAATCGAGAAACATAAAATATTCTTCCCAATCATTTAAGACGCTGAGTCCTGTATTAATTACTCAACTATCTCCATATAATTTATGTTATATTCAATGGTTACTGGGTAACTATCATTGACTATAATATGTTATAAATAGTATCAAAACATAAAAAAAAATTATATAAGATAATTTTGGTGATCTCGAGTCAAATGATTGAAATGTTTTGAAGGGGTTTGAGGATAAATTAGATTGGATCCAAATAAGTCCATATACAACTAGGATAACATACAGATCCATTCATATCAGACTAGCTCCCCCTCAACTTAAAGCTCATGCAAAGCCGTTTAAGTTACTTTATGGATCCCTCATTCATCTTACCCAACTCATGAATCTCTATTCATCGAACTTTGCCAACTAGCTGTGATAACATTGAAGGGTTTTTGAGAGGCTTGAGGAAAGATTGGATTGGATCAAAGTAAAGCCATATACAACTGAGACATCATATTCCAACTTAAAACCTTAAGATAATAAGATATGAATCATATCTTTGTATATAACTCACTTCATCCTTACATCTCTTTCCAACATGTAATTACTTTGCCTGTGAATTTCCAACAATGATTACTTATGGTCATTACAGTGAGTATTTTTACAGACATAGAAGTAATGATCTAAATTAATTTTTTATGTGAGGTTAATTTAGTGAATTTGTTTTTTAACAAGCACTTATGTATTTATTTAAATATCTCCATACTTTAATTTATGACGTCAAATCATAAGACAAATATAATATGTACTAGTATTTTTATGATTTTATAATAATTTTATTTACAATATATATTTATTCTAATTTATAAAAAAAAATATTTATTCTATAAACTTTATCTCATATATTTAAATATGCACAAGAAAAAGAATATTGTTAAATAATTATGTCACAAAATTACAATCAATCAATTGTTGTAATGCATAAACCAACAAAACTTCATTCTCACGTTAAGATTTAAAACTAAAGAAATATAAAATTAAGTGAATCTAAAAAACATATCTACAATATATTTATTAATAAAAATAATGCATAGTACAAACATAATTGACGTCTAACACTTTTAGTTATTCAAATAAACTTAACAAAAATTAAATGGTTTTTTATTTTTGTGTATGCATAAAATTATTACGCTCAGATAATGTAACATAATAAGAAGAACACCATTAGTTAAGTATCTTGAAAAATATTATAACATAGTATATGATGTTTAAAATTATAAATCATAATTACAACATAAATTACCACTTTTCCGTGCACTATATGAATTTATAGAAAACTATATTTTAAGCTATCAGATTTTTATACAAGTTACACTATCAAAATTTAATTACATATTAAAATATTTTTATATTAAATATTTTAAAATAAATTATTTAAATATTTTTAAAATTTTGAAATAAAATAAAAAGGATCAAATTAACAGAGGATTAATCTATTTAAATGTATATTTTTGACTAATAATACAAAGGGACCACAACACAGTAATTCATAATTGACAAACTTTACTTGTTCTAATTTGAAGAGCAAAATTTTAACCAGAGCCACCTCTAACGCAAGGTAACTCCGCTAAACCCTAGTCCACCTAAAAGTAAAATCTGGCAAGAGTTTTTTTTAGGATTATCTAGTTTTACTTTTTAATTTTGATTTATATATTTAAATAAAATTTAAAAAATTATACGATAATAATAATAATAATAATAAGGTAAATTAATAAATGGATTTTAAAATAAAAACAGAAAGTTAAAAATTGATTTTGCCTTTTAGCTAAATGTGTGGCGGCTTTAAAGAGCCCTAGTAAATCTCTGGTGACGAGAGAGATTTTTGTTTCTTAATTTCTCCTCTCCCCCTTTTTAGCGTTTTTGTGTATTCGATAGTTGGGTGAGCCAGAAAAACCCTCGTACACTTGCAATTTCTAAGAGATCCGGGTACCTTTCCTTCTATTAATCTTCAAATTCTCGACATGTCTCGGGTACTTCATCTTCCAATTTGACCAATTACTGCTTTGTTACAATTTCTTTTCGAGTTCTTTTATATATTGGGACTGCAATTTTGGGTATGTTTTTCAGGTCGATAACAGGAATTCATCGGCGGCTAAGCGTGCCAGAACTGACGGTATCAATTCGACTTCCTCCTATATATATTTTTACTAAGCTAGGGTTTTGAATAGGCTCAGCTTAGACATTTGGTGTCTGATGTTCTATTGTTGGCTTATGACGTTGAACTTGATGCGGGTTCTTTCATATTTGTTTGTCCGTTTGCAGGTAGTCGTAGAGAAGATGATTGGACATGCCCGAGTTGTGGCAACGTTAATTTTTCTTTCAGGACAACTTGCAATATGCGTAATTGTACCCAGCCTAGGCCAGCTGATCACAATGTGGTAAGTGATAGTTGTAGTGAATAGGAACTATTCATGTGGGATATGATTTGGTAATGAAAATATGGATTAAAGGAGATGCAGTGTTTTCTTCACAAGGTGGTTGTAGTACAGGCTCAACATTTTAGAACTGAATTTTCGGGAAGAGTGTGCTTGAGTGTTTACTTTCACTTGAATAAGTTGGAATCTAAGTGTTACAAAAACAGGGCGGTAATTGTGTGTACCATTAGTTTGAAGACCAGTAGTTGGCCTGTCATGCCGATGTTTGGGTGGGATTCTTGCTTTTTGATCTGTTTTTTAATGGTTCGATGCTTGAATTCTCATATTTTCATGATAGGACATATGTTATCCTTTAGGACTTCTGACATTTAATTTGCTTTTTCGCTTCATTTGATCTCCAGAAATCCGTTGCGAAACCTCTACAAGCCCCACATGGTTATTCTTCTTCAGCTCCTTACGTAGGTGCTGGTGCACCATATATGGGTGTGCCTCCATATGGTTCTTCTCTCTTTAATGGATCGTCCATTCCTCCATATGATGTGCCATTTTCTGGAAGTTCGCCTTATCATTACAATTATGGCAGCCGCATTTCTGCTGGTAGTCCTTATAGACCTCTGCACATGTCTGGACCTCCACCTTACTCTGGTGGATCTATGATGGGAAACGGTACGATGCTTTTCACGAGCTTGATGTATAACTTGCTGTTATGTAACTGCTAGCTTTGTTTTCTTTATTATTATTTTTCTACTTAATAGAGCCACCAATCTAGTACACTTGTCCAATCGTTTCATTTCTTCTTTGTATTTTCTATGTAAAGTTTTGTTTATTGATCATGAAAGAAAATTTTGTGATTCTTTTCAACATGTAATCTTGTATCTGAACTCACATCATATGCACAACCTTTTCTTTAGATGCAGTGCACTTATTTCATTTTCTCCTCAATCTAATTGAGAGAATTTCATTGAAGTTAAAATCTTTCCTATTTTTATTCAGGTGGCATGTATGGTATGCCTCCCTTGATGGATCGCTATGGTTTGGGTATGCCAATGGGGCCTGCTACATTGGTATGTGAACTTATTTCCATCATTTTTATTTATAATGTATAGATTCATACAGGTCCTTTTGCATTTCTTAATTTGTACACCCAGACTCTGTGCAATGGCTATTTATGTTCTTTTGGACTACCTCAACTTTGAATATTGGCAGATATCTTATCAATTTACCCGTCAGTGTTTTGCTTATATCCTGCACTAACTACTAAGTATTTGGAGAAACACTCAACTTTTGCATGCACATGATTCTGATCCATAGAACTTGATGGGCCAAGTTCTTTTTCTTAAAATTTTGATTTGTTTTCATGATTATGAATTTATAAGTTGTCTTTCTTGCTAGGGGCCAAGGCCAGGTTTTTTCCCTGATGAGAAATCGCAGAAAAAAGGTGCAAGCTTATGATAAATTATTCTAATTGTTAGCAAACCGTTGGGAGATTAAGTCATCTAATTTGTCTCCATCTCGATATTGTATTTGCAGATGCTACCCGTGATAATGACTGGACATGTCCAAAATGTGGGAATATCAACTTCTCATTCAGAACTGTTTGTAACATGAGGAAATGCAATACACCGAAGCCTGGAACCCTGGTTTGTGCTGCTTCCTTATTTGATAGTAAAATTAGTTTTGATGATTCATGTTTATATCTATTGTTGTCACTCCTACAATGATTCTGTTGCTTCAGTGATTCTACTTTATATTGATTAACATGATGATATGAATCAGCTTATCTACTTGTATTGATATAGTATTTAGTTATCATCAATCATTACAATGTAAACTTATTGGTATTTATATTCTTACTTGTGCTGCAGGATGCAAAGTCTGACAAAAACTCCAGTAAGTTTCCCTATGTTCCATTATGTGGAGGGCTACTCTTTCTGAGTACAATACTTACACATTTACTTGCAATGCAGAGCAAAAGATGCCTGAAGGAAGCTGGAAGTGCGAATTGTGTAACAATATAAATTATCCCTTTCGAACCAAGTGCAACAGACAGAATTGCGGTGCTGAGAGACCACCCGAGTCAAACAAGTCTTCTTCACCAGAAGCAGAGGAGAATGATCAGGTCTGTCAAGTTATCCATTTTTCCTGTACTCCTGTTTGCTATTTGAAAGTGATAGCATCAATTACTTTTGTACACTTAAAAAATTCAATGAGCATTGGTTTTAAGGTCATTTATTCAAATGTAACCCTACCATCTTTCTACTTAATTTTTATCTTTTACTCTTCGTTGAGTCTATTTGTAGGTTCTGCAATATGTGCTGTTAGTTCTTCATTATTTTTCTGTTTTGCAACCATTGATTTGCAATTGTCTACTGTTCCAGTGAGTACTAGGACATGTTTGAGGGTTGAAAAGGTCCAGAGTTGTCGTCCAGGATTGCTCAATGTGGTGTCTGAAAGTCAGTCTTGTGGTCTTCATGTTGCAGCGGTTGTCAAGTTACCCTACCTTCTCATGATGTCTGTCAAGTTGTTGTATTACTTGCTACTGTACTTGTGGTCTTTACAGATTATTTGATGCATCATGTGTTTGCTAGTTTGATCCGGTAAAAATTATACAGGTTTGTTTTGGTATCTTTTAGGCTTTATAATATTGAGATGAACTCATCTGTTCTAGTGGGTATGCTTCCTTGAACTTAGAATATATTAGTCTTCACATTCTTGCTCATTTGGATTGTTTATGTGATGTGAAAGTATCAGCGTTTCTAGCAATGCTCCTCTGGATGCATTTATAGGTCAACTGCAAAATTTAGGTAGGTATTCTATAATAAATGTGTCTGATAGTTCAGTAGCTTGATTTCATTATGACCAGTGGCTTCATTGTTTCGGCCTCTGTTATGGTTTAAGGCATTGTAGCAGAGATGCCTGAGTTGGACAGTCGTGTTTTGCATTATCCAAGCCAGTTTTTATGGGCTGGCTTGAGGCTTTCTGTTTGGTTTTCATTTCGAGCGCATCAGTCGCATGCATTCTTCAGGGTTTATGAACTCTAATATTCTGTGTTGCCAAAAGGTTGCTCAAACTTTGGGATTCTTACCTGATAGCAATCAATCAGCTGCATTCAATAAAATAGGTTTTGTAATCAGTTTGTTGATATTTTGGAACACGGTTTCGATCAAATATCCTGATCTCATCATTCATGAGCTTTTTACGACTTCCATGAAAGAGGGGAGCATGCTACGTTAGTTATAAGCTCACGCAGATTTAGTTACATTTTCTACTCCGAGTAATATTATTTGAGCGGAATTGTTGCATTCTGCTCAACATACAAAAATGCTTTTGAAGGAAGTGAAATAATCTGAGATTTTTGGTGAAAGATAGGCCCATTAAGGATTTTGGTTCGGATAAAACTCATCAAGGATTTTGCTATGCTGGTATACAAGCCTCGGTTGCCTTATGGTGTTCGTGGCTTAGTTGATACTGTTATGTCCTCTAATGAATCGTGTAGACATTGGTACGCCTCTGTTAGTGTGTTTTTGAGTGATGATGTGGTAAGTCCAAGCAATGAGCAAATATGGAAGCCCGGTAAAGTTGGGTTGGTTATGAAAATTAAGAAGTAAGAAACATTTATTATTTGTTGTGGGCCTACGAAAGGAAAGTCTGTAGTGCCCGCCTATTGGTGGTCTGAATTTCAACGTTGTTTGCAGCTTCATACATATGTATCACATGTTTGAATACGGTAGCGTATCTGTATTGGCTAAAAATTGGTATCAAACAAGAGTACCATGTCGGACTTTGGGATCGGCTCTTTCGGTTGGTTACCATAGTCTGGCTGGTGATTAAAATATTGGTCAAATATTTAATTTAATTTTTTTTAAAGATTAAATTGAAAATTTTTAAAAATATTTCTTATTGGAAATAATAATTATTTATACATAAAAAGAAATATGATAAAATTGTTTGTAATTTATTTAATAAATAATAAAATATAAATAATAATTTATTAAATAATTTTTATGTACTATATGTGCTAGAGTGGTGTTCTAAAGATAATTACTTTTAGTATTTTTGTACAAATTTTATTTTGATTAATAAAGTGTAAGGTAATTGTTCATTAATTTAATGTTCATTTATTTATGAATTAATGTCGATCTTAAATTGAATTAATGAAGTTAATGATACAAAACATATCATGAAGAAAATCTTGATGAGATCATGATAATAAGATTCCTATCGTGCAATTATGTTAGTGTTTAAATTATTCCTAATCATATGATTAATAAGATAGGACGTTATTAATTCAGATAGACTAGTATATGTTATACTCATTAATTTGAGCAAGCAGTGGATCTCACAAACTGTAAGTATGAGATGTTTAGAATTAACATGCGGATGTTTATTAAGAGTTGTAAGTACATTGGATGATCCACTATTAGATTATCATATGTATGATCTATCATATTTCAATGATTAATCTTATCATAGTAATGATGCATATATCTTTAGACTTGAGGTACTCAAGGATATCCTGAATATTGATTATTTGCTTTGACATTATTCCTTGTTGCCTCAAGACGAGGTCACTCATAGGATGGTGATCGAGTACAACTGTTGATATTTGAAGGCAACTGAGTAGCTAATAAAGGATTCACCACTCCTAATAGAAGGAGATGATACCTACGACCTTTTGTCGGGGTCATTGCTAAGAAGTCTCTGGTCAGAGCAGTTATGTGTCATGAAGAGAGTCTTTAATGACACATAGAGAAATGAAATCTCAGGACAAGAATTAACATCACTTTGACTAAATATGACGTAGTCAGTCTAGTGAGAGTTGATACATAATCCATACTTTGAACCAAGTGGGGTATAGTATGGTGAAAGGACGAATTGCATAGTAATTATCTATAGAAAAGTTTGTAAGTCGAATAATTAACTATCGGAGAGTTTGCGTGTTAATCCACTTATATTAATGGTAAATTGACATCTTGAAACTCTTCATAATTTGCTTGAATTAAGAGTTAATTCAAGTGACATGAAACCATCTATGATTTGCTCAAATTAAGAGTTAATTTAAGTGCCTAAAATAATTAGGAACCTAAGGGTCACACACATAAAAGATTGGATGAAAAATAAAGTGTGTATAGTTGTTTTTAAGTAGGCCACGATTGTGGCTCATAGGGCACAATTGTGACCGAAGGTGAGGTTGTCAATTAAGTAGGTTACGACTGTAGCTCATAGGCCATAATCGTGACCGAAGGCTCGATAGATGTACATAAGTGGGTTCTTCATTTATGTACACATGAGCAAACTAGTCACAAACACACTCAAGTGAGAGAATAAAGTGTCTAGAAGAGTTTTAGAGTTATAGAGAAGTATCTTGAGTCTTGTTCATGTAATTTATGCAATTATTGCATGAATCAAAATGCATGCAACATAGTCTTGATCTTTCTCTCCATTAGAGCATCTACTTGAACTCATCTAGTTTGGTGCTCTAATCACCGTTACACATTGTTTCTTCTTCATCTTTGGGAAGGGTTTGTGTTTGCAACAAACTTAGCAAGGAGAAGAATCAAAAAAGGAGGAGAATCAAAAGGTACATGGACTGTTATATCATATTCATATAATCTATTTATGCATGCATTTAAGATTTAGGCTTTTTGGGATGTCATGAAGTCGGAATTTAGATTCCGACACTTCCGCTACCTTATTTTGCATATGATGCATAAATCCATGTCGCTCCCTAACAGTGGTATCAGAGTAGGGTCATGCATGTATTAGATGATATATTGAACATGTGCAAAGTTTTGTTGGGTTGTAACTGACATACATGTTGATTTGGAAATTTTCGTATAAATTGTAGAAAAATTATTTTTCTGAATTTCTTTCACAGAAATGTTTATAAGGTATTCTATCATGTTTTGGGAAAGGAAATTGCAATTGAATGTCATTTGCCAATTTATTTCTAATTAATATCCAGTATGTTCACATGTTGATTTCTGGGAATTTCTGGAAAACTGAATGCATGTGTTGATTTTGAAAATTTCATTATAATTATGTAAAAATTGTTTTTATGATTTACTTTCACAGAAATGTTTATAAGTTGTTATATCATGTTTCTATCAAAAGAAAATACAATTGAATGTCATTTGCTATTTTATTACGAATTTAGTTTCAACCTGATGCATGTTTGAAGTTCTGGAAAATTCTGAAAATCTGATGAACATGCATGCTTGTAAATTCCATATTAAATTTTATAAAAATTGTTTTTATGAATTTTCTGCATAAGCATGCAAGATAAGATGTTGCCACGTGTATGAGATGCATTACACTTGTTAAAGCGCTTATCTTATGCATGCATGATGTAGAGTATGACTAGTGTTAGAAGTAATATGACCAGTGTCATATACATGTGTTATCTTAGCTAATTCCACTAACTTAATAAATAATTCCTAGGAATTAGTCTTAGGAATTATTTATTAGACACATTTAGAATGTGTATAAGACTGAAATTTTTCTAGAATTAATTGAATTTGATTCAATTAATAAATCAAGTCAAAGTCAACATTGGTTAACTTTTTGAAAGCTGATGGAGTTGACTTGTTTAATGACTTATGATGTATGTGTTTCAGTTATAAGACCTTAATAAAATTTTTATGAGATAAGAGATGTATTATTTTGATGCTAGTAGCATGTGCTTGAAATTAGGATTCTGGAAATTTTCCAGACATCGAATCGGTCTTTTTAGTGTCTAACAGGTTAACTTATTTATTTTGATGATTTTGGCCGTCAAGATATTTTTGGCTTGTGTCGAAATTGTCTAGATAAATTTGAGATGACCTAGGAATATTATAAATGACTAATTGATGTTTGGGAATTTTGGAATCCTTAGGAATTAATTTAGAATTAATCCAAATAGAGCATAACATTTCTAGTGTGACTAAAAAAAAGGCATGTGTACTAGAATTAAAGTGTTTAATTTGAATATCAAAATAATTGAATTTTAGGGTTCCTAATTAAATCACGTTCATAATTCGAATTAGCTGAAATTAACACTAGTAGCCGATTTGGTTCAAGAGTTGAATCGAATCACGAACTTTAGATGCATAGTCAAGTCACAACCTAAATTGAACCTCATTTGTGTGAACTACTTCCCAATCCCCCTGTTACCGATGCATCTTATGAGGATCAGAAGCTTATAAGATGCTATTGGATGATAGTGAGCTGGCTAGCTGTATAATGCTGACTTTTATGTCACCAGAACTGCAAAAGCAGCATGAGACTATGGACGCTTATAACATAGCCTACCATCTAAGGGAACTGTTTGATGAGCAAGCTCGGTTTGAAAGGTTTAAGACCTCGAGGTTGCTTTTCCGCTTTAAGATGGCTGAGGGATCAGCTCTAATGCAATATGCGTTGAAGATGTATGGATACACTGAGAGGTTAGTCAGTTTAGGTTTCGTAATGGATCATAAATTAAGTATAGACTTAATTCTGATTGATTTGACTGATAGTTATTCATAGTTTGTGCTTAACTATTGAATGAATCAAATATCTACCTCGATACCTGAGCTGATTGATCAGCCCAAAACAGTTGAGCAAACTATCAAGAAAGACAGGAAGGTTGTGATGCTGGTGGACTCTGCTTCTGGTTCTCGCAAGAGGAACCAAAAGAAGAAGAAGAAGTCCAAGAAGCCAGTGGGAGGTGTAGCCAAGAAGAAGAAAAATGAGACTACATCAAAGGGGATATGCTTTCATTTCAACAAGGAAGGACATTATAAGAGGAACTGCAAAGCTTATCTGCAGTCGTTGAAGCAGAAGAAGACATTAAATGCCCCACTGTTTATTTCAGGTATGTTATTTATCATTGAGGCTAATACTATTTGTGATCATAACATTTGGGTATTAGATACCAGATGTGGCTTACACATATGTGTTGATATGCAGGGTCTCAGAGATAGTAGATCGTTCAAGAAGGAAGGGATGGACCTACGTGTGGGAAATGGAGCAAGAGTTTTTGCATTAGTCGTAAGAGTATATGTTTTGAGTCTTCCTAGTGGGCTACAACTAATTTTGAATAATTGCTATTATGTACCCGTTGTGACAAAGAACATTGTATCTGTTTCATGTCTTAATAAAGCGAGATTTCATTTAACTTTTTCAAACAATGGTTGTTCAATTAAGTTGAATGAAATGTTGTATAGTACTGTTACATTGTGCAATGGTATTTACATATTAGATATGTGCAATCCAATTTTAAATATCAATGACAATAAAAGACAAAAACGAGAACTTAAAATCCTCTTACTTATGGCATTGTCAAATTGGCTATATAAGTGAGAGACGCATGACTAAGCTACATAGGAGTGGTAACTTAAGGTTATTTGATTATGAATCATGTGGTACATGTGAATCTTGCTTGTTGGGCAAGATGACTAAATCACTGTTTAAAGGAAACGGTGAATGAGCGAATGAGTTATTAGACCTAATACATTCTGATGTATGTAGTCTGATGTCTATTCATGCCAGAGGTGGTTTTATGTACTTCATTACCTTTATCGATGATTATTCACGATATGGATATATGTATCTAATAAGATACAAGTTTGAAGCATTTGAAATGTTCAAACAATTTAGTCATGAAGTAAAGAAACAACTCGGTATGAGTATCAAGACACTTCGATTAGATCGAGGTGGTTAATACTTGAAAAAGGATTTTGTAACTTATCTTAGGGATAACGAGATTGTATTCCAATGGACTTTACTTTACACACCCAACATAATAGTGTAGCTGAAAGGAGAAACCGAACCTTGTTGGACATGGTAAGGTCAATAATGGGCTTAGTAAATCTACCAAAATCTTTTTGGGGTTATGCACTTGAGATTGCTGTTTATGTGATAAACAAAATCCCTTCAAAAGCAATTGAAGTTACTCCATATGAGATATGGACTAACAAAAAGTCTTATCTTTCTCATATGAACGTCTGGAGTTGTCCGGCTTATGTGAAGCGGATCCAATCAGACAAGCTTGAAGTGAAATATGATAAATGTCTGTTTACAGGATATCCTAAAGAAACAATTGGATATCAATTCTATAATGTTTTAGAGCAAAAGGTGTTTATCTCAAAATATGCTGCCTTTTTAGAGAAAGAGTTTCTTCTAAGAGAAGACAGTGAGAGCAAAGTTAAACTTGATGAAGTTCATGAGGCTCAAACAGATGCAAATCAACTGCTTGAACTCGAGATTGTTGTTCACAGAAATGAGACAATAGTTGAACCTTCTGACACAAAATGTTCGTAGGTCAAGTAGGATATGCAATGTTCTAGAGAGATATGGATTTCTCGTAAGTGGACAAAATGACGTATTGCTTAAAAAGGACGATGTGTCTACAACCTATAAAGAGGCTCTGAAGAGTTCAGAAATAGAAAATGGCTTCAAGCCTTGAAGTTCGAAATGGATTCCATGTTTGAAAACCAAGTATGGACTTTGGTTGACCCACCCGAAGAGCTAAAACCCATAGGGTACAAGTGGATTTCAAAGAAGGGACATGGATGGTAATGTACCTATAAAGCGAGGCTAGTCGCTAACGGATATCGTCAAAGACAAGGAGTTGACTATGACAAGACATTTAGCCCCGTAACTATGCTTAAATCCATTAGAATACTCATAACCATTGTTACTCATTATGATTATGAAATATGACAAATAGATGTGAAGACGACTTTCCTGAATGAAAACCTAGTTGAAGATGTATATATGATACATCTTGAGGGTTTCATATTCAAAGATGGCAAAAAGATATGCAAGCTTTAGAAATTCATTTATGGATTGAAGTAAGCATCTAGGAGTTGGAACATCCGATTTGATAAGCCAATCAAAGAGTTTGGTTTCTTACAAAATCTTGATGAACCTTGTATATACAAGAAGGTTAGTGAGAGTGCTATCATATTCCTTGTATTATATGTGGATGACATATTATTAATAGAAAATGATGTCTCAAGTTTGCAATCAATCAAAATTTGATTGTCCCTGAATTTTTCCATAAAAGACCTTGGAGAAGCAACTTGCATATTGGGAATAAAGATCTATAAAGATAGATCAAGGAAGTTGCTAGGTCTTTCACAGTCTACATACATAGATAAAGTGTTAAAAAGGTTTAGCATGGAGCAGTCCAAGAGAGAATTCTTCCCATGACTCATTGGATAAAACTCTCGAAATCTATGTGTCCCAAGATGCAAGATGAAAGAACTCTGATGACTATGATCCCGTATGCTTCGGCAATAGGATCAATCATATATGCTATGTTATGTACAAAACCCGATATATCGTATGCTTTAAGTCTTACGAGCAGATATCAATCGGATCCTAGTAAGTGTCACTGGGTGGCTATCAAGAATATCCTAAAGTACTTGAGAAGGACTAAGGATGTATTCTTGATATATGAAAATAGAGATCTTGTAGTAAGCGGACATACGGATACCAGTTTTCAATCTGACCATGATGACTCTAAATCCTAGTCAGGTTATGTTTTCACACTGAATGGTAGAGCAATCAGTCGAAAGAGTTTCAAATAAGAAACGACTGCAACCTCAACAACCGAGCTAGAGTACATTGCAGCTGTGGAAGCGATACAAGAAACTGTTTGGATCAAAAAGTTCGTTATGGAACTTAGAGTGGTTCCGAGCATTGTAGACTTGATATTGCTGTACTGTGACAACAATGGGGCTATTGCTCAAGTCAAGGAACCAAGGTCTCATTAGAAGTCCAAGCACATACTTAAGAGATATCACCTGATCAGGGAGATTATTGATAGAGGTGATGTGAAGATAAAGAGAGTGTCCACAGATCAGAACATCGTTGATCCTTTGACTAAGCCACATCCTCAAATGAAATTTGATTCTAGTTTACTCGCCTATAATATTAGATACAAAGACAATTAACTTTAGTGCAAGTGGGAGATTGTTAGAGTAGTGCTATAAAGGCAATCACTTTTAGCACTTTTATACAAACCTTATTTTGATTGATAAAGCGAAAGACAATTTTTCATTAATTCGATGTTCGTTTATTTATGAATTGATGTCGATCTTAAATCGGATTAATGAAATCCATGATACAAAACATGGCATGAAGGAAATCATAATGAGATCATGATAATGAGATTCTTATCATGTGCAATTATGTTAGTTTCTAAATTATCCCTAGTTATATGATTAATAAGACAGGACATTATTAATCCGAATAAACTAGCACATGTTATACTCATTGATTTGATCAAGTAGTGAATCTTACAAACTGTAAGCATGATATGTTTAGAGTTAACAAGAGGATGCTTACTAAGAGTTGTAAGTACATCGAATGACCTGCTATGAGATTATCATATGAATGATCTATCAATTGTCAATGATTAATTTCATCATAGCAATGGTGCATATATCCTTAGACTTGAGGTACTCAAGGATATCTTGGATACGGATAATATGTTTTGACATCATTCCTTGTTGCCTCAAGACAAGATCCCTCATAGAATGGTGATTGCGTACAACTATTGGTATCCGAAGGTGATTGGGTAGTCAATAAAGGATTCACCTCTCCTGATAGAAGGAGATGATATCCACATCCTTTTATCGGGGTCATTACTAAGGAGTCTCTTGCCAAAGCAATTATGTATCATGAAGAGAGTCTTCAATGATATAGAGAGTAATGAGATCCTATGACAAGAACTAACATCACTTGGGTTAGATATGACGTAGTTAGTCTAGTGGGAGTTGACACATAACCCATACTTCGAACCAAGTGGGGTATAGTATAGTGAAATGACGAATTGCGCGGTAATTGTTTGTGGGAAGGTTCGTAAGTCAGATAATTAACTATCAAAGAGTTTGTGTGTTAATCCAATTATATTCTAGTAAATTGACATCATGAAACCTTTCATGATTTGCTTGAATTAAGATTTAATTTAAGTGACACGAAACCATCTATGATTTGCTCGGATTAAGAGTTAATTCAAGTGCCCAAAATAACCGAAAATCTAAAGGTCACACGCATAAAAGATTGAATGAAAAACAAAGTGTGTATGACTGTTTTTAAGTAGGCTATGATAGGCCACGTGTAACACCCAAATACCCCCTGGGAGGATACATGGATGCCACCCAAGACAGAACAAACAATCACACTGATATGTAT
>JANZLX010000003.1:8156423-8180200 GCA_025531955.1 Erythroxylum orinocense | reverse complement strand
CCCATTTGCAGTATCAATTGTCCCAATAAAAATTATGCAGAATTAATGACAAATGACAACAAAATACTGACAATGTGCAATTTATCAAAAATCAATGTGCGGGACCAAAATAAGCATAAAAATCATAGATCAGGAGTCAACAAATGCATAATTACTAAAGAAAACGGCCCTAATTTATAGTATAAATTTGGTCCAATCAGTAAGTTACTGCATCAAGAAGTAAGTCTTGCTATTTTTTATGTTATTGTTTTATTGGTGCTGAAATTTGCACCTTGGTCTAGGAGCTGTGTATGGTTGCTTGGAAGACTAGTTGGCTTGCTTCTTTGGAGTTGTTATTTGAAGTTAAGAAGGTAAGGGAATTCTAAACTTGATAGCATGAATGTTATGAATTATGTGATGTTTGAAATGGATAGAATATGTATTGAATTGATGATAAACTAAGGTCTAGAATATGATAGTTGTTGATAGCTTTTGCTTTGGATTTTTATGCATGAAAGATTATAGATTGTGAGCTGCCTTATGAATGATTTTTGAATTGGTTTGGACATGAATTTAATGAGGTCTTGAAGCATGAATAAGGTGAAATTGAAATGAAATTGATGGACCTTGGTGAAGGTGTGTTGAATGGAAGTAAAGAAGTCAAGTTTTGGAAACAAATTGGAGGCTGTGGGATGAGTGAACCTATCGTGGGATTTATAAGGTTTATTCCCACAATCGTTGGAAGTACTTAGGAATTAGAAAATGTTGGTTTTAGACAATTGTTGGACTATATAAGGTTAAGATACTTAATAATGGTTTAAATGGACTTAACTAAGCTTGAAAATGAACCTAGATGATGTTAGATTGATTGAGTAATAGTTAATTTAGTTATGGATTGTTAATTGAGGTAATTACTTAAGGAATGTGTGGGTAACAAATAATGTGTCTAATGTTAAAATGTACATATAGTATGTTCAAGATGAATGTGTTCTTAAGAATACAAATGTGTTCCAAGGGTTTTATATGATGTGAATTGGATATGGATGTTTGTGAATTGAGAGTTTCTATGATGTTATGTAATATGTAATGACTTAATGTTTTATTGATATATTGATGCAAATGCTTATGTTTATAAGATATATTGAGTTTAGTCAAAAGGGAGTGAATATGTTCAATTTGAGAAAAATGAATTAAAGATATATGTTATACACTACATTATTTGCTTGTGATTATGGAATTTGAAATGGATTGTTTAAACTGTTAAGTCCTAGTCGTGGGTAAATAGGCGTGTCTAGAAGGGTCTGTAACTACTCCTGTGACACTAAGGTGTGTCTTTTGATATTGACAATTCAGTGTTTCCTCATATCGACACTCTAGTGTCTCCTGATATTTGACACAATAGTATATTCTGATACTGAGAGATAAATATCTCCTCTTCTATGATACCAATCATGGTATCTTCTGTTTTGGTCCCATTACTCACTTCTGTAAAAAAGATTAGTAGGCTAACCTGTTTTGTGTTCTAACATACGCTTAGTTCCGATGTAAATTAAGTTCTGATCTGATACAAGCTAAATTTTGTTCTGATACAAGTTAAAGCTCTGATCTAACACACATTATGAACTGATCTAAAAGAAATATGTCTTGTTCTGATATTTGTATATTTTGTTCTGAAATAATGAAACGCTATTATGATGAATTATATTATGTAATGAAGTAAGTAATGTTTGGATTATCTTTAAGTTGCATAATTAAAGATTGCTTATAGTATGACTTGATTCAATGCATGTGAATGTTAGAAACAATTGCCATTATGTATCTTATTTAGTTATTCCCCACTAAGCTATATACTTAGCACGATAGTTTTGCCTCCGTGTAGGTTCTAATAAGAAGGTTTAAAGACTAAGAAAAAGACAACCACAGTGGCCAATAAGAATGTCTTTTGTTTTTGAGGATGTATAATTGAGTTTGTTTTTTAGTTGTATCTAATAATATGAGACAGTTTATATTTTGTTTAATGGTTTGTAATAACCTTATTATAGGATGGATTATGTTTAAGACATGTATTTTGATAAGTATAATATTTATGATATGTTTTGTATATAACTCAACAATTACGAATGTGAAATGTGTTACCTTATTTTGAAGGAATTTATGGAATATCTTGATATGTTTAAGTTTGTTTTGTGTGGCATTTGTATATCCTCTTATAAGGTATTTGAGTATTACAAAACTCACTAAAAGACCAGCTCTACTACTATCATCAAAAGTTAAAGTAACCACTCGTACCCTAACACCCAATACAAGCTATATAAGACAAGTCCAATAAAGTCCTAAACAATGGCAAGAGAAAAATGAATAGCATGCAAGCAATCATGATAAATAATAATAAAAAATGCACACACATATAAGTATAGGAATAAGATTCAATTCTATCAATAAGAAATAAAAGAAATTCTTAAGCTTCTACAAAACTTAGAAAGGAGCTATAAAGTCATGAAAGCAAAGATCAAAGATTGAAAAATATAAAAGGAGAACATTGTCACAACATTGACCTCATAGGCACTTGAAATCGGATGTTCAATAGAGCAAATACTCAAAACCAAGCAAACGGATAGAAACACGTTCAAACAGACACAAAGGGTATGAGAAAACGAGAGAGAGAGTACCTTCGGGTCCGAGGTAGATTTGTGCAATCAACAAAAGGCCTTTGTTTCCTGCTTTTACTTGTGTACCTGTACTATCGTTGAATGCACAAGGAGGAAGCTGTTGGACCTCATGACCCTTAAAGTGAAGCTTCGAAATTTCAGAAGCCGAAAGTCCAAAACTTGTTTCTTGGGTTTGGACTTTGGAATGAAACAATTTGAACTGGGTTTTCTGTGTTCTGAAAGTGAAGGGGCCGTAGATACACGATAGTTTCTTCAACCAAAAATCAGGTGGGAGTGGGACAAAAACCCAGAAGAAGATAATGCAAAATTCCAAAGAGCTGAAATGAGGATAAGCATCGTCAATGATAAAAGGGACACAACATCCAGTATACGTTCATTGCTCCGTACGAGAAATGAATTATTAAACTATTTTTCCGATGAGTTATTCTTAATCTTGTAAAGATGCAATAAGGATACGTAGAATTTATCTCGAGTGTTCGGGCTAGAAGTCAGATAATCATTTAAGATAGAAACTTAAGTTAAACATATCAGTTCCGGATCGGAACATGATGCATTACGAATGCTCTACTTGCTAGCTTACTGCAATAATTGAAATCGGGGTGATGTAGCAATGGCCACCTGTCCATCTATAATTGGCTTAACTGGGCGGTTGGTTGTGAGTTATGGAGTTTTGACTTCTAGCCTGAATCGGTAGAGAGCTTTTTGTGGACAAACAAAGCCCATCTTTTCCCTTTCTTTCTGTTATTAAGTTGTCGATTGTTTTGTGAAAAGGAAAAAAGAAAACATGGAATCACGTCAGAAGCTGAAGCTTCTCGATCAGGCAATCAAGAAAATGTTAGCAGAGAAGGAAAACGATGAAGCTGATAATGCTCTCTTGACCTATGACGAGAACGATCAGCTTCTCCTCTCCAAATTGCTTGCTGAGGTAGTAATGTAGTTCATTCATACTGTTACCTACCTACTCATCTAAATAGTTATCTTATTCAAGAGCTGATCAACTTTTCTTTTCGTTATTTATCTTTTTGGTTTTCTTTAACGGCGATTAATTGATTATGAGTTTCTGAGAAACGGCAAGCCAAATGAATCTGAAATATTTAGTATTTGAGCTATGAGATTTCGATGAAATCTACGTCAACACGTGACAAATGTTTTGGATGGAAAGATCTATCAATAAGTGTTAGCGTATGGTAACAGCTTGAGTCGTTAAAAGAAGATGCCAGCTCTGAGAATCCTAAAAAGAAGACGGCGGAGAGTCTCGTCGGCAGCGAGTTGAAGGAAGATGAGAAGGCGGGTCGATTAGATGGTGGAGAGGAGATAGTGAAAGAGCTTAGAAAGTTGAAGAGGCAAAACACAGTAACTCACTGCCTGTTATCGGTAATGATCGTGCTTACAGTTGTTTGGCAAGTTTCAGAGGTGTCACTGATCTTGAAAGTTAAGGATGGATTGAGCCACCCATTTAAATCCTTTGGAAGCTTGTTGAGTGGGTTGGTGAAAAATCCTGTAACCAATATCCAAGAAGCAGAGAAACAGAACTCATCTTCTACCCAACAATCCCCAGAAGCAGCTTATCTTCCTGCTCTCAGCATGCCAGAGATCCCGCATGTGGATTTGGGCTTGAATGGCGAAAAGTAAGTCTTAAAAGAGTCACGATCCAGTGCTTGGGAATAAATGTTTGATGCAACTTTGACTGAAGAAAATGGTATCTGATCGAAATTCACAGCCTCGACATTTCAGTCGAAGAGTTCGTTTGTTTTCAAAAAAATTATGAAATAATAAAAAGTATTTTTTATTTTTTTAACAATATGTTTACTATCAACTTAATATATTTTATTTTAAATAATTTAATTTTATATTACATATTTATTTAATTAAAATTAATTATTAATATAAATTATAAATTATTTAAGTTTATTTAATAATGTTATTAATAAATATAATTATAATTAAAATATCTTAAAATAGATAAATTCAAACTTTTTTATTTAATAAGTAGAATATATTTAAAATAAATATTAACAACGTAACACAACACCAATACATCTATTGTCTATAGATCATCTAAAGGATCTATGATGCTCTTTTAAAGCTGGTAAACATTTTTTTTTACCTTTTTATCATTTAATATTAATAATAATTTAAAAGAATTGTGATTGATATAATACAATTTTATGGTCTATTTTAAAATTCTGTGAATTTTATTTAATTTTAATTATTATCAACAATAAAACAACTATTAACATTAATAATCAAATAAAAAAAATTCGTTAGAAAAATAAAAGCCAAAATTATGATTTGCGGTAAAAGAGAAGTGAAGCCACGCCCCAAAATATCTTAAAATCAAGATTTAAAGTAATGACAAACTTCAATAAATTATGAAGTTCCAAAACCTCCAATATCCAATTCCTTGCAACGGTTGACTCAATCAATCACAACATGGCAGACTCTGAACATTGAAGACAGCAAGTAAGACACAATGGAACATTATCAACCAAGTTCCCAATTTTCATTTGGAAATGACTCAAAACTCAACACAAAGAAGCGGACTTCATCTTGGACATTTAGGCCTTTCAGACATTGGATGGCTCATGTTCTCTTCATGCATAATTCAACCGGAATATGTCATTGAAGACATAAAAGCTTCCCTGGGGTGTTGGCATTAAATGAAACATCTGAGACAAGAATATTGTAGTTAGAAAGTAAATCCAAATGCTTTTACACATGGTCCTGGAGTACAGCTGCAAAAATTTAGAAAATTAAACAGAAAGTAGATCTAAGAAAAGTAAAGTACTGTAGGTATAACAGGTATTCACAATGTCCTATGAAAGGAAATCGGTTGAAATAAACATAAAATGTTGTATGATGAGTATGCTAAACGCTGTGAAGCTTGAAGTCCATATAATGTTTGATTATGTACTCAACTTTCGGTTCACAGGACAAGAGCCTAACTAGACTATGATAGTGTCATTCTGCCTTTCCCTTAAACACTTCTACCCAGACCATTGCTCTTATAAATATGCTTTAGAATCATAGAGTCTATCCATCTGAAGGACTTTTCCATTCAGAAGTATAATATCGAATCACTAATTGAAGGTATATCTCAAATGAACATTTAGACTCAGATTCAGAACATCCAGTACGTCTCCCCACACACTCACCAGTCACCACGTAAATTACATGCACAAGGACATATAATTTCGATAATAAATTGTTCACCATGATTGCAGGAAGTATGTTCATTCTGCAAAGCTACTGAGATGTATCAGAAACTTTAATTTCTGAAGAAAACTTATTAAGACAAAAATGACAATAAAAAAATAAAGGGTATAAACAGAGAAGAACAATCTCATACCAAGTAAGTCTTTACAGCATATAGAATAATACCAAGCAAGTAGGTCATGATCTGCTAAAGATATATCCATACAACAAATCACAAGGCAATGCTACCAGATCATTCTGTCCAAAGTTGCAAAAGAATTCACATTGTAACTAATCAAACAATAGTCTCGAATAAGATATTTCAGCACCAAGACCATCAGTGATCAACCAGAACCACCAACTACGTATAAAACATAGCAAAGAACAACTCAAGTTGAGAACCTTGCAGTAAGTTGAAAAGCTGGGATCACAAAGACAAGAACCTGAGATCTAGACGGTGCATATAACAAAATTACAAAAGACCAAAAAGAAGCCAAATACAGAATACAGTCTCAGATCAAATCCAATAGCGGAACAAATTAAATCCCTCAAACCCCTAATACCTAATCACAGTTGGCTAAAGCTCCCAATTTTATCAACAAGAGAAGAAAAGAAAAAGAAACGTGTATCGAAATAAAAGATCGATTTAAGATCAACACGAAACCCTAAAACCCCAAATTAAAAGAAACAACAATCACGGATAAAAAAATCTATATTTTTAAAAAAGTGACGTGCCTGGCTAAATCTGAGGGTGTGCTGTTCGCCGACAAGTTGGAGGTTACCAGAGACGAAAACAAGCATGCCGCCGGCGGGGCCAGAGGGTTGACAGTCGACGGTGGTGATACTGTGTTGGCACTGTTGAAAAGGAAGGCTGGTGAGCTTAGCGACGATGTTTTGAGCGCCCTGAACCTTTTGGCCCTCGAAGGTAAGCATGGAACCCTCTTGGTATAGGTTGGCTAACCCGGCGCGGTTGGCATCGAAAGTAGAGTAGTAGTGCTCTACAAAGGCCTTGGCTACTGCGTCTGGATCCATTACAAGAACAAGAAGAGTGAGTTCTTAAGGTTTTTGGTTTGTTTCACTTTCACAGCTTATGATCTACGCCACGCCACGCCACCAACTCGCCAAGCAGCTCTTAATATGATTGTTTTGGATCTTATAAAAAAGAGACTACTACATTCTTTTTGGGTTAATTTCATAAAAATCTTAAATGCCATAGTCGTCGACAGCAGGGTTCGAACCTGCGCGGGCGAAGCCCAACAGATTTCAAGTCTGTCTCCTTAACCACTCGGACATATCGACCTTTTACGCCACCTAATTTTTTAAGAAAACTGATGATAGACGCGATTGGACGTGATAGAACTATGTTGGTTGGATTAACTACAACTTTGGTGTGGGTTTACAGTCTAGAACTAGAACTAGTTAAGACTAAGAGAGATGATTGGCGGCATAAAGTGTTTTACGTTATTACTGGGCTCAAGCTGCCAGAATAACACTTGACCCGCCAAAATGCATAAAATGAAATTACTCGGAGGCATTATACGATACGATACACCAGAACTGAGAAGAATGGAATAAGAGCTACACAAACTTTTATTCATAGTATTTACACAACTGTCCGTCTCTGCCGCCATACCCTTTTCACTGAATCTATATATCTATGTCTATGGTACAAACAATAAACCTCAGAAAAAACTTCTTTCTGAAACTCTTATCAATTTATTACTGCATGGAATCAACGGAGCTTCTACAGCATGCTTAAACTAGATGGATTCTCTGCATCCACCTGCAAGTGGCAATTGAATTTGGATGATGTCCTACTCTGAACTTTGCCTCTACACATGGATCTTACAAAACCAACCCAGCGATATTGTTTGGAATTGGGACAGATCCAACTTTACAATGATAAAATGGACCCTAAAACAATCAAATCAAAACTCAGGCCCCACCAATCAATTACGGCTTCTTCTATATACACTCTCCCCCATAAAACAATCAGCTTCCTGTTGGATGACAAGCACATCAAAACGTTAGGTTCCTGAGTGCTGGATAATCACAAGCATAAGAAATGCACCGGCAATTTCAGCCTAACAAAAAACTTGGAACATGTTAAGGCTACTGATGCCATAATCGATGTAACAATGTGATACTCACACTCATGGTAAATGTTCCAACTCATTCACGCACTCCAAGTTGCACTCGAGAACCAAGGGCCGGTGCTTGCTTATCTTCAATACGCCATCTATTAAAACTGTCTACAAATTGGTATTCGAAGCTGAGTCAAGAATACGTGAAACTTCTCGATAGAGTTGTTCAGGTTCAAATGGTTTTGAAACATATCCATCCATGTCACATCTTTGGCAGTTCTCATGAGTGGCCTGAATCACATCCGCAGTCATAGCCAGAATCGGAACATGCCAATTTGAAACATTACTATAGGATTCAATCAACACATTTGCATTTTGAATAAGGCTATTATTTACATTCCACTCTTCCTCCCTAATTTTCCTTGTAGCTTCAAATCTGAAAAGAGGCAGTAAAAAGAAGCCCAAGAAGCTGGGTCAGATAAATGGAAGGCTAAGATTGATACACTGAAACTTTAAAGAAAGCAGACAAGCAAAGATTTACGATCAAGGCTCACTGGGAACCATTTTGTAAAAGATGAATTGTAACATACCCATCCATCTCAGGCATCTGGATATCCATGAAGCACGCATCAAACTGATGGGGTGGCTTAAGCAGTTGTATTGCTTTTTCCCCACTCTCAGCGCATACCACTTCAGCTCCATACTTTTTCAAAGCAAAATCAGCAACTTTCAAGTTCACATTGTTGTCATCTACAACGAGAATTTTTCTTCCGCGAAGAAGGTTGCACAGAGACAAACCCGGCAGCTCCCCATTGCGGGAATTCTTCTTGTTCCTGATACCCATTGCTCGCTGTAAAGATGCAGCCAGCATACTTGCCCTCAAAGGCTTCTTAAGAATACTTGGAGTATAAACACCATATGTTGTTGGTTCATCCGGAGAACTTGTAGAATTAGCTAGAAGGAAGAGTTTAGGAACACTTTTTATTTTCTTCAAATTATCAACAAAAGTGGAAGAGCAATTTAAATCCCTATCCCAAACTTCATGTTCTACAAAGATCAAGTCAAAAACTTTATTTCCACTTTTTACAGTGGCTAAACATTGATTCAGGTCACAAGCCACTTCAACGTTAATCCCAAGCCGTTGGATATGATACCTTGAAACCTTGGACCTGACAGGCCTTGGATCCACAATTATCGTAGTCCTTCCCTGGAATTCTGAAGAAATGCTACTAGATTGGTTATTTAATTTTTGACTTCTGCATTCATTTGAGCTGGAGCTGTCATCGGTAAAGACAGCAGTAAATGTAAACGTCGATCCAATCTTTGGGGTACTTACAAACCCAATTTCTCCATTCATAAGGCCAACCAGGTACTTGCTTATGCTTAAACCAATACCAGTGCCCCCTATTCGGGATAGGTAAGGACCAACTTGCATAAAAGGAGTAAAAACACGAGATTGGGCTTCTAAAGGAATCCCTACTCCTGTATCCTCCACTGAAACGATTAGATTGATGAATTCAGAGGTTGACAAGAGAGTATTATTTGATCCCTCTTTACTGAAAGTTCTAAATCCTTCCCAACTTTGTCGTCTATCTACAACCGGCAAACCACTCAAGGTGTCCCAAGGGGAAGGTTCTATCCACTCTATGACCTCTTCGACAAGATGGACAGTGACAAAGATGTGTCCTTTTTCTGTGAACTGTCAGAAAGACCAAGAAGGAAAAAGAAGCACATTTCTTATTGGCGAAGAAGTGCATACAACTTTAATTAAAAAAGAAAATAGCAAGCATGTTAGACTTGGTACAAATTAGTTACTGTCCAGTACTCTTCACACTATACACCAATAAGGTGAAGATAACGACTAGATAATTTTCGCACTTTTTCATATAAAAAATTTAAGTCACGATAAAAGGTAAAAATCATCTGGCATATAGCAAGTAGGTAAAGGTGCTAATTCATACATAATTAAGCAGCCAATCTGGACAGTACTACCAAAAGCAAAAGCTTCATAAAATGCACAGTACACTGTATGACAATATCAAATCTTGTTCTTGTCAAGTAGAAGTTTAATTTCTTTTTAAGAGGGATCATATTTCCCCTTACATTGGTGCAATATGAAGAGAATTTTTTTGCAGTTGTGCGTGATTCCAAATGTTGCTCGTCAACTTTCAAATATAAGTTAGTAATATCCAAAGACTGTTGTAAATAGCTCATCAAAGACTTACTTTAATGGAATTACTCATGAGATTGGTGATGATTTGTCGAAATCTCCCTTGATCACCAATTAGCATTTCCGGAACCTTATCAGAGATGTATACTGCCAACTGCTCTTCCCAACAAGTTGATCATACAAATGCAAGAATAGAGTTATGAAACAATCAAATATAAGCACCACATCCCAAAAAGTAGTTTGCTAAAACAAGGGCAAAGAAGGAATAATAGTTAAGTTCGCTGTACCTCAAGTCCTTTTTCCTGAGACTTGTCAGAAAAGAGTGACAAGACTTCGTCCAAAATTGCCCGCAGATCAAACAACACAGGTTCAAGTTCTAGCTTGCCAGATTCGATTTTTGCCTGATCCAAAACCTCATTTATAATTGAAACAAGAGCTTTTCCACTAGCTTGGGCAATTTTAACATACTCCTGTTGTGTTCCATCTAGATCCGTATCCATAAGAAAATGTAGCATCCCTGAAATTGAACATAGTCACATCACGATTGAGCAAATTTGACATTGTCAATAGGTGAAGCAATAGCTACAACTTTAACATACTAAGTACATCTTCAAAACTTACCAAGAACACCATTCATTGGAGTTCTGATCTCATGGGAAACCGTAGCAAGAAACTGCAGTAAGGACAATTTTTTTAGACTGCATGTCATAATTAAAAGCCTAAAGAAGTTTTATGCAAGAAAAGATATAAAATACCTGTGATTTTGCAACATCAGCTGCTTCAGCTTGTTTTTTGAGCTCCATCATCTCACAATAGTCATCTTCAACTTTGGCAATTCGATTCATAGTTGCATAGAATATATGACCCACAAGCAATGCAATGACAAGAATGCCAATTGCAGTTGTTATTGCCAACCATGGTAATGGAGGTTTTTGCTTAAATCTAAACTCCAAAAATTAAGGACCTCATTAATTTATACATTTAAACTAAATTTCATTTAGAGCATTGAAATGCTTTAGTTATTCTCTCATAAGGAAAATTCTTATCATGGCAACAGCAAACAACTACACAGTTACCATGTTTGGTTTAGTCGGTATGGTGAATAGTAATATTAAAGACAAATTAGTTAAAATATTAATTACCTGCATCGCATCTCATGCTTCCTAAAGGGGTCTCCAAAGTTAAGTGTGCTGACATGTTCCAACCCATCATTCGAGACATTTGAACCATACATGCTAATTGGTTGAGACTGATTGGTGGTGTCGTATACATTGACCAAAATCGTTTGTTTACTCGCAAGCTGATGAAGTAACTTTTCAACAAGAGACTCAATATCAAAGACTCCTCCAAGGTACCTACATGATGAGAAAGAGCTTAAAGTATGTAGAAGAAATAAAAGAGGAAAAATTAGTCAACCACAAACCTTAATTTGGTGGAATGAGGATTGATAATTAAGTTGAATCAAAGATAAGGGCTGAAATTTAGATTATATCAGAAATCCTTATTAAATAGGAAGTAGTAGTAAGTTAAATATATTATTATATTTCAGATACGTTATCCTAATTATTTATGACATATAAAATATTTTTTAGAACAGAATTAAAATTGGTCTTTTCCTACTAAAATAAGGGTTATAAAAAATTATTTATATGTGTTTATTTAGTCCTTCAAAAAAAAATATCAAAATTTTCTACAAAAATGAGTTTTCAACCAAAAAGCACGATGCTTTCTTCTAGGATTGATTCCTAGTTTCTTACTCTCCATTGTTTGTGTTCACTAAATTTCAGCAAACTTAAGCTAAATTCTAGTCATCTTAAACTTAAATTCCAACCATATTAAATCCTTAGATTCTAAGCCTAAATTTCCAGTAATCAAACCCTAAAACACTAACTATACCAAACTAAAATTATTCTTACCTGAAATCCAGTCCTAAAATTTGATATTCTAGCAGCCTAATATCAGTCATATGTCCTAATTTTGTAATTATTAGCTGCTAGTTAATATTTCTTCTATTTGTTCTACATCAATTTGGTATCAGAACTTTAGTTCATAATGACAACACGTAAAGGAAGGGTGTACAGAAGAATATTTGGCGAGAGCAAGATGAAATACTTTTGAGTATTGCAAAGAAATTGGGCATTACACCCTCGTTCACAAAGTTTTCCAAAAACCAACTTATATGTAACAACTCCTATAAGGAAACATGTTCGACCAATTTTAGAGAGGCTAGACAATCTTGACATACATTCCCTGAAAGTCAAAACTCCCACAAGAAAAGTTATACCACCAATCTATACTTGATGTAGAACATGGAAACGTGGTAATACGCAATCTCCTACTGCAATTGTGGGAATTCCAACCATTCCCCATATTAAAGAGGATATAGCTGATGTTTTTAATGAACAAATTGTAGCCAAAAGTGATGGAAAATATCGACAATTTCTTGTCAAATGAAAAGGAAGACTAATTTCTAATAGTAATTGGATTTTAGAATCTAAATTTCAAAAATTAAATCCAAATTAATATAATCAATATTTATCAGATTCTACGTCGAGAAAGATTTCAAACAAGGGAGGAAAAATTGATGCAAAAGTGCTTAAAGTATATAGAAAAAATAAAGGAGAAAAAATTAATCAACCACAAGCCTTAATTTGGTGTAATAAGGATTGAAAATTAAGTTGACATCAAAAATACGAGCTGAAATTTAAATTATGTTAGGAATCCTTATTAAATAAAAAGTAGTAATAAGTTAAATATATTATTCTATTTTATATATGTTATCCTAGTTGTTTAGGATGTAAAGAATTTTTGGTATAATAAGATTTAAATTTATTAAGAACCCTTTTCTACTAGAATAGGAGTTTTAAAAACTTCTTTATAAATATGTGTATATTCAGCCCTTCAATGAAAAAGGCAATCTAAAATTTTTCTACAAACTTGAGTTTTCAATTAGAAGTTGTGATTCTTTCTTCTAAGAGTAACTCTTAGACCCTAGAAGTGATTACTAGTTTCTTAATCTCCATTGTTTGTGTTCTCACTAAATTCCAACAAACCTAACCTAAATTTCAGCCATCTTAAACCTAGATTCCAACCATACTAAACTATGAAATTCTACGCGTAAATTTCCAGTAATCAAACCCTAAAAACCCAACTATACCAAACAGGAATTTCAGCATTCCTAGCCAAAACCCAGCCCTAAAATTTGATATTCTGACAGTCTAATATCAGCCACATGTCCTAATTTTATGATTATTAGCTACTAGTTAATATTTCTTCTATCTGTCCTACATCACTACAGCAACAAGTCATCTTAAGAGCCCATCATAATTATTACAATTCTTGAGATAAAAATGAACTAAAAGTTCCAGCCAATCAATTAGAACATTATTCTTCTGACACTGCAGCAATTCAAAAGCGTATGCACATTTACTCTTGTTGCAAACATCATTTTCTAATAAAAGGGGTGGCTAAAATAAACATTCACAGTCTCTTTTCTCGATTAGTGCATGTGCACTGAGACGTTAACGATTTCCACACCCATTTGATAACTATGTCATGATCATGTACGTAACTACATTAGTTTCCTCTTGATTCTAAAACCAAAGGCAGAATCATACCCATCAGTAGCTTGAATTCTCTCATTTGGTGTCGCATTTGAGGGTAGATCTTCCTTGTAGACAGCAAAGGTCAGTATAACTCCAAGGCGGTTACTTTTGATTAACCTAAATGGAGCAGTCAAAACACCCTTTCCTGAAGCTCTAGCACGCAATACATTTTCCCGATCTTCCTGTATTTACATAATGAAGAGAAACTTCACCAATTAATACCAAAAGTACAAAGATTTAATATAAATTATAAGAGATGCTATTGACAGTTTAACCTGCACAATAAAGCCAGTAGGATTAGCACTACAGGGAATTTCAAATCTCAACTAAACTACATTCAGCAGTATCTACAGAAAAATTTTACAACCTTGATAAATAGAAATGGAATCATATCATGTCATATCAAGAAAAAACAAAAGAACTTACTTTTCCAGACATCATATCAAGGGAGACCACATGTGAAATGGTATCCTGCGCGAAGATGACAGGAGCATATTCTTCTTGAATAGGGGAAGCCTCAAGCAATTCCGGGTTGTAGTCATCCTTATGCACAGGGTTTTGTTCAAGGATGTCCATCCTCCTAATTGTCCAGCCCTGTTGTTTCTCAAATTGTTCCCTTTCTGAGTGTAGCACCCTTACAGCATATGCCACACCACTTGTAAGGGGCCTCTCAAAAGCAGTTCGCTCAGTGTACTTTGCAAACGTCCTCTATATAAAGTCTAAGAGTTAGTATCCTTATGGTTGTTGATCATAGACAAAATAGTTTCAATGTTACATGGCTTGAATAGCGGATCATCACCAAATTCGAAATCACGAACCATGCCACCCGGTAAGAAAAACTCAACACACTCAGAGACTGGTATCAGAAATGTGCAACACATTCATGACCTCATCAATCACAATGTAAAAGCTAAACGATAGTTAATAATTAACCAATCCTGATGAAACATTGACAACAAGAGTGGGAACTGTGAATCTATGAGTTATAACATTCGGAATTGTTATGAAAATTCCTAAGCGTCTAGTTTCAGGAACGTAAGAAGAAAGAAGGAAGGTTTCACTACCTGATCAATTGCGGATGGGTTCTTTCCATGGTGAAAGGTTGAGATCAAAATGGACATAGCCTGCACGTGATTCATGCTAACATTAAACTGATCTTGTAACATCCTAGCCCTCTCATCACACATGCTTGTAAGGGTTTCCTTCCTTTTCTCAGTAGCCTGTGAGCTCATGTACCAAAAGATCCATAAAGAGACCAAGACCCAGAGAATTACCCATGCAACTAAGAGCTTTCTCCACCAAGTCTTTCTAACCTTCTTGGACCCATCATACTGGTAATATTGATGGTGACTCTGGCCACTACTTCCAGTGATCTTCTCCCAGAATTTGAGCCACATCTTACCACCATTACCAAACAGAAAAGTCTTGCCGTCAACAATTCCAACATTAATGAACCAGTTCATGGAGATTACAGACGCAATCCAGCAACATCGAATCCAAAGAAAAGCCCCCACCTTTAAATTAAATCCGAGTACGTGGAAGAAATTCATCTAATACAGTAGCCAAAACAAGGCAGCTAGAAAGTAGAAACTGCACCAAGCTGAACTCGATCCGATAATTCAAGAGTGGCAGAGTAAGTCTAGAGAAAGTGCATATGAGGAACCATATTGGGTCGGACAAAAAGAGCTAACAACAATGAATAAGAGCAAAGCCCACCAACTCCAAATTCACCAAAAACAAGTTGAATCAGAAAGTGGATATAGGGAGTTACAAGAGATGCTATCTTATCCACCAATACAGCAACAACACAGAGATAGCATGAAAGATAGAGGACCCAAGATTGAACAAGATAAGAAATTCACACACCCACAAGCAAGAATCAAAGAATCCTCGAGATTCCCAGTTTCTAATTCTTAATCAGTAACTCCGTTTTTAACCCTTTATAGCTTGGCACCACCAAAAACACAGAACCAGAAAATGGCCCTAAACGACCAACAAAGATTCCAACTTGAGTAGCTAAACTTATAAATCCAAACGCTCAAAAGAAGAACCTGACAGGAAATTTAGTTAACAAGGGTCCTCAAATCAAGCAACAACATCAGTGACCGTGCAAGTACTAAGCTTTGACTCCCAAGTTTATCCCCAGCTTCCAAATCTAGCTTATGCACACAACAAACAGGCCAAAGATTAGTGGAATGAGCTGAAGTAGCAGCAGTAGTAATAACAGTAGCAGTAGAAGCAATAATAGCAGGTGAAAAGCAAGAAGAAAAAGAAACCAACAAGAGTGGATTCATGGACACACTAAGCAACGAAGAATCTGTGAAAGAAAATGGTCATAGAAATGTTTTGTAGCTTTAGGCCATTATCTATATCCATAGTATAGTTCCATACCACCCAACCCTGAGAAAAATAATTGCTAATGGCTTGTTTTCCGTAAGAAATTCATTTTATAATAAAAACAATATTTGAGGGGCAAAAGGGTATTTTGGACACACTGCTTTTTCACTAACTTTGCTTTCCTTTCCTTTCCCTGGGTTGGAGTGGCCAATTCCTACACGCTATCTGATTAAAAGTTAAAAACTTAAGACCCTCTCTTTCTCTCTCTATATATTATATAATGCACATTTATGTTGACAAAAGTGCCCTTACACGAAAGCGAAATTTCACAAGAGGGACGCATCAATCTTTTCTTACATGTTCGGGGATTAGATGCCCCGTACTTTTCCGAATTTACCATGGAAGGACCTGGGTGGGGGTCAAAAGCAGTAGGTAATCAAAGTGAATGGGTCCCATACCTTCCCCATGACATCAACATCTCAAGGTGTTATTATGTCTAATCTATTCTTTGTCCTGGATTCTAGTTAATTTCTACAGGAGCTAGCTACTTCCTTTCCTGTTTTCTTTTTACTCTTTACTTACCTCAATCTGCATTGCCTCATTCTCTTCATCTGCTCCTATACTATATATACTATACAACCAAGTAAACAAATTAGAAATCCTTGATAGTACAGAACTTTGCGGGTATATGTTATTGGATCTTGGTTTCTTAACTTAAGACTTTTGAGTGTTAACAACTGAAGTTGTTTCTGTTGTAATTTGCTTACCTGATGAGAAGCAGCAAGTAACTCTATTTTTGCGTGCCTGGTTAAAGAAGGTTAGGAATTGGGGTTAGTTTTGGAAACTGAACAAGGTGAAGGGCCTAGGACAAAGCGGCTAAAGGACAGCAGTGGCAAACTGGTAAATAGAGGAGTAAAGCGGTGGCAAACGAATAAAAGGACCGCTTTAATCAAGGCTTGTCACCAAGTGATTAGGCCATCACTACCCACTTCTTTTTGGTGCCCTCTGGGAGCTCTTTCTGACAACGACGTCCAACGTCAGCTCCACTGGTTCTCTGGCAACAGCCAATCAGCTTATGATACGTGTAACTCCATTATGGCTTTGCTCTGCTACGTGGTACCTATGAGTAGGTGGATAATACCGGAGCTTTCTTCTGCCACGTGTACTCGTGGGTCCCCTCCCCTCCACCACCCCCAAGTTTGTCTGCTTGTGAAGGGCCGTACACCAGAGTTGAACTAAACGCCAGCGTTTTGTCATCCATAAATTCATAATAGAAAGTCGGAAAAAAAAAAAGCAAAGGGAAGGGAAAGGAAGGAAAGAGTGGATGGAATCATCCGTTCATTTTATTTTGTCCCTATCTTATCTCATAAATCTTAACTTTTTATTTATGTGGAATCTACATAAATAGATAACTGAAATTCATAAGATAGGATAAAATAGATAGAGAATCTTGATTTAAAAAAGGGGGTCTTATTTTCTTTTATCGTATTTCCTGATTTGAAGTTTAAACAATTTCTAAATATGGTTAATCAAAATCTAAATTTGTAAAATACAAAAACCCTATTGGATGAATTATACACATTCAAGTGTCATACCACCAATCAAAGAAAACGAGACCTAAGAAATGTATGCTCGTTATAAACATTGGTTTTCATAAAATCCTAAATAATTAAGAAGACCCTTTTCAGGTTATTTATCAAATTTAAAAAAAAATGAAGCTTTCGATGTCGAGGGTCGGCAAGAGGTAGGAATTAGGTGGAAAAGTTATGATGTTCAATTATACCCACCAAGTTAGAAATAGAATAGGATGCAACCATCATGTGCAACGCAACCGCTGGCTTTTGTTTTCTATGCCTTACCATATTTTACAACCAAAGTTGACTAACCCACATAGAGTTCCATTGAAATAGACCTTCATCTAGACTGGCCTATGTGAAGATACATAACTAATACACTCTTCTTTCTGTAAGCAGAAACTGTGGACACCGCCTAACATAGTCTAACTTTTGATTACAGCCTCACAAATATAAAATATTCGGAACAGGTTGTTTCCAATCCGAATACTAAATTAAGTTAAAGATTAAAAATATAACATTTTGACATTGGTTATCTGGCTTTTTAACTATTATATGACCCTCCACATCAAATCATTAATATTATCAAGCAATTAATACCCCATAGGTGGAAAAAAAGAAAACCAGATAGGTTACTTTAGTCTTTGCACATTCATTGGATGCTGTCAACTATGATATAAAATTAAATAAACCATACAAGACAAAATAAAATAGCATTAAAATTATCAGAAAACAACAAATAGACCCATCTATCTAAATAAGGAATTTTACTTGCCCACGACAATTTATACTCTTACTTCTGAAAAGTATGGTATCACATTTAACGTACTAAACTTATTTAAGTGTTCAAATAAGAATAGTTAAGTTATATGTCTGAATTAGGGATAAATAAAAACTACCCCAAGAGGGTGGAGGAGAAATAATGATGTAGTCCTAACTCCAAACCAAGACGATAATAATTCAAGGCCTTCACCATTTTCCTTACATTGGAAAAAGTGTAGCATTGGATGGTAGGTAAATACGTTGAATAGCTTTCCAATTTTCATTGGAATCCAGACGACATGGACAATTCTTTATCGCCTGTTGCCACATAAAAGTTGGGACAGATGTGGTTTACAGCAAAATTTGACCCCAGAGAATGTACCCTACTACCTTGTTAGATGTTATGTTGGATGTAAGTAAAGGCTTTGAAAGCTTAAACTTCAGAATCTAGAAAGAAAAAAGAAGGAAGAATGAAACGCGCTTTAAGCTTCAATTTTTCAATATGTTATTGTGAAAGATTCCGGGAACATTAGCCGAATATAATGACAAATGCATATGCTCTCTGTTTAATTATGTTTCCACACACCTCAGAAAACGATAACTTTGAAAACAATAACTTAAAAACTAAAACTCCATTATCTATTCTCTGCATGGCCAAAGGTACGGATTCACACACCAGAGGGCAATGCTAGCTATGGCCCCACCGGGACTGGGGTGCCAAGAAACAAAGCTGAGCCCGTCCATGCCGTTGCAGTTATGTTTGCATTATTTAATATTAAATAAAATGGGGATGAAACCTGACCTGAGAGGTTGTTCACTCTAATTAAGTTACTGAAAACATAAAACCGGGTCCCTGTAGTGTGGTCACCATCATCATCGGTCGGCTGTGGCTCCTGACGTTAACAGGGGAACAAACCAAGCCAATCGTCAGAAATTTCGGCCGTGGAGATGCTTTTGCCAGGAACCAGAATAAAGGTTCCTGGAATTATGTTTAGGTTGCTTATTAGGCTTCACTTTTAGTGTTAAACAACACATCTTAATCAGCTATTCACGTCGTAACCAGGAATTCCATGGCAGCCTGTCTTGCTTGGATCATCCTCGTTCAGCTTAGGACTAGGGAGGGTTAAACAATGGATTAAAGTATTCATCTGGTGGGTTTAAGTATATTTTCGTTGGCAAGAACATTTCAATTCAATGGTGGACCATAGATGTTCCATTAATTGTATGCGACAACGATGTGTCCACGTGACCTATTGGTGGAAATTCGCCAAACCTTATTCTCTTTTTTTAACCTAATTAAGCTATCATAAGAATAAAAATGTTGTGTGATTGAGGTATTCAAGAAGGACTGGGAAGAAAACAAAGCTGGAAAGTTTTAATTGGATATATATATCGTCTGAATCACACCGCAATCACAAGATGTCGGGTCCTGAGTTTGTTGTGTTATCAACAAGTAAAGCAATGAAAACCTGACTCAACTTGGATGGAAAAGAATCAACACGTGGAAATGAAATAAACAATAAGCAAACTTTTAAATACATTGCAATTAATAAGTCCTGCATGCGAAAGAGATTTGAAGTTCTATAACTCAACTATGAATAGATCTTTTGTGCATCTATGTATTAATACTTTCATAACTTGTGAGAAATACTAAGTAATAGAACTAGATTGAATTACATATATAGTTCGTCTATGCTCCTTGAGTTATTTAAGATCCCTTTATGTACACATATTAGGAGACACAGTTGGTTGTTTAATTAAACAAAAAAAGAAAGAAAGAAAAGGCCGATGGTGAGCAGCAAAATTTGAAATAGCAGGACACAAACATAAACAGCATGTCATCCACTAAAGGTTGTGATGGGTCAGAAATAATTGCAAAAGAGCAAAACCAGAAGCCGTTTTTTCTGTATCACGTGTCAGGATGGACAATTGACTCCAGAAATGGTTGGCGAGCAGAGCACTAGTTCCAGCAATTTGTGAGTGCCCTCGCCCTTTATGGGGATGATAAGCGGCAGTTGCATGAACAAAAGATGTGGTTGGTTTGTTCAATGTATGAATAATAGAGAGGAACTCCAATTTGGAAACTGAATTTTATCATCGTCCCAGTCCCAGATCATGTATGTTCACCGAACCCTACAGTTGCATCAGGACCTACCATACCAATACCAACGCTTAAAAATCCTGCGGTGATGATGAGTTAAACCAGGTGGGTCAGTTTCGTTGACAAGGATAGAAGTTTTATGAGTGGAATTGTGCCTGTCTCATGGGTCCTAGCAAGTTCTTTCTGTAGTGCAATCACTTCTCTATCTATCAAACCTAAGATGTACTATACCATATGTCTTAGGTTTTTATATATAAAACCTTCAGCATCTCAAATAGCCTAGCCAGCTTTCTTGCTCCTTTTTTTTTTGAAACTAGCCAGTTTTCTTGCTTGTTTCATGCCAAATAGGACCGAGTTAATTTGACAGTTGATAAAACTCCAGAGGGACCCGATAAAAACAACTGGCTTCAGGTGTTTCAGGCTCAGACTGTATATAGGGTCATGTACTTTCGTCATTATCCTCTGCTTCTGTGAATAGTTTGCCACTGAAAGTAAACCAAAAGACAAGGCTTAACAATCATGGCAAGCAAAACTTTAAATTCCTTTGAGTAGTCGAAATATCATAGTTACACACGGCTTAATCGTATCCTTGGCAATTATTGAAATGGTCCATTAAAATCTTGACAGCAACTAAGAGCAGAAAGCTTTACATCCGAAGAATTTGACTCTTGCAGTCTTCGTCATTCCATGCTCTAAAGCCGCCAGGGTTTACTAATAATAGACATTTCAGGTAGCAAAAAACGTTGAAAACATTCACAATATGAGCATTAATAAGCTCAGAATTAAGCATTTTAGACTCAGTTTCCTGACATAAGGCTTAGCTAAACCTTTCAAGTGCTACACCTTCAACCAGTTGACTATGAAACCATTCCTCTTTTGATTACGCGTTTTCATTTCATGGGTTGACTCTACCTCTTCAAGTTTCAACAATCAAAACCATAACTTTTCTAATAATTTAGAGTTTGAATATAAAACAAAATCTCACCGGAAGCTTTTGACTTGGTACCAATCAATGTGAACAACAAATTATATATACATATATATATATACATACATACATATATATATATATATAACAAAAGGAGAATTGAACTAGCAGACGAAGTGTGAATTGCGTGTTCTGTCGAGTGCTATGAATCAGCAAATTCTGATGGGAAACGAGTCATATTTCTCCCAGAAGCTCACATGCAGGCGTTGGTGGTACATGTAAGCCATAATCCAATTCAATATCTATGTGCCATTCCAAGTCCAGGCACGTTCAAAATTTTCACAACAAACACAAACACAAACACAAACACGTAAACAAGTCATGATGGAACCTATTTAGTCTATTGGGCTTGACAAGCTTATTACGAGTTGAGCTGTAGGCCTTAGCTTTTTATGATAATTAGACTCAATCCCAAATCTAAATCTAGTGAAACATGAGTGATGCTTCAGCGGTATTTTTATCGGATGGGTTAATTTGAGACAGAAACTTCCAAAGTTTGCCTATAAGCCCACGTAGAAGAAAATGGATATTGGGACGTCTATCTCGCTTTTTAATGAGAAAATTCATAATTTTAGATAGATAAATTCATAATTTTAAATGATTACTAATTAAATATCTAGTTACACATAGTATTTTGTTTACCATATATTTTAAATAAATTATTGAATGATTTAAAATTAATGAACATAATGCAATCCCAATTTTTAATCCTTAAAAATATTTTAAAATTTTTATATAAATTTAAAAAGTAACTTGAAGATGCAATTTGTTTCTGCTCCTACAATACTGAACATTTTCCATTAAAATTTAATTCTAAACAAATTAAGTTTGAGTTTAGCATACAACTTTTATTTAGATTTGTTTGTGAATTGCTAATTGGAAGTTAATTTCTTGTCAATTAGATATGTTTTGTTCTGTTTGGTATTATACTTTAATACTGTGATTTATAAAGATATAAACACATTCGACACTTTGTTAAAATAACAAATATTTAAATCAACACAATTTCATGCAACAAAAAATTCAACTTAAAAATTCAACTTATGAGCTATTATTTACAAGTGAATCATGAATTCATTTTCAAAACTCAACTTTTGTCACTTTATTAGTTAGGGGTAAGGTTGCGTTTATTGAGTTGTTATTGTTGTTGTTAGCTTTTTCCACTATTAAAAAGCCATCTAATGGTCTCTCTTTTTTATTATATTTTATTTCTTTAGCATATCAATCAAAATAAAGAACACGTTAGATACTTAATATCAAAAGTTTAAAATTCTATTCCCCCTTGGTTGAACCAAGCTCATTCTCGTAGACTTCCCACTGTCCTCCCAATTATCCTTTCCTCAGTAGTTTACTCTCTTTGGAAAGAACGCAATGCCAGGTCTTTCAAAGCTAAAGCCATGGAGGTGGACGGGTTGATAGCTAGAGTTCTAACCCAAATTCATGAGCAACTCAGAGTAAACAATGAGTGTAGGTAAGGTAAGAGTGTTTTCTTTTTCCTATCATATCTATGCAGTTGCTATTTCAGGTACAGAATCACCAGTTGGACAATGAAGGCAGCGTAGGTCACTTTGCAGCAACCCCCCCCATGGTGGAGTCTCTATCTGACAGGTTCCAGGCCAAACAGAGGCAACTCACTCCAGCAGTCTAATAATCGCGAGCAGCATCCTTTTAGGAAAGCAGATCACTTTACAGTTACTTTGTTTAGTTTGTGTGTTGGACCCCAAACCTGTTATTTATTTTTGAGGCATAATTTTAAATTGTTTTACGGTTTTGCTGGGAATATTTATTGTGTTTGAATTGTTTGAATTAAAGGGTAAATGTTATAAAATGCATGAGGGGTAATTTTGGAAGATCATAAGGGTTTAAGGGTTTTAGGTTTAAGTGTAAGGGTACTTTGGACCTTGTGTAATTAGAAAGAGTATAAAAAAAAGAAAATAGGAAAGAGGAAAATGAGAGGGAGAGTCGTCGTGAGAGGGAGAAAACGTTTTAGGGTTTCGGGAGATTTTGAGAGATCTGACGATCGAAGCTACTTCAGGTAAGTTTTGATGATTCTTTGCTTTCATTTGGTTGTTTGAATCTTGTTTGATGCGATTTAGAACTGAAATCAAGGATTGAATGAGTAGGAAATGGGATTTGCGATCGTCGACCGTCGACGATGTCGATTTTGCTAGGGTTAGTGGTTTTGTTGTGTTTGTTGAGGTTTATGGCTTAGAATGAGTGTAGGAATGGTATAGAAGTGACGATCTATGGTTTATTGAAGCGTTGGTTGAGTTTTGGACCGATTCTGCAGAGAAATCTGCAGAAAAATCTGGG
>JANZLX010000003.1:8131073-8149507 GCA_025531955.1 Erythroxylum orinocense | reverse complement strand
AGTTCAAACGCTAGGCAGTGCGATCGCTCGACCCATACGATCGCTCGGTAACGCGATCGCTCGGCCAATGCGTCGCTCGGTAACGCCATCGCTCGGCCAGCGCGTCACCACCGCTCGGCCTCACTAATCACATACCACAGTTTAGTCGATCGGTTCTACCGATAGGCCATTTCCATATCAGTCAAGTGATCGGTTACACATTTAGTGCACAGTCCCTAATGCAGGGCGGGAGGTTACAAACTATGCCTGTTCTTTTGGGATTGGCATCACTACCTTTTAAACCCCTCCTATGGGATGTGTTAAGATCCTTATAGAGGATATTGCTGGAATCTCTTTTCCACGTTTAGTTGTCTAGTGTTTTAGATGTATTTCCTTTTAATCAAAAAAAAATCTCAATCTCTTTTAATGAAGATCATTTATGCTTGTTTCTTTATTATTGTACACTGTAGAGTGGCATGAAAGAATTAAATGATCTCTATTTCGGCTAAAATTCCTTGAGATCAAAATTGTTGTATATATGAAGATGACACATATTAGCATACTACAAGGTAAAAAGTCCCATTGACAGGACATTTTTGAATATATGTTTTGGTTGTCCTTTCTTCAAAATAGAGAGATTGAAAACGAAAAGGGTGACTATTAAATGAGAGTAGCTTGGGGCGTATGGGGGTTGAGGGCATCGCCAAAATAAACAAATAACTAAAAACGAAAGGGGTGAGTACTGAACAAAGAGGGTGAGATCTTTGAATTAGGGATTTCATTTTCTTCAAACAATGTCATTTTATTGTTGTGATAGAACAATGTTGTTTCCTTAATCTACATTTCTTCTCTTAATTAGGTTACCTTGTATTAATACTTAGTGTTTTTTGACATGTGGAAAGCCAAATTAATGAACTTAATAGAAAGACTAATGTCAAGCTAGAATTGAAAAAAATTGAAAGTTTGAATATTTTGAAGTTCGGGCTATTGTTTTATCACATGAATTTCTATTTTGCATAAAATATAATTCAACATTAGCTTGCGTTAGTGATACTGCTATTTTAAATGTTATAATTTGATTTGTGAATTGTTAAATTAATTTTGAATCATATGCTTTAACCCAAAATAAATCTTTATCTGCTCGGTGTTTACGCCCTCTTCTTTTTTTGAGAATAGTGATTGCAACAAGTTGGGATGAGTTTAGGTTGAACTCGATTGAGTTTGACTCGTATCACTTGAATTCGAGCTTGATTGGATTTTACGTGGGCTTTACTTAAACCATATAACCCTACCTCGATCCAATTTGACTCAACTTTGACACTTATCATCCTCCTCTTTAGTAATCCATTACTATGATGAGAATTACTATTATCGCACCAATTTCTATATAACATTGATGAATTAACATGGCAAAAAGCAAACAAGAACCAAGTTTGTCAAATAACATAAACAAAAGATTAACTTTTGCATAAAAATGAGGGGGGAAGATGCTAAGAGGAAAAAATGAGAGTATGGTTGAAAATTTCTATAACGACGTTCAAGTCAAGAAGAATGCTTTTAAGGTGTGGATACATAATGATAATAATAAGCATAAGAGAAAAAAAAATCATATATATGATTCCAACAAGTTTGATATTAATAGAGGAGATAAAATTTTTAAAAATGTAGGTGGTAGAAAGAAAATAATAAATGATTCAAGTAAAACATCTAACTTCAATATATAAGTTGAGCTTCGGATTATACTAATATGTGAATTCTAAGCTTGATCTAAATTCCAATCGATTTATAATAAGTTCGTTCAAGTTGTACTTAAGTCATTTTGCCTTCAATACTTAAGAAAATTGAAACTTAAGTAAGTCATTTTACCTATTTCTTCACCATTCTCTTATCTCCTCCTCCTTGTTTGGATGCTTAAACTTTCTTAAACAACCTCTTCTTTTCATTCTCTTATACATGATACCTAAATTTGGCATCGAACAAAAATTTTCTATTGACAGGGTTATTTTGATATTGACATACAATCGTTATTGAAGTTCCATTAATTTGATGAACTACTAATGAAAATTTTGTTAGAAAATAATAACAAATTTGCGATAAAATTGGCAATTAAAAATTATTTGTAGCGGAATTGAGATAAAGGTTTGAAGTAGAGAGGAACAAAGAAGAGTCAACAAAAGATGAATTTTTTAATTAAAATCACGTGCATTAAAAATCAATTAAATAATTCAATTATGTCATCTAAGGGGCCGTTTGGTTTCACTTTTATTTTTCTGTTGTTGTTTTTAGTTTTTGATTTTTGGTTTCTGTTTCCTGTTTTTAGTTTTTGTTTTTTTCTAAAAAAACAAAAACTTATTTAGTTGAGATTTGCAATATAAAAACTGAAAACAAAAACTTGTTTGGTTGATATTATTATTAAGTTACTCTTATTATTATTAATTTTATTTATTTATTTTATTTTTATTTTTATTATTAATAATTTTTGATAAGTTATTCTTATTATTATTAATTTTTAATAAGTTATTATTATGATTATTAATTTTTTAATAATAATAATAATTATTATTATCATCATCATCATTATCATCATTAAGTTATTCTTCTTCTTCTTCTTATTATTAATTTTTAATAAGTTATTTTTATTATTAATAATTTATTATTATTATTAAGTTATTCTTATTCTTATTATTACTTTATTATTCTTATTCTTATTATTGTTATTAATTTTTATTTATTTATTTATTATTATTAATTTTTAATAAGTTATTCTTATTATTATTAATTTATTATTATTATTTATTGTTAATAATAATAATATTATTAATTAATTAATCAATAATAATAATAATAATAATTCGAGATAGAAAGTAAGGATATGTTGGTTTTCTGTCAAAGAAAACTTGTTGTCAAAATTCAGAAAAACGATGTTTTCTGGTTTCTGTAAAATTGTTGTGGTTTTTTTATTTTTAGAAAAAAAAATCACAACAAGATAAGCCAAACACGTTTTATTTATTTATTTTTTTTACAAAAACAAAAAAAAGAAACAAACAGCCCCTAAATTAACAATAAGACTAATATCGAATTATATTCGATATAATTTATATATTAAATATTTAAAATTGAAGTTAAAACTAATCTTCAAAATAATGACTAAAGTTATAAACTAAAATATCAGATTTTTGTAATGAAATAATATTGTTATTTAATTTATACCGTATGATTTTCTTTATGAAATGTCTATAATTATTAGAGGCTCTAGGTATTTTGCAATAAATTTATATATTATCATATATCATATTTATTTTAATATAAGACATGTTAGTTTAATGATATAGGTAAAAAGGTTGTTAAAAATGTATATTTGGTTTTAATGATATAGGTAAAAGGTAGTTTAAAATGTATATTAATTCAGCAATAATGATATTTAATATTTAATATTAAATTCATGACAATATTTATTTTCAATAGTCCCAACCCATTACTAGAGCTAAAAAGTAACCATAGTTAGGAATTCTCAATAAATAAAGAAAGTGAGGTTGGGTTAAGGCTGGTCAAAAAATGTTTTCAAGACAATAAAATGCCCATGCCCCAGTTTGATTGTTTATTGTTAAGCCAAGGCCTATCAGGGTTATTGAGAGTTTTTAACAAAGGTCCTAAAATTTGGGGTTTTTTTCGGATTTGCGGAAGAAAGCAGGGGCATAAAAAGAAAAAAACCCGGTGATGGAGGTTTGTCCATGGTGTCTCTCCGATTCAATGCTCCAATAAGCTTCCACACATCATATAATTAGGTATTCATGCTCTCCCCCGACTCTGGGTTATCCTTTATTTGATTCATTTTCGCACTCCGCTTGATGGTTTTTGGACTTGATTCCAATTCCCTTGTCTTAAAAATTTATGGGTCTTCGATCGGTCAATTTCAGGTGTTTCTGTCCCTTTTCTTGACGTAAGTCAAACCCGATTTAGTACTGAATTTCGGTTTTTAGTTGACTGTCGGGTGTGTACTTGTGTTTTGTTGGAGGAGTCAGTGCTCAAGATTTCGTCTATTGGTTGCCTTATAGCAATGTAGGAGGTTTACTGAAACGACAGTAGTGATGTGCTTTTATGTCTGGTATGTTTTTCAAATATTTTTATTACAGATTTGATATTGGTTCGGTCTTAAATAGAGGACTTGAAAAGCCTTTCCGAGTGGGAGTGAAAAACGTGACGGGTTTCACACACTTGAAAGCTTGTTTCTGGCACTTCTGTTTTCTTTTGTATATCCATATTCTCTATTATGGAGTTTTTATTGGTGTTTGCACGTTTCTTTGGTTTGGTCATTTTATACTTATGCCATTGTCAGTGTTGGGTTATTTCTCTAACTTTTTTTTTTTTTTTGGTGTAGATAATGTATGGCCTTTGATGATAGCTCATGTTCTGAAGCATGAGAAGACATTGAGGTGCAGTATTGAATAGCCTGTTTAAACTGCCGTCCTGGCATAAAGATCCTGGACAATTAAGAAGGAACTATAAAAAGAGGAGAATAATTTAGTAGAGGGAAATGGAATGTAATAAAGATGAGGCCTTCAGGGCAAAAGAGATTGCTGAGAAGAAGTTCACTGCCAAGGACTTAGCAGGGGCTAAGAAATTTGCTTTGAAATCCCAGAATTTGTTTCCTACGCTTGAAGGAATTACTCAAATGGTAGCGACCTTTGATGTGTATCTGTCTGCTGAAAACAAGGTAAATGGAGAAGCTGATTGGTACGGGATACTAGGTGTAACTCCACAGGCTGATGATGAGACCATGCGGAAACAGTATAGGAAGTTAGTTTTGATGCTTCACCCCGATAAAAACAAGTCTGTAGGAGCTGATGGTGCGTTTAAGCTTATCTCAGAGGCATGGAGTTTATTGTCTGATAAGACCAAGAGATTAGCTTATGATCAAAAGAGGAACACTAAAAAGTTTCAGAAGACTACAGATGCTAAAATGTTTCAGAAGGCTTCAACTCCAGCCGGAGGTCCATCTGCAGCACCTGGTTCCAATGTTTTCTACAATGTCCCTAAACAAAATGTGAAGACACATAAGAGTACTCCTCGCAGTACTCATTCTACGACTCCAGTTTCATCTCACAAGTCAAAGCCAAGTACATTTTGGACTGTTTGCCACAGATGCAAGATGCAATATGAATACCTTAGGGTATATCTTAATCATAACCTCCTCTGTCCCAGTTGTCATGAACCTTTTTTAGCTGTTGAAACAACCCCACCATATTCAAGTAATGCAAAACCATCACCTTGGAGTTTCTCATGTCAGCAGCAGAATAAGGGTCATCAAACTTCTAGTGAAAACTCATTGAATTCAGGAAGAAATGGTTCAGCCTCTTCAACATTGGGTGCGGGGGGTTTCAATGGTCAAGATTCACTTAATCAGTCCAATTTCCGATGGGGTCTGTTCTCTGGAACAGGCAATGTGCCAACTGCTATTCATACTGCAACAACAAGAGAGGAGGTTCTCAACTGGAAGAATCAATCCTCCAAAAGGGATGGTGGTGTATCTTCTAGTGGGCTGTCTAATTCCGCAAAGAGAAGAAGAGGCATGGAAGACATTGATGTGAGGAGCTACAGGAGTGATGTTGCATATCAAATGGGTACGGGATCTGGAGGGGTTGGCACATCTAGTGGACCTGGAATTAAACAGGATAATTTTGGTTCAGTTAGGGTGAATGGAATCACCAGGCCATATGGCTCAAGGGATTTGTCACAATTTGGAATTCAAACAGTGCTGGTGGAGAAGGCTAAGAAAGGAATCCGTGAGAAGCTAAAGGAGTGGGACTTGGCTAGTGCAATTAACTCAACAACCAAAGAGTATATGATGAAAAAGAAAACAAATGATGGAGTGCAAAAATCCTCGACAAACTCTCTTTTGCCTAATCAAAGTGATTTTGATCAGCCAGTGAAGACAGGCAATGGATTTGATGGCAACAAGTCTTCTTCCGGCACTTCTGATACTAAAGTAGATGCAGAACCACGGGAATCAATGATTATAAATGTTCCAGATCCGGATTTTCATGATTTTGATAAGGACCGAACAGAGACATGTTTTGACGGAAACCAGATATGGGCTGCATATGATGATAATGATGGGATGCCCCGGTATTATGGCATGATTCATAGTATAATTTCTTTGAATCCATTCAAGATGAAGATTAGTTGGCTTACTTCAAAAGGAAACAATGAGCTGGGCCCACTAAACTGGGTCGGTTCTGGCTTCCCCAAAAGTTGTGGTGACTTCAGAGTAGGCAGATATGAGATTTATAGCTTATTTAATTCTTTTTCGCACAAGGTTAGATGGACAAAAGGCACACGGGGTGTAATTCACATATACCCCAGGAAGGGGGATGTTTGGGCTCTCTATCGAAACTGGTCTCCTGATTGGAATGAGCTGACAACTGATGAGGTGATACACAAGTATGACATGGTGGAAGTAGTTGAAGACTATAGTGAAGAACATGGTGTAACTGTTATACCCCTCATAAAAGTTGCTGGCTTCAAGACAGTGTTTCACCAGCATTTGGATTCCAGGGAAGTACGGAGGATTCCAAGGGAAGAGATGTTTCGTTTTTCACATCATGTTCCATCATACTTGCTTACAGGTGAAGAAGGTCCAAATGCTCCAAAAGGTTGCTGGGAGCTGGACCCGGCAGCCATTCCATCAGATCTTCTTCATGTAATCATAGATGTGAAGGAAGAGGAGACAATGGAGGGTGAGTCGAATTCAAAAGAAGAAGAGGTAGTGGATGACCTTGAAAATGTCAATGAGAGAGTAACAGAATCTGAAAAATGTAGGGACAATGAGAAAGATAATCTTGAAGCTAGTGAAGTAAAATCTGCAGAAGAAACCACAAAATCAAAGGAGGATATTGAACTCAGTAGAAAGGATAGCTAGTTGAGATTTGTTTTGTCGGTTTTACATGAGCTAATCCTTCAACTTAGTGTATTAATCTGAAACTGATTCAACACACTTGAGTCAGGATGATTGGCAGCAGTTTTGTGTTGGAAATGGGGGGAAGTTTCATTATAATCCTGACTACAGTCTACACAGCTGAAGCTGTTTCAACTTTCAAGGACAAATTACAAACAGTAAAGGCCTTCAAAACTCGGGCGAGTAATATATATATTTTTAGTCACAAGCTATGCTTCTTCTTTTCAACATTATTTCACCACCTCAATTTTCCCGTGGGGATTATTAGACTGCTGATATGACATGTTCGTAATTTTCAGACAAAGTACCTTTCTTTACTCTGATTGGTAACTGATATTAGTGCAAGATAACGAGGTGATTACAATTTCTGCTTGAATCATGTTGTAAGGTTTTAGGTGTTTCATCCATACAGTCAAGTGTTCTCATGTACTAAATACGTTTTTCAGGATTAATTGTCACTGGTTTTTAATCTTTGTTTATTTTCTTCTATAAGCTATATGCCACCTGCCACTTGAATGTTCCTTTGTGTTGAATATGCAAGAACAGCCATGGCTTTGTAAAAATTGAATCAAATGATTAGAAGATTGGCTTTATGATGACAGTCACTGTCACTGTCTGTCCGCCTCCAACGAAGAGATTTGGGCGGGTAGTCTCAAGTAAAATTAAGACTTGACAGCTTTTAATGTCCCCAACGAAGTCCTGAAATTCAGTCTTTGGGGATTTCCTCCAGATCCAGTTTGCTTTTGGTAATCTTTACCAACCTATGATGATGAACATAGTATACAATTGCTGGAACAGATTGGTGCTGTGAATAAGTATGCAGAACTGGAATGAAGTGGGTTTAATCTTCTAAATTTTCTTAAAAAGTCCATGCTAATTGGGATCAGGGATGCGGAAGATTGGAACGAGGACGACTGGTTCAAGAACAATGTTGATTTCTTTTGGTGGTTTGGGTAGGTATAGCGAACTTCAACGACGTGACAGCTTCTTCTGCGTCAGAGAAATGGTCAAGTCAAGGAGTCGAATGGACTTTGGTAGATTGGTTGAACATGAACATAATAAGCAAGCCGACAATGGAAAAGTGTTGATACTTTTTGAACAAATAAGTAAAAAAAATTGAGAGTAGAGATATCATATTATTATTATTATTATTAAATTAATTCTTCAATAATTAATCTTCTCTATTAAAATATTTTATATGATCCTCGATATTATATATTATTATAATTTATGCAACCTTTTTATATATTTTTTTAAAAATTATTTTTGTGACTCGGAAAAAGAAATTCTGGGAAGAATATTAATTTTATTCTTTTACCCAATTAGCCCCAGCCTAGCAGTCTAGTGTGCGCCCACTGGCATTGTTAAGGCGAGCCACAAAGCTCGTTTAACTACGCGCAAACACAAATCCAGTAAAACAGAGCCACGTATACACATTCGTGACGTGGTCCAATGAGATCGAAGAATGCGACGTAAACGCCTCGGTAATCCATCTGAAACCTTCCTTGCCTATATAAATAAGGAAAAGCAGTGACTTTAACAAGAATAAACGCCGATCGAATTATAAACAATCGCGGGGGAGAGAGAAAGAGATAAGAGATAAGAGAGCTTTCTAGAGAGACGTCTTCGGAGAGAGATCGCCCGTAATTTTCTCATTCCACTTTCTGCGCTTCAAGTTTCTCCGGCCACCAGATCTCCCCCGTAACTATGGTATTTTTGCTTGCTCTTATCTTTTCAGATCAGATCTGATCTGATTCGAGCACTTCGGTTTCTTTATGGGTCAGATAATTATGGGATTTGACCAGTTAATTCATGCCTATAATGTTGTTATTTTGGTTTTTATTCGAACTGATTTTTTATATTGGGCGGTTTTAGACAACGTCAAGGCGACTTGCTGATAGGAAGGTGGAGAAGTTCGAGAAGAACATAACGAAGAGAGGAGCTGTTCCCGACACCACCACTAAGAAGGGAAAGGACTATCCTGTCGGCCCTGTGCTGCTTGGTTTCTTCGTTTTTGTTGTCATTGGTTCTTGTAAGTTCTTTCTGTTTATCCTCATTCCTTTTATTGGTGAATTCCGTGTCTTTTAGGCCTTGATCCTCGAATTTTAAGGCCAGTAGAGAAAGAATGGGATATTTTAGTTAGTCTGTCTTAGACTGCTACGTGTTATAATTTGTTTATGAATTCTGGTTTATAATATGTTCTTGTTTAACTCTAGGAATTAGCTGTTAGAAGGATTAGATCTAAAGATTAGAAAAAGAGTTCGTGTTCTAAATTTGGGTTTAGAAATGGAAAATTAGGAGGACTGAATGTAAAAATTAACAAAAGCTAATATCTTTTTAAAAGCTTTGCTTTTCAATCAAAGTCATGATTTACATGTACAAATTTAGAAGTCATCGTCATGTTCTTGTAGTTTTGCTTTCTAAAATAACAATATATGATATTGGAAAGTAGTTACCTGAGATAGATTTAAAGTTTTTAGTTCTTAAATTTTGTTTTGGGTGGTGGCGTAGTATGTCTAATATATTGTTTGTGACAGCTCTGTTCCAGATAATCAGGACAGCAACAAGCGGTGGCATGGCCTAAGAGAAGAGTGCACACGGGGGATGTTTATCCTGTGTTATTGTGTAGAAAAGATGAAAAAGAAATACTTTTAATAGATCTGTGTTCCACTGTTGTTCTGAAAGAACCCAGTTTTTGAATAAAATTGTCCTTTCCCATCACTGCTTAAATCACTTTTTTTGCAATGTTCATCTGTTGTATATGGATTCAGTTCCTGAGAGATTGGCCTGAGTCCATTTCTTGGAATGGCCTATTAGCCATCAGGATCATCATGTGAAAGTAGTTTACTAGGTTGAAAAATTGACCAGTTCTTAACTATTACAAGGTGAGCCTTGGCTGCCGTTGATAAAACACATACCAATCCATATTTCCAAAATACAAGTTTCCAGAGATCACTTGAATCCATCGTCCTTCCAGCTGAAATTGGATGGGATATTTACATAGTGTTGGAAGGGATGCTCATAGGTTTCCTGCAGTCCCAATCCTAAAGTTGGCACTGTAACAACCTCTCCCAACATACATCTATCAATCGTGTGACCTACTTTACTTTGCAAAATGTATATACGCAGTTGGGCGGATTACAGCTAATAGTCTACTACATTTAAAGCGTAGTCTTTTCCCAGTTCAATGTTATTTTTTTGACATGTTTGTACAAAATCAGAAACCAACAATCATCAACCCCAAATGGAGTTGGAGTGTGGAGTCTAATTAACAGCAAGAGTAAAATCCACCACCAATAACAGAAGATATGAGTAACATCCACCACCAATACCAGAAGATCATGTTCACTCCCAAGCCAATGCTGCCTCAACGAACAAACAAATGACCGACAAATCAAGCGATGGCCGTAGGGCATGGGTAGAAAGCAGTTCCACATGCAATCCATTGTCGCTTTTTCCCTCGCGGCACCAAGCAACCAGGAACCTTGAGCCACTCCCTATTCATCACATTGTAGGTAACAAGGCGGTTCATCTGTCTTGATCTCAATGATAGCATGAGCAAACCTTTGTTGCCCAAGCAAGTCATTCTTACGTGCTTCCCATAAAATTCCAAGCACCATACATTTGGCATTCTGTCAACCTCCTTCCACAAGAGTGTCATTTTTTGCAGTTCCCATATGCATACGCAGGTAGCTGCATTCTTTGTAAGCAACCCCACAAGCATGATCCGGCCACCGCACTCCGCAAGGGTGTGGTCACTAATATGAAGTGGGGCTGGTATTATATACTGCTTCCAAATCCCTAAAACCATGTTGTACGACACAATTCCTTCAGGATCTGAACGCATGAAATATAGAGTGCTGTCAACAGAAACTGCTTGTGACCGGAAGTTCAATGATAGCGGCAACTTAATATGAGAGGGCATGTTTCCTGGCCTAGTCCAGGAGTTCTGCAAGGAGTCATAAACTTCATACTCCCCATCACACCCAAGCCATAAGATGTTGTAACCCTCACTAGTTGAGATCCCATTAAGGGTCATTCCCACAGCAATGCGAGACCATACTTCAACTGACCTGGCTGGTAACTCTTTAAAAGATTGAGTCAGAGGGTTGCAGATATAGAAGTTCCGGTGACCGATGTCAAGAAAGCAAACTAGACCCCCTGCTGAAGCAACCGGCAAGACGATTACCTTACTTGGCAGAGAAGAAATTACGGGGTGATGCCATTTTTTTGTGGAAGGGTCGTACATGGCTCCTGAGTTCACATTTTCATGAGTGATGGTGTAAAACCAGGGATTGATATGTATAACTTCTGAACAATGTTGAGAGAAACTCTGAGAGTTCAGCAAGGAATTCCATTTTCGACAAACAACACGGAAACGAAAAAATGTAGTGATAGGAAGTCTGGCAATGACAGCTTCAAAAAGGTCTTCTGGAAATTCCTTCCATATTTCTTGATCCAGGACCTCACTGGTGCCAGTAATTTTTCCTCGGTTACGCTCCTTTCTACATTTCTTGGAGGGTGGAGGCTTGCAAGTTTCCATCATCCTGAAACTTCCAGATTTTCCAGCAGCCATTAGAAGATCACAGTAGTCATCTGCAGGGCTATCATCAATATTAAGGACGCACCATCTGTGAAAAAAAAAGCTATATATTTATATTCAATAAATAGGGTGCAGAGGCAGATACAGTATTTTTATTACTCATTACAACTGTACAGGGCAAGCACCTCGGGCAGGAGTTTGATATTTGCATAATATCCAAGGATTAAAACGGAAGTAGTGGGTATAAAACTTATATTACTCTTAAATAACTTATTTTACTCATTACAACAGTCAAACCTGCATCAATCCACTATGGCTAGCCACAGAAATGGATTAGTGCTATTATATTTTCAATTCTGCAATTCTGGAAAAGCAATTGGTTAGCTTCACGAATCTATATAAAAATGCCTAAAAAGTTCAAAGCACCTGTATACACAAAAGCCTTTACCAGATTAATCAACTTAGTCCAGCCATCTCAATTTGTCCCAGAGATAATCTCCAATCATCTCCTTATCAGTCTGCTACATTAACAGAAGAACTGAACTAATAACATCATACCCTATTATTAACTATCTCTCTTGGTCCAGAGCTTAGATTGCAGTCACATCATAATCCATAGTCGTATGATCCCTCAGCCTTCTTTTTCCGTAAGTAACTAACAGATGATTCGTCTTCATCTTTTCTCCATGCACCTGATCCCACCTCTACAGTTTGTTTCAGATTCTACCCATTTCTCTTAAAAAATTGTTTATCCTATTCAAATGATTTCCCACCTCTCCATCTCTTTTTTAGTTCTTCCGGGTGTAAATTGAGTTACACATTAGCAAATAACCTCCCTTTCAAAAATCCCATCCCAATCAGGTGAGGTTTTGCAACCATTCCAACCACTAGGCTACTCCCTTAACCTCTGCTTTTCCCCTTTTTTTGATTAAAAAAACAAAATATGATCTAAGGACTCACCTTACGCCAGTAAACAAGCCTTTACACCGTGCATCAACACTCGTTTTACCCATCAATTCAATTAAGGAAATAAACCTCAAACCCAACATCCTAGTTCATTTCATATGCTAATCATTCAAGGGAATCTAATTGATCAGTCATGGAAACCAAACGGTCAAAAAGTTTTGGTTGACCACTACAGAATGAAAGCACTTCGCAAGCTATAAAGAAACACGCTTTCTTGTAAAGGAGAAAAACAACAAAAGTGAATCAATGTCAAAACCAGAACAGCGAAGTAGAAGAAATAAATCGATAATAACTACCAAAAATAACATCCAGGCAAACGGTAACATATCAAAAACTGACCAAAGCTGAAACGCTGTAAGGAACAAACTCCATAACAAAATCACAAATTAACCAGAGACACGGTAAAGCAGCACTAGACAAACATTTATCACATAAAACAGATAAAAAGCAGAGAAAAAGTACGCTGGAAAAAAAACAGTTATGCCCACGAATGGAATCATAGCAAATTGTCCAAGCAGAAACAAGATATCCAATCCGACGTACAATAACCACATTGGCAAGTCAAACAAGACAGCAATAGAACGAAATAAAAAACACAAACACACGCACACACACACACAAACACAAACAGTCTTCTTTAAGTCACCGAACTTACCGAAATGAAAGACACAATTAGATGAAATCACCGAATTCACAACACAAGTAGCAAGAGAGACCGCCGGAAAGAGGAATCCCCCAATATAAAATGAGGTGAAAATGCATAAATTTACATAGCCAAAACACGTAAAAAGAGATCCAACACTACATATATAGAGAGAAAGAGACACCTGCTGTTGGGTCGGTATTGTTGGTGGAGCTCAATATAAGGTTGGTGAATGATGTAAGAAGAAGAAGAAGAAGAAGAAGAAGAAGAAGAAGAAGAAGCGTAGAGGTTGAAAAGGTCTTGAAGCTGACCAATAAGCTGTCTAAGCAAGGCCAGCTCTTCCATGCCCCAAAAAGCGCCAGCCTCCGCCTGAGGCCGCCGATGCCGCCTCTATCTCTGCCCAGACCGCCAATCTCCGACCAGAAGAGAGCACACCCAAAAGAGATAGAGAGAGAGAGGAGGGTAAAATGAGTTAAAAGCATTCTCTCTCTCTCTCTTAATAGTATGTAATTTACCTCAGAGTCTTTGTCTCTTGTGGGCCTCCCCACCCTCTCTCCGTGTACCCGCCCACTGGTGCTCTGCCACGTCATTTTTTATTAATGCTTAATGCAATGCAATTATTCCCTCCCGCACGCAACTTTGTCCTTTGGTTGTGGTTGTAAGTTGTAACTCTAAATCTGTCCTTTCCGATGAATAAAATTTAATATAAATTGAATTTGTTGTTTCAATTCAACAAAGTAGCGGTCGCCAAAAACGAAGAGAAAGTTACGTGAAAATAACATCATAAAGTGCCTCCATTTTGTATCTTGTTTTCGATTACATATACAAGTTAGCTTTCTTCTAGATTCTACATTCTCAATTTCCAACTGTTGTTGCCTTTTATTTGTATTTAAAAAAAATGATTAGTCAATTTAATTTAATTTAACTGCTATATTAATCACATTATATTAACTTATAATATATGAAATTCATAATTTTTAATAATCAACCTTTATTAATTTTCATTAAATGTTGTTAAGAAATTTGAATATTATAAAAAGACCGGCGTTCCACGTGTGTGTGTGTGAACGCAGGCTTGTTATGGTCAAGAAGACTAGACCCAACCCAAAGGCTTTTTTGGACCAGCTGACCCTTTTTGTTCTTTATGGTACTACTAGGCCATCATTGAAGAATGAACGGCCGTGATTTAATCTTAACAGTTCTCCAGGTCATTTGTTTCTCAGTCATCGACGACATGAACTGGACATGATTGTCCCCCTACTTTTTCCCGGTTTATGATGGTTTTGTTAGAATTACGGAAGTGCCTCCTCCATGTTCTTTCTACTCGAGTCGAGTCGAGTGTCCTTTTGTGCCCTCCAATGAGTGGCTATAATTACGTCCTCCTCCACCCTCTGCCTTTTCTTTTTTTCCACAAAGAATTAGATGCGTATGTTTCGTCGATCAAGTTAATTTGTGATAGCAATGGACAAAACATTTCGATTCCAACGAAATGTGATTTAGACGTAGATGAAGTTATTTATGTTCCACTTGTATTTGTCTTAGCTTTAACAACAAAATCGAGTGAGAATATGAGCGGAGCTCCAAAGAACGGAGATGGGTAGTGGGTACGCCACCAACATTGGCCGGCCGTGTGGTGACATACAATGATCAATCATCTGCTTCCTATTCTATGTCCAAAAGGACAAACATATTTGTTTTAAGTGTGAGGTTGGGGGCAATGATGATGCAGAGGTTAGCCTTCCAAATCCCGATCCTACGTAGCGTAGTAGAGTGGATTAGTATCAATACGTGACATTAACATGAACATGTATGGTGCACTTCTAACAAAAGCTGTATCTGAAGTTAAATGACAAAACTGCGGTTCTTAAGTCTATTTAATTACGTACTTAACACAACCTTCCATAACTCCTAGCTACCAAATGATCGGTTTGATTGCAGTTACAGGTAAACTGTCATGGGCAGGCGGAAACCCAATCCCAAAGGCTTGCATTGCAGCGAATGAGATGTGAACAACCACCATGCTGCACACACCACAGCCTTTGATCTCATGCATTACAACAGTAACATTATTGTTGCTTCAACCTCGGACTAACTTTTAGTGTTCCCAAATCATTTTCATCTCATCATTATACGGTAAATTGGTTCTTAAGTTAATGAAATTTACCATTTGTTTTGTTTACGGTAACTTTTAGAAGCCCCTCCATTACCTTCCTTTCAATCAAATAAGATAATTAAGTAGTAATTAATATGCGGTGCGGAGAGTAACTAGCGGGAGAGAAGGGGAGGGTTTTGGTAAAAGGAAAGTAGAAAGTAATGATAACGGATAGAGTCTAAAGTTTAAGGAAAGGTTTGGAGGGAAGGGGTTTTGGTTTCATGATGATTAGGTTTGTCAAACCAAGAGGAATGGAATGGTACGCCGTGGATATTCATTTCTTCTTTGTCTAGGGAAGAGAAGCTTTTGATTTATATGGTGCTGCTGCATCATGGCTTATCATGATCATCATCATAGATTCTCCTCCTTTTCTTTCCTGGCCAAGGTTGCGGATCTAAGATCTTTACTCACCATTCCGATTAAAAAGGCCAACTCCCATAAATAATCATACCACCATCATCTGATATGCTGCCTGTCAAGCAGTTGTTTCTTCAGGTTTCCTTGTGGGCCAATACTAGAATGTCAAATGTAATGTAAACCCATTTACAGACATGTCAAAAGTTTCACCCAATTGAACCCAACTAGGAAGCCCTGGTTGATCCAAGATAGTTGGATGATGGTCCAACCTCTGCTATAATCGGATACAAGCAGCTTGTAACTTTCTGCTAATTAATCAATTTTCCAACTCCATGCAATGCCACACAACATGACCACCAAATTCTTATTCCACTTTTTCTCCCTCTAAAATACGATTCCATATTCACCCTCTTCAACTCTGCATTGACATTATTCGCCAAGGAAACCAACTCTTCCTTATTTGGAATACGATGAACATATCTTCTGAAGCTGTTATGGACCCAGTGCATGAAGTGCGCTTGTTGGATTTCGTACTCCAAGACAGTGGATTGGGCACTGACAATGTAGCATTTCTTAATGCAGTGACTGAGAAGTTATGTACTTATGCTAAGCCTGAGAAAGCACATCTAGTGGTTGTAATTCTCGCAAATGCGGCTGAATTTGGTATTATAGCACTTGGAATAATGGGTAGCGGTGGGGTTTATCCCTGCAGCTCATGAATCACAAATTAAGAAGCAAGTGGAGGCAGCAGATGTAAGTTGATTATGACAAGTGAAATTACCTATGGACAATAAAATCGTGCAAATTTTTATTCGGCACATTGGAAAGTACTAAGACTACTAGAATTTGAACCTTAATTGCTCCATGTTGGTTGATATAGTCGTCATCTTTTGAAATTATGGTCATCTTCCTGTGAACGTTTTGTCTTGAAATTACAGAGCAGATGATTACAAAAAAGTTCCATAGTTTGTACCGGTCTTTGTCCTGAAATTACAGATGAAGGGTTTGGAAGTCCGGCCATTGTACTAAGCGAAACACTTGTTTCAGATGCCATGTATTGGCAGCTAAAAGTGCAAGCAATAGATTCGTCTTTGAGTGTGTTATGCAGATAAAACTAGATGGACTTACATTCTTATCAGGCACGACCAGGATGTCCAAAGGTGTAATGTTATTTCTTCGAAATCTAGTGGCTAACCTTTGCTCCACTCTCGTCAGGGCTAGACCTGAATTGGTGGGACAGCGCTGCGCATTTGACCTGATTCCGTTTTTGCATACCCATGATATCACTGTATTTGTTATGCCACATTCAAGAACAAGCGCAAAGTCGTGATTTGACATTAAGACCGTTTCTGAATGCACTAATCACGCAAGAATTGTTACTTTTGCACCAATCTTCTACCAATTAGTTTGCAAATGGTTAAGAGCTCAATAGTTAGGAGTTCAATCTCAGCAAGCTCAAACTCAGGCCCTGACTGATCGTAGCTGCATAACTCTCATTCTTAGGGGCCAATGTAAAGAACATGACATTGCAAAGAGAATTGAGTAGGATGTTCCCAGTTTTTTTTTATCCTCACACAGGTCGATCTCCGCCCAAGAACACTCCTTGGTGAGATTGCGTTATGGAAGGCACACTTTGATTACAAATGACTGATTATCTGTATCTACCATTGATTTTCCACAGTGATGAAGCTAACTATTGCAGTAGTTACGACCAGCTTTCACTAATTATTTGCCAGTTCCTTTAATAATAAGGAAAAGACTGTGGGGACAATTGAAAAGGATGGATAACTACACACTCTCTGAGCAAACTGCCTAGTTCAGTTAATTTGGATCAAGATTGCTGCTCTTTACGCAACATTGCTTTCGGGATATAAGCCAAAATGGAAAATCTCCTAAAGAAATTGGAATCTTCAAATTGAATTGGAAGGCAACTACTTGAGTTTTAATATGCCCCTGAACATCATGTTTGATGAAACTATAATGCAGACCTATTGCAGGTTGCCCGATGATGAGGCTGGAGGGATACCAGTTGGCTGTGTCACGATGAGCAAAAATGCCAAAGGAAGTGAAGAATTTGTTCAGTATGCTCTTGTAATTTGGGAACCTCAATTAGTACATGAATAAATTTCTGTCACTGTATTGGTATGATACCGAGACTTTGTCCACTAGTTCTGGTTATAGGAGTAATGGATCTGAAATAATTGTAGTATCTTCCCTTATGTAATGACCACCATCATCAATATCAGATGAACCACTCTCATCGTAGACATTACGCTATAAAAATTTATCTATTTGTAATTCTAATATTCTAGATCTTTTGTGTTGGGACCCGATCTCGAGACCGGACCCCAATTAAAAAAAAATGGAAAACGAAGCAAAGAACGCATGCGGAAACAAACGAAGGAATTTATATCCGAACGAATCAAATAGCAAAGAGCGGAAACGACGGAACGGATGAAAGAATCGAATCGGAGAACATAAAACGGAAGAATCGAATCGGAAACAAAATCGAATGCAAATCGTGGAATGCGAAAATAATGGAATTCGAAGCGAAGCGAATCAGTAAAGAAATACAAATCGAAGCAAATATCCGACATCCGTAACGTATATCTTGGAAACTTAAAATCACGTTGGAAACACTAATATATTCCTGGTCTAAGCCAATCCGAAAATTCGGTAAATTTTTTTTTTCAATCTTTCTTTTTCATTTATTTCATCTTTAATCAACCTTATACAATCAAAACAGAGTAATTCATCTTCGCGCAAATCTCAAATCATCATCTTATACAAACATACACATCCCAAAATTTTATCCATAAACCAAAATTCTTATCTCATT
>JANZLX010000003.1:8042433-8065963 GCA_025531955.1 Erythroxylum orinocense | reverse complement strand
GTAACTTTGAATGGGTAATGCAAGGGGTTTCTTTCTGCATGGATGCGTTGGTTATAGTTTTGGGAGGTTGTAACGTTGTATTGGGTGTACAATGGTTGGTGGGGTTGGAAGACGTCTTATGCAACTTTCGCACAAGGACGATGAAGTTTCGATGGGAGGGGAAGATGGTAACCTTGAAGAGTGGTCTGGATAGTAAGTCGAGAATTATTTCGAGTAAGGGTCTTCAGAAAACTTTACAAGGAGCCGGAAGTGAGCAATTATTTATGCTCCTTAACCCCCCTGAATTTCAGCTGCAACAGATGCGATTGACGGAGGAACAGGGAAGTGTAGTTGACGAGATCGACGAGGTGCTAGCCGGTTATGCAGAAGTATTCCAGGAACCGAATCAACTACCCCCGAATCGCCAGTATAATCACTGCATTGTATTGCACAAAGGGATTGATGCCATAAATGTGCGGCCTTATCGTTATTCGGGGGCGCAAAAAGATATCATTGAACAGGAGGTCAGACAACTTATGAATCAGGGGTTCATCCGCCATAGTTATGGCCCCTACTCGTCACCGGTGGTGCTTGTGAAGAAAAAAGATAATTCATGGCGGATGTGTGTTGATTACCGCGAGTTAAATCGTTGTACGGTGAAGGATAAGTCTCCAATTCCTTTGATTGAAGAGTTACTGGATGAGCTGGATGGGGCGAGTTGGTTTTCGAAACTGAATCTTCGTTCGGGTTACCACCAGATCCGAATGTAACCCGCAGATATACCGAAGACGGCGTTAAAAACTCATGAAGGGCATTACGAATTTCTGGTAATGCCCTTCGGCTTAACAAACGCGCCTTCTACGTTCCAATGCCTGATGAACGAATTGTTTAAACCATATCTTCGCTGCTTCATTTTGGTCTTCTTCGATAACATTTTGATCTACAGTCCGACATTGGCCTTGCATGTGGAACATCTAACCATGGCTCTTAAGATGTTATTGGATAACCAGCTGTACTTACGGGGCAACAAATGTGTTTTTGGGGCTAGGCAAGTCGATTATTTGGGGTACACTATTTCGGAGGCCGGGGTAGCAACAGATTCCAAGAAGGTGAAAACCGTTAAGGAGTGGCCAACGCCCCAATGTGTTAAGGATCTTAGGGGTTTTTTGGGAATCACTGGGTATTACCGACGTTTTATAAAAGGGTACGATGCTACCGCGAAACCTTTGACAGAACTGCTCACAAAGGAGAAACTGGTCGATTGGAGTTGGCAACAGAAGGAACAGAGAGCTTTTGAAGCATTGAAACAAGCCATCACGACGGCGCCGGTGTTGGCCTTGCCAGATTTTTCCAAGCCTTTTGTGATCGAGGCAGATGCGTGTGGACAAGGGATTGAGGCAGTGTTGCAGCAGGACGGCCATCCAATCGCATTTTTGAGCAAATCACTCGCACCACGGCATCAAAGGCTATCAACCTATGAGAAGGAGTTTTTGACAGTCATTAAGGCAATCAAACATTGGCATCATTATTTGATGCCTCAACCCTTCATTGTTCGCACGGACCACCAGAGTTTGAAATATCTTCTGGAGCAACGGCTGTCCACACCTTTTCAACAGTCATGGTTACTGAAGTTGTTGGGTTACGACTTTGAGGTCCAGTATCGCAGCGGCAAGGAGGATGTGGCGGCCGATGCACTGTCAAGGATTACTAGTGTGGAGATGTTAATGATGTCCGTATCACATTTGCAGAGTGAGTTACTCGACGACATTAAGCGGAGTTGGCAGGAGGATGACAACCTTCGGAAATTAATTGACGAATTGGAAGCGGGTATAGCTGATTCTAACATACATGAGTGGAGAGGGGGGTTATTGCGGTCGAAGGGAAGGTTGGTAATCGGAAGGAATCCAACCCTCCAGCACCAACTTATTAAAATTAGCCACGATGACGCCATGGACGGCCACATAGGGGTGATGGCCACGACAAAAAAATTACAGTCGATGTTTTACTGGAAGGGGTTGGCGAAGGATGTGAGCGTTTACGTACAGAATTGCATGGTTTGCCAGAGTAATAAATACGACAACGCGGCATACCCGGGCTTACTTCAACCGATTAGCATACCGAAAGGAAGTTGGAAGGCGGTGAGTTTGGATTTTGTGGAGGGGTTGCCTCCCTCCCAAGGTAAATCCGCTATTCTGGTAATTGTAGACCGGTTTATAAAATATGCACATTTCTTATCGGTGAAGCATCTTTTCACGGCCGATGACATTGCTGAATTATTTTTTAATAATGTATTTAAATTGCATGGAATGCCAGAATCTATAATTAGTGATCGGGATTTTTTGTTTTTAAGCAAATTTTGGCAAGAATTACTGAAATTGCAAGGCATTGTTTTGAAGTATTCTACGGCCTACCATCCTCAATCGGATGGCCAGACGAAGGTGGTGAACAAGATCTTGGAGACGTATCTGCGTTGTTTTTGTGGTGAAGCACCCCATAAGTGGGGAGAATGGTTGGCTTTAGTAGAGTGGTGGTACAACACTACCTACAGCACCGCCATCGGCACGACGCCTTCGAAGTTTTATACGGTTATCCTCCTCCACTCTACACTTCGTACATTGCGGGTGATTCGCAAATAATAGAGGTTGATCGGGTTTTGCGGAGTCGAGAAGCAATGATTAACGTCAAGAAATTCCATCTACAGCGGGTTCAGAATCGGATGAAGCAGTACGCAGATGCGAAGCGCTTGGACAAGGAATTCCAAGTGGGAAACCGGGTTCTATTGAAATTACAGCCTTACAGACAATTCTCTTTCCAACGTCGAAGTAATAAAAAATTGGCGCCGTTGTATTATGGACCCTACAGGGTAATTCAGAGGATTGGGAAGGTGGCGTACAAGCTCGAACTTCCGCCACAGGCAACAATTCACCCCGTCTTCCACGTCTCCCAGCTTAAAAAGGCATACGAAGGTCAAGTTCGCACCACTACGGAGTTGCTGGAGTTTCTGACGTCAACCGAGAAGGTACCGGTAGCTATCCTGGATAGACGAATTACCAAACGGAACAACCGCGCGGTTACGCAATGGTTGATCCAGTGGTCGGATGGGGGTAATAACGCCACTTGGGAATACGTGTTCGACCTGCAGAAGCGCTTCCCGGAGGTTAATTTGATCGACAAGGTTGTTAAGGAAAAAGGAATTGTTGCGGCAAATGAGGAGGACCACCAAACTTAATTATGGGAGCAACGCAAGATAAAGGTGTACGTCATCACGTGGAGTCAACGAGCAATTGTAGGGATCATTTCGTGTTAACGGGTGTAGGGGAATAGGTTACGGACAATAAATTGTAGAAGTTGGTACCTCGTACGATATATTTTTATGTGTAGATGTCGTATGTGTGTCTCCTATTCTCCTCTTCTGTTATTCTCTGTCAGTATCTTTTGAGTCATAGTCTGTAAATGGATATTCAGAAACGTGTTTTGGTCGGAATAGAAAGTTTTTATAACAAAATGTCTACTAAAAAGAAACAAACAAGTGAGTCCGCGTCTAGCTAGACTTAGCATAGGTATCATCTCGTGCCATTATCATATAGACAATATACACACGTCATTCTCATGTTGTCGCAAAAGTTGGATGCGCTTCTTCCGCCACTTATTGGACATTTCAATGGTTGTACCAGTATAAAATATTGGCATAGATCCACATTACTACAATTGTAACGGTTAAAACAATTACAGGGCAATGCAGAATGTTTACATGCTTAAATGTTACATATAATTCAGGATAATTGGGATACAGACATAAAGAAAATATGCGGGAGGAAACGCCGCATTTACAGTGGGCAGAAATAGATGCAGCATAGGTACCAATCAGTAACAAGTGAATTACGAGATGCATTAGTCAGATGCAATTCTATTGTTTAAAGATTACGAAGGTTACTTGTAGAGTTTCAGCCACAAATAGCTAACATGTAGCATTTCTTTTCATGTGCTACCGTGGTGCCATCAGTGAAGCAAATTCATTGTTGTCTGCTGATTTGGGCGTCGAGAATGTTTGCGCTTCTCACTCGTTTTCTTCAAATTTGCAATCTGCAGCAAAAGGTAAATCAATTTTAGTTGAATCAAATTCTTGCTTTCTGAAAATTTTTGTCATTCATGTGAACTACCTTCATTTCTACCATATCCTTCTCCTTTTTCAGCATTATTTCCTGTTAGAATTTCTCGTAAGTAAATTGAAGAATAAAAAAAAAAGCTGCATATATCGTAACCCTTTTCAGACTCCTACAAAGAGGAGAGCCTTGTACAATATTTTGACTTTTATTAAAATGAAGAATAAAGACCAGCTTTTTGTATTAATACTTCACCTCAAAGCAGTAAATAGGCAACATCTTTATGTGTTTTTACACCTATATGTTGTATTTTCCACAAAATATAAAAAAAGTATGTAGTCAGTCCACAGTGGGCTGATAAGATGAAACCCGGTTATATAAAGATCATAAAAATAGCCAAGAGAATCAATAACGGTTCCCTCTTGAATAGCGGAGGATTTATTGGAGGGGTTATTATCTAAAGATTCAATCCACGATAATCAAATTGACTCCCTGACATGTTCTACAATTTTGAGAGACTGTTTCCTTTCCTCTTCTACATATTTTTGAGTGTTTTAACTCATAAGTTTTACATTAACACCCTTAGGTCTCCATCAGTTTTAGGAACTGAGTTTAGCAAGCCAGGGTTAGATAATGACAAAGAAGCTCTAGCATGATAGGAACTCAATTCTCACTCTCATAAATGCAAGGTGAGTTTGAGAATTGATTTCTATGGATACTCATTGATGACTTATATACAGCCCATGATGGGTATAATAGTCGTCATGCTTGAATAACTACTAAAGGTAGTTATGTACAGAAATATATGAAGGCAACGTTTGAGAAATAAAATTATCCCTGCGTGTATTGGTTTCATGCGGGTTTTTTTTCAATCTTCTCTCAAGTTTACAAATAAAGAGGAGATTTCTGCAGTAAAAACTGGAAATAAAAAGTGCTTTAACCAATGAAACTGCAATGATCAACCAAGTATGTGTTTTTTGTTTTCTACGCCTATAAAATCTATCCTGTGTTTAACATAATCTTTGTGGCGATGTTTTGCTTCGTTAATTTCTAACACTCATTCTCATAGGATCATGACAGCGGAGGAAGAGTGATGAACGGTTGTCAATACATTTTCAACTGAACCAGGAAGACAGCTAGTCTTCCTATCGTTAGTTAGAAACTAAGAAACATACGATAGGAACCTACATGGAGGACTGGAAGTTGAATATTTAGATGACTAATGATTCTGATAGATCTTTAATTACTAAAGAAAACCGGAAGTAGAATCAGTGAACTAAACCCGACAGGCCGTTATCAAACGACTGACAATTTTTTGTGAGTTTCACTGTGGTGACCACAGCGATGAGGAGGAGACCGGAATTTTGGGGCATAAGGCATTTAGAAGAATTAGAACGACTTTTTAGGATCAATTAAGCAGCATAACTCCAAGAAGACACCTCGGGTGATTTCACTTGTATATAGCAAACAGTACTCTGACCTATATTCTTAATTTTGGATTGGATATTATTACACAGCAAAGCAAAACATGTAGGATTACGCTTGTTATTTTAATCCTAGGATAGCTGCTCTAATTAAGTAGCTTGCAGCTTAGAGTTCCTTTGCCACAAAGCATTCTTCTAGGTATATCTATTAATGAGTAAAAAGTTTTCGTGAAAGGTTGCCATGTTCAGATGAGGTCTTGACTGGAATGTTTGATCTCCAGATGTAATTGTGGATAATAAATTGGTCATTATTTTTGGCCGTCAGGTTTAGTGACGTGGAAACTGGTTGGCAAGGTTTTAGGTTTATTCACTAGTAGAAGTTTTAGCCAAAAACTTGTGTTTGTCTTCCAGAAGTAACTTACTTGCTCCTTCCCGGATGCAAATGTTGGTACAGTAGCATACACACGATTTTTGTTCATATTCAACCGTAGATGTTAAAGCAAGTTACGTACCTTTTCACGGAGGGCATTAATAGATTCCAGCTCGAGTTCCGCCTGTAAAGCGAAATGGAAAATATAAAGGTAGTGAAAGTATGGAACTTGGCAACGGATTCAAGAAATACATAGAAAATAAGGAAAAAAGTAGGAAGTAGGAAGTAGGACAAGGATACCACCTTAAATCCCCTGTCCATTTTCCACATGAGTGGATGGCTAAGATGCAACTTGGACAGGGTAAGACAGGGGAAAATGGACAGGAGATCAGCCCTCGATACATATATCAGTTGAAATTTGTGGATACCGTAAGTGAAAATATGGGTCTATTACAGGTTAGGCAGAAAGTACCTCTACAGGGAGAAATGTTTCAGAAATGTAGGCAACAAACCAGCATAAAATTGACTCGTGTTTTTACAATCATAAAAAATATAGGTACATAGTTAGAACTACCACAACCCATTCAATCTTGACTTCGGGCCAAGGATACACTTCATATGTATAAATACATGGAGTACAGCATCTTCTGTTAACGGTATATTTCCGAACAGGAAGTGATAAATTTCTCTCCGATGGTATTTAGAACTACAATTCTTAAAGAGTTTCTAGAAAACTAAAATTTGTACGATAGATATTTACTACAACTAGGATTATCAAGTCTTATTTGTAACTCTCAAATCGAGTTGTGAAGCTTTCAAACATGATATTGTCTCCTGTGTCACATGGTACGAGAATTCATAGATCCTAATAATACGGGAGGACAAGCAAATCAAACCGCAGTTATTAGCCATATACTATAACCAAATGTAACTAATGTACAGTCAGGAAAAGAGCAAGAGAAAAAGCAGTTTATGTTGCTATTTTGGCAAAAACCAGCAATTCTACGCACATGCTGAAGATCACAAAATTAATCATGATGCAAAAACACTAAAGCAACAGCGCAACATGCATATACACTGACCAACCTTTCTAGCTCTTGCTTGTCCTAGGGCAGCATGAAGTTGTTTCTCTAGCAGTAAAAGGTCGGACACACTGAATTCGTCATTACTTGGACTGTCAAGATACCTGTCGTAAACTACAGTTTATATGTTAAGCCTTACCAAAAACCTCCAATCATAGAGTAAATGCACGAAAAGTTAAAAAAGTTGCCTTTCAACTAGCCGCGCTAGCTCTGTAGGTGACACCAAATTTCTATGACCAATCTGTACAAAGAATCAACCACCTAAACCATATCAACAATCAAACATTTTTGAATAATTTCCACTCAGTATTATTGCTTTTCATCAAGTCAACTGATAGGTTTCATAATTCTATATTTTAAAAGGTAAATATTGCTTACCCCAACATCTCCAAGACAAAGGTCAATTTCTCCGTCCAGCCGACTTCTGTAGCGCTCTAGTACCTTGGCCAAACTAGAGTAAATTTAGGTGATCAGAGAAAATTCAGTTAAATAAATGTATGCGAAATTTATATTCTCTCAATAATTTTTTGCAAGGAAATTTAGGTGCAAGTGCTACCATTAATAAACAAATTTTTGTTTTCAAAATGGATGAAGGCTTTCAATTTATCTCTTAAGAGACTCGGAAAGTCCAACATGCTGCCTTGCACTTGCCTCTAGTCAATAATTCATAATAAGTCTCAAATAATCTCATTTCACCTGACATTTACAAACTCAATTACAGCACAAGTTACAAGTTCATCTAACTTTCCATTAAACATGTGAAAATATAGCAAGCTTATACGTTTTAATGTACTTGAATCAATTATTCACCACAAAGGGCATTCAAATTTAACTTTTATGTCTAATTCAAAACTAAAATGCTCCCATTTACTACAGGCTCAATGATGATGTGAGGAAGCATCCTCCTCGACATTTAAATCCTCCTGCCTAGATGCAAATCACATGCTTTTATATCATCCAGAATATCAATAATCCTACCAAAAACACATTATCAATGGAATTAAATTATTGCCAAGGTCCTCAACTCTTGTCGAAGCTCTTATCTTAACATGGAAGATTCCAAATATTCAGCATGTATCTCGTTGCCAATACAACGAATTAAATCTTAAGTGACGGAGCAAGCCATTCCCTTGATAACATTGTGGGATTAGGGTTTTTCTTTGCATATATATATATATAGTAAAATATGTACAAGGTTGACTAAAATTTATTTGGGTCAAAATGCAAAGGTTTTAACCTCCTACTACTGGAGTATTTGAAATTACATCGGGTGCGTGGGGATGAAAAATTCAGGCTGTATTTCCTGTAGTTCTACTATCCTATTTATAATTGGTTTCCAAGAGAAGGCAGCATATCAAATGGATCTTACGAACCAAAATTTGTTTCCTAATGGATTGAATAATGCAGTACAATAAATCTCACTTTTGGCTAAGTTTTATTTTGCTAAGATTTCTTTTGGCTCGGTTTTATTACTTTTAGATAGTCTATTGAAGTAAAGCCTCAAAAATTACTTATTTCGTTAGTTTTTTTAGACTATTAGCTATTTTTAATTTCGCTACAACTTTGTTTTCGTAGCTAATAATTTTTAACGATTGTTTTTTATTATGAACAATTTTTCGTAGCAAAAAGTATTGAGCAATGAAATGTTTTTCCTAGCTAAATCTCAATCTGTTTCAACTATAGGCAATGTTTTTTGAAATTCGTAAGGAAAAAGTTTTGGCTACGAAAATATTTTCGTACCACAAAGACAGATTATAAAAACGGTGTAAACGATGTCATTTAAAACAACGTCGTTTTTGTGAGACATAACTTAAACACAAATCTTTCCTCCTTCTTTCCTTCTTCTGTGTTCGTGTTGTTCTGTCTTCTGCTCCAACAAACTCCTTATCTGTCTTTTGTCTTTTGCTCAAACAAATTCCTCAGTTCTATTCATCGATTTCCTCCTTGTTGTTAAAGTTCTGGCTACTTATTACTGTCTAGTGTGGGTTTGACTGCCTGATTTATAGTAAGGACTGTCTTTTCACAAATGCGACGTTATTTAAAAGCTGAGCATTGAGTGAGATAAGATTTATCTAAGGCTCTTACTATTATGAGTAAGATCATTTGATGAACAAGATTCAAACTTGGCCTGGTCTGTTTCTTGATTCCTTTATGTTCTTGAATGCTTTCTTTTTCCAATAAAAATATGGTTTATGCGAGTTGCCATAAGAGCATCTCAAGGCTCTAACAGAATCAAAGAAGTTTCGACTTGTGGAAATGTTACTTAACAGGTGTTGATACTGAATCTAAACTACAAATTTTTTAAAGTTGAAACTCAATGTAAGTGAAAGTTCCAGTTAAAGTTAAGCATTATCAATGTTAAATCCTATATCCGAGTATTTGTTATTTCTATGTTCACTATCCATGGTTTCACTGAGTATTTGTTATTTTTATGTTCACTATTGTTCTCCGTACACTACAAGAAAAGATGGGAATAGCGACGAAATTCTAGGGAGCAAAAGATTTCCATCGGTAACTACCGATGGAAAAACATATACGTCGGCAATGTTGGTCTAGAAATAAAGTGTAGTAGCGGAATAAATTCCGTCGGTAATTACAATTGGTAATTTTATATGTAATTCGTCGTCTTTGACATGGAATGAAAATGACGTCGTACGGTTGTCCCGAAACGATGTCGTTTTGGATAACTTAACGTTTATAGCTTCAACAAAACAACGTCGTTCCAAACGACGTCATTTTGTAAAGTTATAAACGTAAAAAATATAACCAAAACGGCACATTTTGGTTAAAACATTTAAAGCTTTATTTATCTTTCTACAGCCAAACAAATACGGGAGGTAGTGTTGAAAATTTTCTATGATGAATCTAATGAAACTCGTCTTTCTTAATTGAATCAGAAGTCTTTTTTTACAAGGCAAGATGGTAGAATAGTATCAACATACGACAATGAAATTGTGGCTATTTTTCAAGAAATTGATCAAAGGTCGACTTCTTAAGAAGGGACTATTGTAAGAGTAGTTTAGTTGCATTCAACAACGGCTAGGCTCAAAGTTCATATTTACCAAATGGACTTGATTTTGAATTTGATTTGATTCACGGAGAGATCTTACACAAAGACCTAAAACTTGACTTGGCGGGCACATATGCATATGTCAATTTATAATCTTAACACCAACTTTAAATCTAACGCTTGAATCTCTATTTGTAGTGACATAAGTCCCTTTTTATAACTCATAAATTAAGAATTATCATAATAACAAGGTCTACTAGAGGATCTCGCTCAATCTCTGAACATTAAGTGATATTGACTAATCAAACCTAACAAGGATCATCATTTGGCTCAGGAACGAATCGTAAAAATCAATCTACTAGACATACTAATTGTCTTGTGTGTGCTTATTGTGGTGAATCAAATCACTTGAACCAACATCGTTATGAAATCATTGGCTATCCTGACTAGTAGGATTTTCTTTTAAAAAAATGGAAGACAGTTATTGGAAAGGCTATGGTCGCAACTATGAAAAAAAATTAGAGTCAGAAGTTGAGGAAAAATCAATGCCTATGGCAAATATTGCCCATTCAGATATTGTGAGTAAGGTAAATACTTTCTCTACAATTTCTAGAAAAAATATATGGATTATTGATACAAGTACATCTAATGGTACATCTGATCATACCATTAGAGATTCTAGCCAATTACAATCTATCAGCCCATCCCTTTAATCCATTGTTCCATAGCTGATGATAGTATGAGCTCTATTGTTCAGCAAGGATATGTTACTTTGTGTAGTACTCTTACACTAAATTCAGCCTTAGTTGTGTCATCCCTTGAATATAACCTCTTGTCTTCTTAAATGTATTGTAACATTTTGGCCTTCGTTATATGATTTTTAGGATATTTTGACTCGAAGGACTCTTGGTTATGGTGTTAAATGAGACAAACTATATTACTTGTAATTAAAAAAAGAATGGAGGAAAAAAGTTCAATCATGTATATCAGACATAATCTAGAAAAACTCGAGAAAATATCTTATTATGGCATCAACAATTAGGTCATCTTTCGTTTGGATATCTTAGGAAATTACAGCCACATCTTTTTTCAAACTTAAGTGATTCAGATTTGTATAGTAATGTTTGTGAACTAGAAAAGAGCCATCGTGTTCCTTATTTTTCTCGTTTAAATAAAATTTCTAAACCATTTGTAGTTATACATTCGACTGCATGGGGAGTTACAAAAATTCCTTCATTATTTAAGGCTAGACACTTTGTTACAATTATTGATGAATATACACGTATGACTTAGATATCAATACTTCATAAAAAGAGTGATGTTTGTACATCATTTCAAGAATTTCGCAAAATAGTGAGCACTCAATATCAAAAACAAATTCAAGTTTGGCAAATTGATGATGGTATGGAATTTATGGATGCCTCTCTTGGGAAATTTTTTGAGTGAGAATGGAATTCGACATCAAACCTCGTGCACTTATAGTTTGTAATGAAATAGCTCAGCTAAAAGGAGGAATAGACAAATATTAGAAATGGTTCGTGCTTCTCTCTTTAGGATGAGTTTGCCACTATTTTACTAGGGAGAGGTATTAAAATCTACAATTTATCTCATCAATCGATCACCATCTCAGGTTTTAGATTCTTAAACTCCTCAATAGAAAATGCAATCCTTACTTTTAATTCCTCATCTTCTCAACCTCAAGTCTCGGGCCATGGGCCTCGAGCTTTTGGTTGTATAGTGTAGGATCATATCCCTAAAACGTTGGGAACTAAACTTGACACTTGTGCAAAGAGATGTGTGTTTTTCATATGTTCAAATTTTCAAAAAGGGTGTCAATGTCATGATCCTCAAACTACAAATTTGCTTGCAACTTTGGATGCCTCTTTTGAGGAGTCAGAACCATATTATTCAGAAGGAGCTTTCACATCTTCCCTTCAGGGGTAGTGATGGGAATATGTTATAAAACATCAAAAGAATGTAGATAAATGTTCAGAGCTGGATGAAGTTAATATCTTGCCAAATGAAATCATTGTTTGAGGTAATGTAGAACTATACAATGTTGATAACAATGACACCCATGAAGAATAAACTAATAATACGTACTTGTCTACTTTAACAGCATTAACTGAAGGGTTGATTCTCAAGTCCAGTATCTAATAATTCTAGTAATGAGTTTCTTGTTCCTCTTGAAACTCCAATTCTAAGATATAATGATCGAACAAAGGTGTACCAAAGAAACAGTATGAATCTGGTCTCAAAGCCTATGCTAAATATCCTATCAATAACTATGTTTCTACTCAAAAATTGTCCAAGTCATATGCAATTATTTTTAATCAATTATACAGTGTTTCTACTCCTAGTAATGTGAAGGAAGCCTTGAATGATCCATAATGGATTAAGCCAGTGAATGAAGAGATGGAAGCCTTGCAAAGGAATACGTGGGAGCTTGTTTCATTACCTAAAGGAAAGAAAACAATAAGATATAGATGGGTATTTATTGTGAAACTTAAAGCTAATGGGAGCATTGATAGATATAAAAGCAAGGCTAGTTGTAAAGGGAGTTTCCCTTATGTGATCATCAACCCCAATTTTATTTATTTCAACTACAATAAATGATCTTTCAAATTGATCAAGACTCCAATTCATGGTTGCTTCTCTATCTTACCAGTTGTTGCTTTATTGAATTTGCTTTACTAATAAGCTCACGATTTAACTTTGATCATTATAGACTAGTACCAAGATAGAGTCCTAGACAGACGGATTTAGTTTTAACAGCTGGCACAGTAACCATGAAAATGGCTCCTTTAGTGTGATTATATGAACACATGTCTGAAACCAAATATGTTTTTGCTATGGGAGCATGTACAATTATAAGGGGGATGTTTAGTATTGATTCTTATCATACTATTCGGGAAGTTGATAAGCTAATTCCTGTAGATGTCTGTTAGAACTCTAGCTGAATACTCTAGAGTTGTGGTATAATGATAATTGATAATAGAGGAATTATACTGCTATTACAAGGTGATTCTCATGAACACCTTCTAACCAGAGCTAAATAAGCTTCCCAGGGAGAATGATTTCTCTCTGTCTACAAAATTCTTTTTTATAACTGACTGAATGCCTTTTCTCTCCCTGCTCCCCTATTTAGCTACCCAACTCGTACATTCAGTTATTGTTTCCCACCTTGTATCCATTTTGCACCCTTAGACTACTAACTAGCTTGTGCATCATGACCCACAACCCCCTCTATCTTCCTCCTCAAGTACACTCTCCATACCCTAGGTTTATTGTTATTGATTCTAACATTGCCCCTTCTTGAAGAGCAGCCTTGTCCCCAAGGCTGAAATGAGGAAATTGACTTTGGATAACAAATTCATTTTCCCATGTAGCATTCTCCATCGGTTTACCCTTCCAATGAATTAACCATTGCTTAACTGAGTGTCCATCCTTAGTAATCACCCTGCTGGCCAGTGCAGTTTTTGGTCCAACCTCCTCTTCTATCTCCACTTCCATTCCTTCTGGTAGAGTCTCCTCAACTGTGTAGTATCCCACTACCCTTTTTAGCTGAGACACATGAAAAACAGGGTGAACTCGAGAGTGCAGTGGGAGTTTATATGTGACAGCACCCAATTTTTTCAAAATTTGGAACGGACCAAAATATCTAGCCTCAAGTTTCTAATTGATTCTTCAGGCCACCGTGAGTTGTTTGTGAGGGCGAAGCTTAAGAAATACTCATTCCCCCATTTGGAAAGATACTGGAGCCCTCTTCCTATCAACATACTTCTTCATCTGCTCTTGCGTTGAAGATTGTATTTGAGCTTATTCAAAGCCTCATCTCTATCCACCAGCTCTCTAGCCACTGCTTCCACCTTAGTTTCACCTTGCGCAAAGCGAACCAATGTGGGAGGCTTTCTGCCATATACCAATTCAAAAGGTGTTGAACCAGTAGACACATGGTAGGTAGTATTGTATCATAATTTAGCCCATGACACCCAAGAAGACCAATGTTTAGGTTGTTCAGACACAAAACACCTCAAATAGGTCTCTAGACATCGGTTAAGTACTTCATTTTTTCCATCCGTCTCCAGATGATAGGAGGAGCTCATTTTTAATATAGTGCCTTGCAGTTGAAACAATTCCCGCCAGAAGTAGCTCACAAATAAGGGATCCTGGTCACTTATGATGGATAATGGAACTCCACGAAAACGCACCACCTCCCTTACAAATACTCCAACCACACTTTAGCAGTATATGAGTGCTTCAATAAAATAAAATAACCATATTTAGACAACCTATCAACCACCACCAGTATTGCTTCAAATCCTTTAGACCTAGGAAGCCCCGTGATGAAGTCCATCAATATATCCTCCCAAATCTGGTTGGGAATGGGAAGAGGTTGCAATAGACCTCTAGGAGATGTAACAACATACTTCTGTCGTTGATAAATGTCACAAGACTTAACAAAGTCTTGAATGCACTTCTTCATACCAATCCAATAAAGATTGCTGGCAATTCTCCGATATGTGCATAACAAACCTGAATGGCCTCCTATATGTGAAGAGTGAAATTCTTTAAGGATCAAGGGAATGAAAGAGGAATGAGCTGAAATCACTAGCCTTCCCATGTGTAGGAGAACTCCTTAGTGCCACTGAAACCCTCTTCTCGCATCTGAATTTTGTTGTAATTCTTTAATAATATCACTCAAGATAGGATCTTTGTCTACCTCTTACTATAGGATTGTACCGTCAGCCCATAATGGATAAGAAATAATATTCTTCAATTCACCCTCTTCATGAATCTGTGACAAAGCATCAACAACTTTATTTTCGAGTCCTGGCTTATAAATGACTTCAAAATGATACCCAAGTAACTTTGTCATCCAACACTGTTGGTCGATTGTGCCCTTTGTTGCAACAAATGGCGGAGACTTTTTTGATCTGAATATACCACAAAGGGTCCACCCAATAGATAATGCCGCCAATGATGTACTGCTAATACCAATGCCATTAGTTCTCTCATAAGCCAACTTAGATAGATTGCCTTCAGATAGAGCTTTACTAAAATATGCAATTGGTCTTCTATTTTGCTTCAATATAGCCCCTACTCCCTTGCCTGAAGCATCACACTCCACCTCAAAAGGTTGGGAAAATTGGGGAAGAGCCAATATCCGGGATGTATTCAAGGCCTTCTTCAATTGCTCAAAAGACTCCAAGGATGCCAAATTCCAATGAAATCCATCCTTCTTTGTTAATTCGGTCAGAGGTTTGGCTATCTTACCATAGTTCATAATGAACTTCCAATAATATCCTGTCAAATCGAGGAATCCCCTCACCCCTTTCACATTCCGAGGAATGGGCCAATTCACTACACTTGAAACCTTGGCTGGATCCAGCACTACTCCCTGCTCCGAGATAACATGACCCAAATAGGCTACTATTCTTTTCCCAAAATTGCACTTCTTTTGGTTAACCACAAAATGATTGGCTTTTAAGACCTCCAAGACATTTGTTTAAGTATAAGAGATAGGTGTCCCAATCTGCACTATATATAAGAATGTCGCCAAAAAAAAAAAACCAGCACAAATCTCCTGAGGAAGGGTCTGAAAATATCATTCATAATGGACTAGAATGTTGCTGGTGCGTTGGTCAATTTGAACGGCATCATGAGGAATTCATAATGACCATCGTGTATTCGGAAGGCCGTTTTATTAATGTCCTCTCTCTTGACCCTAATTTGATGATACCCAGATTTGAGGTCCAATTTAGAGAAGACTCTTGCACCATTCAGCTCATCTAATAAGTCCTCTACCACCAGAATAGGGTATTTGTCAGGAACGGTGACCTTATTAAGGGCTCTATAGTCTACATACATTCTCCATGAATTATCTTTTTTCTTGACTAAGATAACCGGACTGGAATAGGCACTAGAACTAGGAAGAATGATCCTTATTTTTAGTATTTACTACACCTGCCGCTCAATCTCATCTTTATGATGATGAGGGTACTTATAAGGTCTTACACTGATAGGCCCTTGTCCTTGCTACAAGACAATAGCATATGAGTGATTCCTTTCGGGAGATTGCCCTTGCACCTCTTGAAAAACCTCCGGAAAATTAGTCAACACCTTATTCAACTCCCCTTCTTCTTTTCTAGTAAGTTGCATCTGTTGTGCCTCCTTTATATTTACTCCTTCCACATATAGGAAACTCCAACTCAAAATATCAAGGAGACCAAGCAAGCACACTGAATCTTCGTGGTACTCACTACCTCTCCTCGATGTAATCTAAAGCCCTACATTGCCACTAAGTTGCACCCTTCGCTCTTTCCAATCAACAATGACCTTTCCAAAGTCATCTCTTTCCAATCAACAATGACCTTTCCTAAGGTTTGCAACCAAGCCACCCATAAGATCACGTCCATTCCTCCGAAGTCCAAGACATAAGCATCAATTTTTCACTCCATTTCTCTCATACGAATAGGCACTCCCACACACTTTCCCTTAGTAGCCACCTTATGGCCATCCCCTAGTATGATTCCCAATCCTCTACTCATCCCTATAGTCAGCCTAAGATCACTGGCTAAATTTGGTGAAATGAAGTTATGGCTGGCCCCGCTATTAACTAGGATCACAATAGGGACTCCTTGTAGCTTCCCTTCCAATCTTATGGTTTTTGTTTCAGGTATCAAAATCTCCTTAACACCAAATACTCCCATCGTTCGACATTCTAGGGCTATATCTCCCTCCTCTTCTATTTCAACCTCCAATGCGATGATTTCTCCATCCTCAGTCAATGTTTCATTATCATTCAGAATTAGTAGTCTCAATTGCTTTTCCGCGCACTGGTGTAGAGGATGAAACCTCTCCCCGCATCTGAAGTAAAGGCCCTTGGCCTTTCTGTCCATCAGCTTGTGATAGGAGGCCCTTGGCCTTTCTGTCCATCAGCTTGTGATAGGAGAGATGTCACAGTCCCTTATTCCTCTCAGTCGAAGCCCTTCTGTCACCGTCCGACCTTCCTGTCGGGGTCGCGAGGGTGGAAACTCCCACTCTGCTCTACACATGGGAGTCGGGTTGAGATCCAGGTGTCTCTCGAGTTCTCCTTGATTTAAACCCGCCAATAATCTTCCGACGACCCATTGGGTGTGGGTACTCCATATTCCTGTAGTTCGGGTTAATCTATACGCTACCTCTAAAAAAACCCCCTCAATTCGACGTCCAAACGCACGATTGAGAGTTGGTATTTTCGGTACGTCCACCTTCGCCGCTAACCTCATCCTCCACTGCCCTAGCGATTTTCATCAACCGATATCTATTCACTGGCCCAAACGTTCGTACCCGTCAACGTATATCTGCTCTCAACCCACTCATGAAGTACCCCATATATTGCTCCTCAGATAGTCGACCCACCTGCGATGAGATGAATTCAAAGGCTTCAATGAATTCCTCCACCGAGTCAATTTGTCGCAAATCTGATAGCTCTTCAAATGGGTTATCAAATTTTCTCCCTCCATAACGCTTGATTAGAGCCCTCTTAAACTTCTCCCAATCCAAATCTTCTTGCATCTCCCTTAGCAGATTAAACCCGTGTATGGTTAAGCCTTCCATGCTCAAAAAAGCTAGCTTCATTTTTATTGGTAATGAGGTATTATGGACCTCAAAATACGCCTCCGCTTTAATGATCCACCCTACCGAATCAAACCCATCGAACATGGGTAATTTCACCTTGCGGACAGACATCCGATATTCCTCCATTGTGTCATAGGAATGCTCCATCGGAGTTGGTTGTCACCTATCACCAACCATAGTCTATCCCCTCCCTGAGACACCGCCACTCCCCTATCTTTCCTATCGTCTTTTTCCCATCATTTTGCTCATTTCAAGCAACAAAGCTCGCTGCATTGCTCCCATAGCCATCCGCATGGACGATTGAATTTCCTCCACACCAACCTCCAGATTCGCCATTCGGGTTTCCAACACTTTTACTTTATCGAACATCTTAGGTGGCATCAAGGTAGGTTACTTAGAATTTTTTTAAAAATCTCCAAACAAAAAGACAACTGATCCTCCCCTCCCTATTGAGAGTATCCAGCAAGTCGAACCAATGTTAGAACTCTAGCTGAATGCTCTAGAGTTGTAGTAAATTGATAATTCATAATAGAGGAAGTATACTGCTATTACAAGGTAATTTTCATGAACACCTTCTAACCAGAGCTGAATAAGCTCCTTAGAGAAAATAATTTCTTTCTGTCTACAATATTCTTTCTTCTAACTGACTGAATGCCTTATCTCTCTCTGCCCCCTACTTAGCAACCCAACCCGTACATTCAGTTATTGTTTCCCACCTTGTACCCATTCTGCACCCTCACACTACTAACTAACTTGTGCATCATTACTCACAGCCCTCTCTCTCTTCCTCCTCAAGTACAAGAACACTCTCCATATCCTAGGTTTATTGTTATTGATCCTAACAATGTCTATTTGCAGTAGTTGTAGATTCTTTCACACAATATCAATGAGGACGAGTCTTTCTTACCAGAATCTTCCCTACCACCGTAAAGTTCATCAAAGGATACCTATTCTACTACATTAGGAATGCTTACAAACGAATAATCAATCTTGACTTCTTTTCCCAATGGAAGTTCCTCATTCTTTGACTTGAAAAAGGGGCTTGGGGGTTCAAGAATGAGATGTTATACAAAAGTATGGTGTAGATTACTAAGAAACCTTTACACTAGTAGCAAGATACAGTCCGCATTCTTATCTCTATAACAAAAGATCAAGAATGGCCCTTTAAATAGTTCGATGCTAAAAATGCTTTCCTCAATGAGGATCTAGAAGAAGAGGTATACATTGAGTTGTCATCAGGTGTGAAACTTGGTTCGTCAAGCAGAAATTAAGTTTGCAAGTTGAAAAAGTTGTTGTACGAGGTCAAACAATCACTTAGAGCCTAGCTTGGGAGATTTTCCATGATAATGAAAGCTTTCAGCTATAAACAAAGTGGTGGAAATTATACCTTGTTTATAAAACACAAAGGAGGAAAAGTAATAGCTTTAATTGTGTATGTTAATGATATTGTCTTAACAAGAGATGATTGTGAAGAAATGAAGCTTCTACGAGGATACTTAGCTATTGAATTTGAAATGGACTTGGGACAACTTAAATGCTTCCTAGGTATCGAAGTAGTAAGGATATATCAAGAAATTTCTCTTTCACAAAGAAAATATGAACTTGATCTCTTAACTTAAACTGGAATGCTTGCCTGCAAACCAGACAAAATGTTTATAGAAATGAATCATAAGCTTGGAATCTTCCAAAATAAAATTCCAACAGATATGGGGCACTATCAACAGTTAGTTGAGATGTTAATTAATTTACCTATCTCATACTAGGCCAAAATATAACTTATGCAGTGAGTGTTGTTAGTCAATTTATACATCAGCTGAGTGAAGTACACATGGATGCAGTATACTAAATCTTGAGGTACTTAAAAGGCACTCTAGAAACATATTTGTTCTTCTCAAAGAATAGTGTTTCTAAGATTGAAGGATACACAAAGTGGATTAGGCCAACGATTAAACAACTAGAAAATCTACATTTAGTTATTTTATGTTTGTGGATGGAAATCTTGTAATGTGGAAAAAGTTGTTGCAAAGTCAATTACAAAAACTGAGTTTTGAGCTATAGTTCATAGAATATGTGACTTATTATGGCTTTGGTGAGTTCTATTATATCTGGGAATTGAGCATACAAAACCTATGAATCTTTATTGTGATAATAAGGCTACAGTCGAGATTATACAGTTGCACAGAATCCTGTACAACGTGATGATACCAAACATGTTGAAGTTAGCAAATATTTTATCAAGGAAAAGTTAGATAAAAAAAGTATTCATTCTCCTTTTGTCAAGTCAAAAGATCAACTTCTTGATGTTCTTACAAAAATAATTTCAAAAAAACCATTTCATAATGTGATTGGCAAGTTGGGCATGTTAAACATTTATGCTCTACTTAAGGGGAAGTGTAGGTATGAGCTATTTGTATATGCGAGTAAATATAGGAATTGTTGGCTAGATAAACATACGAGCATTTTGTTAAGGAATGATTGAATAATTATAGGAATCTATTATAATTTTTCTTGAATAGAATTCTTTCCAAAGTGTAATTATATTGGTATATATTACCTTTTTATTAGAGAAGAATGTTGCAATTTTTACCCAAAAAGTATCATTGTTTACAGTTATTAAAGTAGAATTGAAATTTTGACTCATTTAAAGCTTTTAACAAATTAATTCAGTTTTTTAATCATCGCAAAGATATACCTATACTATTGCCTTTTAGTAGTCATATTAAAATAAAAGAAATTATTTAAAAGTTTTATATTTTATTATTTATGATATTAATGGCAGTTGAAGTTTCTCAACTGACAGTTATGTAACTTCTTCCGTTTTAACAATTTATAGACCAACTAAATCTCCGAAAGTATCCCTACCAAATTCCCATGAAACATATGCTTGTCTTGAAATTTATCCAAATCCATCTTTTGTACGGTTGAAGGTGTAACTAATAGGCACAATTAAGTAAAGAACACAAAAGAACTATTGACTTATCATCTCCATGTAAATCCAACATGATCTGATTATAATTATCAATGCAAACTTTTTCTGTGTACTTTCTAACATCTTAAAAATATATAAATGTTACTCTTTAATATAATAAAGCAACCATCTACTTCATCAATTACCTCTCAAGACCTTATCCTCCAAAGTTGACACTATTACACTTTGCGCCATCAACAAAGCAACTATCTGCTTCATCAGTTACCTCTCTCAAGACCTTATCCTCCAAAGTCGACACTATTACACTGTGCACCCTCAACAAAATCTTTTCCTTTTACAAAATCCTCCATTCTACGAGAATGGCTCTTACCTCCACCTTCCATAGAATAAAATCATCTATTCATTGAATTTTCCAATCCAACTGGTGAAAAGATATCTTGACAACAAACGTTTAACTTTACGAAGACAATGTCGGGTTTAATACTAATTATTGTCACTTCAATTGCTCTAATACCAGTAGTATAATAACAATTACTCTGATAACAATTATAAAAAAAATAAAAACAATAAAATAATAAACAAGAAGACAAAAGAACACAAAAAAATTACGTTATTCGATCAATCTATGCGGCCAACCTTCACGAATAAGGAGATAATTTTTTCTTACTCTGAAAAAAATAATACAAACAAAGTATGATAGTTACATCTTTAGATAAAGACTATTTCCAGAAGTTATTTTTTTGGATCTTATTTATAAAATCATTATTAAATTATTGATAAACTAAAATTACCTATAAGAAGTTAAGATAGCCTTATTACAACAAAAGTCTAATGTCAATAAAATCTTATTTTCGCATATACCTAAAATCGTTGATTTACTTAAAATTACCAAAAGCTTAAGATTACTAAAATTTTATTTCATAATATTTTTCATTTTAGTGGACCTCCAAGCTAGGACAACTTACCAAAAGCACCAAAATATTTATCTATATAGTCCGTCTGCGAAGACAGGTTATATTAATCGCCCGAGTCCAGCTTGATAATAAGGCATGAGTGTAATTTTCCAGTGAGTTCCCGGGAAGCTTACACGCAGAAATTTGTTTATTGACTTCATGAGAGAGCTAAAAGAATACGTGTAGAAGGAAATACGCAAATATTGAAAAGGGCTTTGATGACGAACTTAAATTTAGATGCTCAAGAATGATCTTTGTAAAGTCTTAAGATGCCAGATGATGTTTTACCAGTTTTCATTTGCTACAAAGGAGCATGATTATCCGTTTGTTGGTTCAATAATAAATCTAGAACCAAAAACGTTGATTGAGGTCTAGAGGTAACCAACAAAAGAACAAATGGAGTGTCACTAGTTGAAAGAGCCAAACAACAGGTGATTTACGACACTAGACATCTGTTTATCCTGTGACCCTTCAGTTACCAAACATCAGACGGCTCAAGAGAAGAGAACTTCTCCTAGAATATTATTGTTATTACATACACCTCTAGCTTTCAATTTTTGCAAGAGAAAAAAAAAAGAATAAAATCGAGTTAAACGTTTTGCAACGGAAATGGAATCCAGACCAATAAACGTAAACTATTTTTAGAACCTTAAACGTATAAATTTGCAAAAAAAAAAAAAACATTGTTCAAGAATGTCAAAATTTGTTGAGTACTTGGATTTGCCCTTAGCAAAATAACAAATAATATATCAATTACCTTCCGCATAATTTTCTGGTCGCCAACTTTTTAGAGTTTAACGATCTTTTTTCCGTTAGAATTTTATGAATCAACATTCATACGTATAAATGTTCATTATGTTAAAAACAAAGGATTTTCAAAGGAAAAAGATGAACATAACGAAGTTGGAAAGCTTCGTATGTGAACCAAAACTAATAACATTGCGGCTGGTATGCATCGTGTAACATATTCAATCTCTAATTGCTTCGTAAACTACTAATGGCATAGTGTCCATAAGAATGGCATATTTAAAAACAACCTCTAAGATGGTGACAAAGGAAATTTTATTTTACTAACAAAAGTTATGGTTCTTAATTTTTTTGGAACTGGAGATAACTCTAATATTTGCATAATTGATTATGATACCAAGAAGTATTGGTATATAAATAAGATACTCTGGAATCCTTAGCTTCTAAGTTTAGTTATTTCTTGGCGTCCTACATAAAAGGCGCTTTCCAAATTCACAAATACCAATTATTTAACACCGTTTATAGTTGTCTCGCTCAAGGCATTGCTACCCACTCATAAAATTACAGTATATTACAATCGATGTGGACATGTAATTGAAACATAGCACGCCATCTATCAACAGATGCCCTATATCACATTGGCGGAACCATGAGTCCAAAACTTGCAATTTAAAGTAACTCCATATTCATTTTGAGTCGATGTACCAGAAGCATACCATGGATACTTCTGTTGACATGATAAAGCTTAACCCTTAACCGATGTTGCATACTGTTTAATGGAATTAGTTAGGAGAATGGGAAAACGAACAGAAATCATCTGCAATGTGCAATACAGTTGAAAAGGTGATTTATGACGGTTAACAAGTGCAGAGAATCAATATACGTATTCTGTCGAAGACACGTGGCGAGGTCACGTGCAACCGCATGATACGCCAAGGAAACCAACAATGATGAGTAACTGAGAAACCAACAAGAAAAGTGAATCAAGGATTTGACGGAGACCCGGTCGTCACTTGACGGATGTCAGTAGATGATCGGCGGAGTACTTCAAAGGCTTCTTAAGGAGTGCAATTGCAAAGTGAAAATATGAAAGGACAGCAACTGGATACTCGAAACGGTACAGAATGAAATGAGGAAGGCAGAGCGAAGGTAATCAGATATCCAAATAATGAAATTGAAGTGCGATAACGAAGTAAAGACGGCGAGTCGGCCGTCGGGACGAAGTACAAAATCCCTAAAAATTAAGAAGGAAGAAAGAATACGTGTGCACGATGAACAGAAAAAACCAAAGTTCTAGCACTGTTAGTCAG
>JANZLX010000003.1:8028398-8039889 GCA_025531955.1 Erythroxylum orinocense | reverse complement strand
CCTCCGCCCCATTATTCGCCGGCCGGTGGGGTTTTCCCCTAATTTTAGCTTCACAGTGAGCTTTCTGTGAGACACAACAAAGTACGGGACTCGGGAGAGAGAGAGAAGCTGAAAACAAAGGAAAAAAACAGAGAAAGAAAGCTTTGTAAGGAGAGAAATTTGGACTGAAACTGTAATGAAGGGGCGAGTGAGTTAGAGAAAGTCGGTGGGTGTACGGTGGATAACTTAGGATTTAAAGCAACGTGTTATCTGCAGTAAGAAGGACACCTAGATGTAATTAAATATTTATTACTGGTTAGGGAATGCTTCAACGTCCGTGACTAACTAAAGTACTAAAAAATAAAAATAGAAAGCAGAGAGCAGAGAGCGAGTGCCGCGCCTCCTTTTCCTTTGGGCCTGTCCGACTGAGTAAGGAGAGGCCTAAGGATGGACGGGTACCGTTTATCTTAGAACGATAATGGTCAGTACTCATTACTTATTGTCGGGTTGCTTTCAATCATTTCTCTCTCTCAGTATTCGCAGTGGATATATCATAATTAAGGTTGAATATTATTAGGGTCGATTTGAACAGTCGGCTTGGTCTGAATTAATTTGGGTAAATAAATAATAAATTTTAGATAATTCAAACCGGCCTAAGTATTATTAGAATTATTTTTGAGCCGAAACGGGTAACGCTAAATAGGATAATTCAGATAAATCGGGCTGAGTAAGAAAAAAAATTGGATAATTCTGGCCAAACTCGAATAATAAAAATTAAACTCAAATTATCCGAATGCTCATCCCTAACCATAATCAATACCTAAACTCCTCGTTTTTACTCAAAAATATCTTGCTGCACCTTCATCAAAAACCGAGACAACCTCCAAAGTTACCTCAGAGGAATCTAGTCGGATTTAATTAAATTTAACTGTTTTTAATACTATAATTAAATGTAATAAGATATACGATATACGAAGAGCTCTAATTCCTTTTAATCCTAAATTCTATCAGATCAGCTATATTTTATAAGATAGAGTAATGGTTTACTAAACAAGTTTATAGTGATAACTAATAGTAACATAAATGAAGATATTCTATTAAATATTCAACCTTACTAAAGAGAATAAGGTAAGAAATGTGATAATAAGGGACAAATTAAAAGTAGCTAATATTATAAACAAATTAAGAGAAACTAAGATTTAAATAGTTTTAACGTGTTAAGAGAAGACATTTAGATATACCAATGAGAAGATGTGAGGTGATCGTACTTAAAGATTATAAGAAGCAAAATAAAAAAGCCAAAAAAGAATTAAAGGGAGGTGATCAAAAAAATATAACAATGTTAAAACTAATTGAGAACATGAACCATAATAGAAAATTTTGTCTTACTAGAATTCAGATAAAGAATTTCTCGTAAAAAGATCCTGATAATTCAATTATGTTTTTAACTCTTATCTATTATAGTTAATTAAGTGATAATTACGAATTATTATTATTATTATTATTGTTGTTGTTATTGTTTTTTTTTATATTTATCTTTATTATTATCATTAGTGGTGTTATTAATATTGCTATGTTTATGAGTATGAATGGTAGTATGATTATTATTATTATTAAAAGTAGTATTTCTATTATTATTAGTATTATTTTTATTTATATCTTCACTATTATTTATATATTAGTTATTCTTATTGTATTTTGTTATTATTATTATGTTTATCTATTTGTTTTTATCTTATTTTATGCTAATTTTAATATTTTGGTTTTTTAATTTCTTTTTATTTATTAGTTTTTATTTTCATTTATTCATGTAGATTTTTTGAAAATAACCATTTTATTAATTAGACATAAGATTATATACTACTAGCCTTCTCGAAACTTCACGTCTCAAGTAAAAGTTTTACTAAATATTATTGTTGTTAGCGTTGTTTAATTTTTAAAATAAAATTTTAAAAAATTAACTTATTTCTATGGATTGGCGTTGGCAAAAAAATAATGTGTTCCAAGTTAGTAATTGGGCCAAGCAAAGAAATAGTGGCTTTGGTGTTTGGAGTTTAAGACGAAGAAGGACGTTTAGGCTAGGCCCATTTACTTACTAAACGGGTGACGGTTCAGACGCAGGCTTAGATCGAAGACAGACAGCTGGAATCTGAGTCTTGCTGTGCTGATGTGATATCATGAGAACTGTTTTAGTTACAAAAGCCTTCAAATGGTTTAACATCAGATGCAAAGACGACAATTATTCTCCAAACACAACAGCACCTGAAAGAAGAAGAGCAGTGCTGGAATACATACACACAGAGACATATGAGTAGTCCCATGTTCTAAATAATAAATAACACATAATCTGCTACAGCAAATAAATATATAGTTCCATATCCTGGAATGGCATTGGCATGCAAGAGATAAGTTTGGTGATTAGTTCTGAGAAAGCTTGCATGCAGTCTTGCTTATGGTCATGGTAACCATCCGGTCATGTAATTATTCACACTTGGCCCAGCTGTGACTACTGCTATTTGATCAGCAGGCTGATACCTGCAATCAATCACATCAATATAACATAGTTACACCATGTTTCCAACCAAAGATCTGTGATGGCCTCAAGTTTTCATTTGGAAAAAAGCATTCACAGATTATTATGCATACCCAATATGTAATGTGGGTTCACACTCCAGTGGGTGGAAGAAACCATCTGCCTGAGGTTGACCTGGTGGGCGGCCATAACCTACGTCTTCTGCGCTTGGATTCAACTGGAGTGAACTTAGCTGGTATCCTTCCATCAACTGCCAAAACAAGAAACTGTCATGCTCTTGCTATAACCATGAAAAAGCTATTTCAGTAGCCAATAAATTAATTTTTCCGGTCAAAGTTAGAGCCGTAACTTACCCTTTGTTTCAAGGTTTTATTTGCTTCATTCAGCAAGTGCTCCTGCTTATATGAGAATGTATATAAACTTTTGGCCAGGATTCAATGAAAATAGGTAAAAACTATGAAGATATCACCATTACCTTACGTTGAAGATCAGTAAGCTGATCCAGCATGTATTGTGTCTGCAACAAAAAAATATATATAATGGAACTAAGATGTTCGCTGTTAACCTGATGGAATATTTCTTTCGAGCTTTGCTTGTCAAATATTTCACGATAAGTAGTGAAGAGTTTGCATTAGCAATATAAATAGCTAAGAATGTTTTCTATGTATGCTCATGTTTCTCGAGGAATTTCATTCTAATGTACAAAGATGTGATATCGAGTTTATCTTTTCCGGGCCATTATCAAATCACTGATAGTATCATCTGAAAAATTTCATCAGATAATGGTTTTGAGGTGGTACCCGTGTTGATCTAATCTGCTTCAAGGAAGAATCAAGCTGTCTTTCAAGTGATTCAAGCTCCTTGCTGTTTAGAGGGCCAAGATCTTCTCCCAAGAGATTCCTAGAAGTAGTACTCATATTAGCACTATTCGTTTCTTCATTAAATAAGGACTCTTATTTGTAGAAGATCATGATTTCAAAATCATAATTGAAAGGATTATAGTTTACCTTTGTGATCTTTGGAGGGCCTCATATCTTGCTTTAAGCTTCAGATATTCCTGCTGGCTACTTAACTCCTGCTACATTCACATAAAAAACATTCACTAAAACCCGGATACCTAAAAGCTTTGTAAGTGCCACATAGTATGGTAGTTGCGTTTTCAACACCCTGATCAATTAACAGAATCCATGATTTGGGATGCATCTTACTCTGGTTATCTTCATTCAGTTGGTCATCATATTCAATTGTATTAGATTTAGATATAGTTAGATAAAAACCCTTCAACCGCCATCAGACCATATACGAATCAATGGTGGAGGGGGATTTTGTAGTTATTAGATCCTGGTTGAAACTTTTCTACAATTTGTGAGAACTTAAGGAAACTGTTGAAGTTTATCATCTACAGTCACGTTACGTTGAGAATAATGTTATGTACTTTAACGATAATGTTGACATGATTCAGATCATTCATATTTCATTTGCCAGGACTATTTAGATGAGGAAGGTTCAAAATAGTCAACTAGGTGTGGTTGATCGAATTTCAAGTGATAAAAAAAAATGTGTTCAATGTGACCACTATTACAATCATAACAAATTAGAATAGCCTAATTACAGTTATAACAACCTTCAAAACCATTACACCAAAATTGTGATTATGGACTCAATTTATAACTTTGATTAAGAAAAAACGAATACATATATATTCACAATATCAATATCATATATGGTGCATCAATTTTGATGACCAGTGTTTAAATAGTTCGAATCATCATTTATATGTAAAATGGTTTCACTAGATATGGATTATCATTTGAAAGTTCAATTAGAAAAAGTAATAGGAAATAGGATGAATCTACCAGCGCCTCCCTTGCTGACACATTTGTCTCTGGTGCTCCATAGTTGCATTTTTGGTACCTCTCAAGAGTTTTGAGCATGCTACTTAAAAATAGAGAAAAACAGCTGTTGGTTAGTATGGTTACTTCAAATGAAGCACAAAGGTTAAAAACATTAGGTAATCTTCACAAATATAAACTCGTGCACGGTAAAGGAATTACGAGGAAGATTATAATTTAGAATTAATTAGGCCTTCCACATAATTCTAACCACACATTGCCCGGCCATCACAACTGAACCAAAATCTGATAATTTAAACATGTCTTAAGATACGAATTTTTTAATCAAGAAAGGGGTTTATCAAGACTGCATTGTCCCCAAGTAAATGCGCTTTAAGTTGTGACATAATCTCATGATTTCAAGGGATGTAACAACAACAGTCGAGCTAATTAAGGTTAGCTGCATTTTAGTAAATTGAAGAAATTTGTAAGGAAAACAATAAATCTTGAAAAAGCACAACCAAATGCTTATGCATGTCAAGGAATATAATCTTGTGGTGGGAAATGCCTGTTCTTTTAGTTAACGCCAAGATCTATACGAGGAAGCTCGAACAAGTTCAGGAAATTATAGTAATAGTTATTTGTTTAAATTAATCCGTGTTATGCTAATCCGTGAAGAGGACTTATGTCTTACGGATATTAGGGTCGATCGCTGCTAAACACGCTTTAAAAGACACGCTTAAAAACTTCAAAATCTATTGTGACCAACTTCAAGTCAGATCTGAATGAAACAACACTGTTTCAAACCATAGAGAGAGACGGAGAGAGGAAACCCTAACTTCTTGGAATGACCAAAACCCTAAAATGTCTACCATCCCATCCACTTCAGTGATTGAAACACTCTTTTTTCCGCATGTATTGTATGTCTCTGTGTGAGAGAGAGAGAGAGAGATCCAATAGACGATTGGAAGTCATAAAGGACTTACCTGAGAAGAAAAATTGCAGTCTCATTCGCCATAATTGTTTCGGTAATAATTAAGAGAAACCCTTCTTTCTTTTGGGTTTGGAAAAAAATTGAGACTTGAACCAACTCTGATCTTCTGTCCGAGCTTAATTGACAATTTTTTAACATAGAAGTCAAGGGTATAGAGTGACTTAGATAACACGACAGAAAACCCTAAAGAAGACATGAGATTTTAGATGTTAAGAGGGAAGGAAAAGATATTCATGATTGCGGTATTCTTCAATAAACTTGAAAAGAATCTATTTAGTGAATCAATTAGTAGGGGTCTTAGAAAGACAGTGACTTTTTAAAGGGTGACTACAATTTAACAAGAAACAAATGGCCAATACTAGAGGAAGAGCAAGTTCATGATTCTTGTAAAAGTAGTTGCGTTCAAAACCTGACGAAAATGAGAGAAGAATGAAAAGGAAAAGAAAAGAAAGAGAAATGGTATAAAAGCCAAAGATTTTGCTTCAAAAAGAATCAAAACCAGGCTCTGAAGGCGAGTTCTTTTGCTGGATTAGTTAAGGAGAAGACTCCAAATGTGCTAGGAGCTGCATCAGCTCAAATGTCTAAAAGCTCTCAATCAGATCGATCACTTTTTCAACACGAAAAAATGGACACAAAAATGGAAAATTCAGGTATTTAGTAGAAAAGGAAAAGTTGATAAAAGGAAGATATATTGGGAACAAAAACAAGGCAGAAATTTTAGAGTCCAATAAAACAGTGTGAGAACTACCTTCAATTAGGGTCTTTAGTTGCAGATCTAACATCAAAACCAACACTAACACACTCAACCTGCTATAAACACCGAGACATTCACCGAAACAGCAAACCTTGACAGAGTTAAAAACCACTTTTGTATCTCTTTCTCTCTCTATATATATATCTTCTTCTAGGTTTCATTTTGTTTTATAAGTTTTTTTTTTTTGTGGGTACTCAAAACTGACAGTAGAAACAACAAAGATCAAATCTTTAAGTTCTTATAATCTAAGGGTCAGTCAGATTTCAGAACAAGAAAAGAGAAAGAAAAGAAAAAGAAGAAGAAGAAGAAGAAGAAGAAGAAGAGACAGAGAATATCGCTAAGAGAAATTGGAGAAAGGAAAAGGGGAGGCATTTTTTGTGTATTGGGGTACAAGGTTTGGTTGTTTTGGTGATACCTTGAACTACTGCAAAACTCGTACAGCTTTCCTCTATTGGAGAAGATGATGAGAGCAACCTCGGCATCGCAAAGAACAGAAAGCTCGTAGGCTTTCTTCAAAAGTCCATTTCTTCTCTTTGCAAAGGTCACTTGCCTGTTAATCTTGTTCTCAATCCTCTTCAACTCAACCCTACCTCTTCCCATTTTCTTAAAAAGCAAAATTCTTTTGCAAACCCCAACAAATCTTCACTGATCAAAAAGCCTCTCTCGGTTTTGCACACTTTGTAGCTTCAAAACAAGCCCTTTTATTTATACCCTCTCTCTCTCCTCCACCGCCACCTCCACTCTCCTCCTCCTATCTATAGTGTATGCTTACGCTATGAAATTGATCAGAATCTTTCTCAACCACTGTTTAAAGCCAATAAAAATTTGATCTTTTTTCTTTTAATTTCCTCTCTCCCCCTATTTTTCGCATAGGACACTTAACTATGACAAGTCCCTCTAAACAAAAAGCTTAAATTTGCTACTCCATGGTGTGGGGTTAGTCACGAAATCAAAAGCGCTCTGGGACGTTGATGATGCAAGTTGCTGGAGGATCGGACGGTGGATATAAGTTCCAGAATACACGAACGAGAGGAACCTTGACAATGCGGCAAATGAGATGGTCATTGGTGGGAATAAATCCGAAGAGAACTGGCCACGTGTCGACATATAAAGTAAAATGCGTCAGGTAATCAACTTGACCATTTTTCGGGTTCGGGCAATCATGTGACCTAACCTTAAGAAGGTGAAACTTTCGTTTGTTTTGCTTTGCTTTTACGATAATAGCCCTCTAATCCTTTATGCCGGAGCATAGTCTCCAGACTTGACCACAATGCCCTTGAATGTATTCTTGTTTTGACCTTGACTTTTGTTCTCGCGAAAGCAGATTAAGCTGCCTGACTCCCGCTTTGTTTCTATCTGAGCTAATATGCGTTGTAAAAAGTATCAATATCAAAGCATGAACCTCCTTTAGGTTGGAAAATATCTCCTGGTATATTTTTTTTAATATATAAAAAATTAGAATAAATATATGTATGTGTGTGCGTGCGCATACGTTTAAGAGAAAAAGAGTGAGATGCAAAGTTTTCAACACTTAAAAATATATATTTTTGAATTATTAGTTACTTATAGTAAGTTATATTTAAAAACATAAAATTGAATTTTATTTATTTCAAGAGTTTGGCATATAAAACATATTTTTAAGTTTAATATCATTTACTTAAACAAAATTATATTTAAAAATGGAAGAGTGAATTTTATTTATTTCAAGAGTTGTACATATGATCAAATTCATTTTCTTATTTAATGATCTGATGTAAGTTCTGCTTACTTAAATTTGTTTTTTTTTTTTTTGCTAACTTGTAAAATCCTTAAGCAAAACTAAAAGGTTCAATGAGAACGAAGCCATGTTTTCAAAATTGTCCAAAAGTCTGGACTTCCTTATTCCACAAGGTTAGAGTCTTTAAATGGAGATATTAATTTGAGTTTTGACTTCTACTATAAGTAGTTATCCCCTTTGAATTGGAATCAATTAATCAGGGATCAAACTACAGTTAAACTTTAATATCAACCATTTCATAACGTCATGCCATGCTAGCTAGGCATATCTAACCACTTCTGTTTAGATGCTTATATTTGAGAAAAGATTTAATTACCAATAGTCCGAACATAACCCTTTCCGCAGGAGATTTCAAGCTCAGTTAAAAAACGAATATTACTCCTAAAAGATCAGACATGTTTTACTTGTATTGTTGAGTCATTTGTAGGTTAAAGGGTCTCTGTAGAGTCTGTTCAGGATGATCTTATAAACATAGTCACGGGTTAGATGTAGCAACGCTGCATATAGGCAAAGATAGATATTTAAAAAATAGCATCATTTTTATTTTTTGCTAATATTGAAAATTTAAATTTACACAAGATTTTCAAACAAAGGTTAGGATCTCAATAGCTGGGACCTCTCAACCATTAGATCAATTTTTTATTGATTAGAATAGTCTCATAATTAATATATTAAAGTGTTGAAATAGACTAACAAATTAATCTAAAGTATGAAATTTCAGCTTAATAAAACGCACCGAATTGAATAGAAATACTAATAATAACTTCATGTTAAAAATTTATAAATTAATGGAATAATTTGTTGAGTCGTCATTTAATTATATTAGAAAATAGCCTAATTTGTTTTACATGACTCGTATTAGAATGGGACTTTACGCATATCAAGTGGTCTCGATAATTTTGTACATGAAATGTATATCTTAATTTCATATTTTACATGATTTGTTCCAATTTATGAATAAGTTATAGGTAAGATTTATGTCTCTTACAATTAATAACAAAATATCTTAAATAAAATTTTTAGACGAATGTAAAATAAACTTATCCAATAGGTAAATATGGTGTTTTGTGTTTGCATCCAATGATGACTACACTCTAGTCTATAATCTGCCATTGTTTTCTTTGTTCGATAATGACGTTCATATCATTCGGGCATTTATATGGCTTCTGTAACCTGTCGTTCAAATGTCAATTTCATCCTTGAGAAATTGTTAGCATTTAATAATTAGATGAAGATTTCAGGAGACTACAGGTCATGTGTGACACGACATGACAAGAATACTATGAGGACGATAGAAGCATGTGGATGTCCACTAAAGACAACAATGAACTTCTGCTACTGATCTGCCAAAAGTACGTGCTAATTAGATAATGAAACTTACCTTGAAATGTACAGGGTTGCTTTATTTCTCAGTCTTCATGCTTTCAAAACCTTCCACATATAAGTCCACCGAGACCTTTCATACCGTCCAAGCTAGGAGTTAGAGTCAATTACACAGAGCTCACCTAATCCATCCAGCAAAATCAGCACTATACATATGTATCAGAATCACGAGAATGAATTACTTCAAGATAAGAAGAAAAACTAAAGAGCAGAATCCTTTATAAGATTTTTGCAAAAATTCAGAGAAACTTTTAGTGTTTTCATATTGTTAAAGTTAATATCTCTTCAGAAATTAATAATGACTTCATGAAGTTTCATATAACGATGATATTGGCATCAAAAGAAAAACTTTAGAAAGAAGATAAATAAAATTTTGTGCATATTTAATGATAGAAAGGTTGAAAGCGTTAACATTAAAATGTTTAGGGTAATTTATGCATCAAAAAATAAAAACGATAAGAGCTTATATATATTTTTTACCATTACTTTTATTATCATGGGCGCAAACATGTCGAGAAACTCAGGGACGGAGTTATGTATAGGGGAGGGGGGGCCATGGCCTCCCTTTTCAAAATTATTTTAAAAAAATTACTTATATAATTAAAATTTTTAAAATTACAAATATAAGTGGCCCCTATTTTAAAAAAAATCCATACCTTTAAAAATTTCGGCCCTTCCTTAAAGTTGAGTTTAGCTCCGTCCCTGGAGGTCCTAGTGAAAACGATGTTAGAACATGAGTTTTTCCGATTCTTGCCAAAAGAGGAAGAAGAATTTCCAGCCAAGAGTTCATACGAGAGTCACCGTTGGTTAACTTGAAAGGTAGAGAAGAAATTCACATGCCCATGTAAAAGGAAAATTTCGAAAGAAATTCTGCTTGGCCTGACCAATGTAGAGCTTTGATAGGTACATACAACTGAAGCTGATTGGATCGATCCTTAGAGTCGTAACTGGGGTTTTGTGAAATGCGTGGGGATTCGCCTCTTTCCCTTCACAAAATCATAAGCAAAGCTCTCTCACAAGTTAGAGATCACCTCGTATTTACATGCGAACCTATCAATCAAAATTTATTTAGATGTTTCTGGAAATAATTGGACTTAATTATTCATTGTAATGTAGCTTTTTCGGGTGTCTTAATTACCATTTCTCTCCCTATTTAGTAAGACAAGGACATCAATATAAAAAGCGAATAGTATACACAGGGAGAACCATTAATTTATAGTTCAAAGTTAAATATGAAATTAACTGCTTCACTGTTAGAGCATTTGTAGTAATTTTAAATAAAATTTGATTTTTAAAAAAATTAAAAATTACAACGTAAAATTATGCAACAAAAATCATCCATTAATTTATAAGAAGATATAACAGATTTTGGAATGATTTATTCTTATTAATAATACATCTAAAACTATTATTAGTCATTAATAAATTACATTTATCTACTAAATTTGAAATCAAAATTTTATCTTTATTGTTCCTATAAATGAAACTTCAAACTTTTAGAAAAGATAATTGTTTATTATCTTTAATTGTTAGGGTGAGATTATGATTTTTAAATTCAAATCAAAATATATTTTTTAATATTTAACTTTTATCAAGAAAAATATCTCTTGATTTTAAGAATTTATTTAATCAAATTTGAATAAGTTAGTCGAATTAGATTTGGTTAATAAATAATTCTATAAAAAAAAGTGTCATTGACCAACCAACAATGCACCACAAAGTGAACATAGTATCTATAAGTTTTGTTTTGAAAATTAAAGATTCAGGTTAAACATGTAATCAATTAGATAGGTTTTGCTGTTGCAAATCTAAAAATGAAAGAATAAAATTCATGTAGACCTGGTTATCACCGACCACATATATCCAACATGGGGAATTTATACTTTGGATATTATGAGTTTTTGTTTTGAAAGTTCAATATGATATATGATTCACTACAACAAAAATGACATACGGTAACAGGTGATAAGTGCTATTAAATATGAATGGTAACACTAATGACTATGTTATGACAGCCCATGTTACTAAAGATATGATGCTTTAGTAACAGTTTTAACATGTTATTGTTGAGTTTAATATGACATTTATTGATAGCTATAAATGTTTTTTATATTATATTTTATAAATGTTATTAATTAACTATTTGTAACATTTTTACACTATTATATATTAACTTTTTGCAACATCATTAGCATGTAGCAGATATGAATTTTATAACATTTTAAAAATGTTATAGATA
>JANZLX010000003.1:8011021-8028298 GCA_025531955.1 Erythroxylum orinocense | reverse complement strand
TAACACTTCAAAAAATTGTTATCAATGATAAATTATATGTTATAAAATCATAAAGTGTTACGTATCAAATTAAGAATTATGACATTTTAAGATATAATGTTACGATAGATGGGTGTTTTATAACATATTGTCAAAAGTGTTACTATCTAGTATTACTATATGTCATTTTTATTGTAGTGATTATATATATATATATATATATATATATATATAAGGCAAGCCTTGTAACTAAAAGATAAGCACAATATGATAATTGATTATAAAGAGACATTTTCACTAGTTATTGGGTTTACTTCAATCGGAGTAATACTAACTATTGTATCTAAGTTGAATATTGAATTAAATCAAATAAATGTAAAGACTATGTAAAACTAGAATTAAAAAATATATGGAACAACATACATGCTTCTTTAAGACAAGGCAATAGTATAAAGTGTATTAATTGTTAGAATTAATTTATAGCCTTAAATAGTCCTCACGATAGTAATATATTCATTTTCCTAATATAGTTATTCTGTATGTTTTCATATGAATGTGTATTTTTTAAAATATAATTATGAATTTGAAATTTTATCTTTATATGTAGATGGTATTGTGATTGCTTATAATGATTGCAATTTGTTAAGCTAAATATGTTCTTAGAATTCAAAAGATCTTCAAAGAGATCGTTTTCTCTTTCACAAGCGACATACTTTTATAAAGTTATTAAATAATTATGTGTATAAGCTTGCAAGCTAATTGATTATTCTATTACTAAAGGTGAAGATGTCAATCAAAAGTTTTATCCAATAATACTACATGGAACCAAAAAAATGAAAAAAGTTTCCTATTATAGTGTAGTTAGAAGTCTCATATACGCAATGATGAATATGTTAATTTCTTGAATGACATATAAGAGTAAGATGAATTGTGTGTGCTTACTTTTTGTCCTATTTTAACATTAATAATTTAATTACTTGCTTTGATAAAAGATTATGGCAATTTCATATAAAACAATCATAAAATAGACATAACAATAGTAAAAGAAAGACATAATTGATTTATTGTGGTTCGGTCAAATAATCACTGACCTATATCTGTTCTCTAAGTTTCACTTGAGAATTCACCATCTTCAAATTTCAATAGATGAAGAGCAACAAGAGGAGAGTAAATTGTGTGTATTTACGTTTTTACCTATTTGAAAACAAATGTAATAAATTGTTTAGTCTAATGAATGATTACAATAACTTCATATAAAATGATTATAAATAAATATAACAATGATAAAAGAAAGTAGAAAAAGAGAGATAAAATTGATTTATAATGGTTTGAAGAGAGATAAATTTGAATTATAATGGTTTAACTAAACAATCATTAGCCTACATTTACTCTACAATTTTTAATTAAAAATTCACTATCTTCTTCCTTCAATAGGCAAAGAGCAACTCTTGATACAACATTTTTGACAAGAGTAAGGAGGAATTCTTACGGTCATCTTATTTTGCAAGTGTGAAAAATAACCATTCACAAATCTTGTTTAAAGTCAAAAGAAAACTCACAAAATATACCCTAATTAAATTTTCAACTGAAAACAAATATGGAAAAAGAACTCATTCTCTTGCTTATACCAATAAACAAAAGCTTAATATATGTTATATAATTCATGCATGTACTCCCCAGCTTTTAAGGCTTTTAAAAACTCTCTAATATGCCTATGATACTTCTCAAAACTCATACATTGTCTGTTTATATGTAAAATAATCCTAATTAGTTGTTAGAAACAAAAATAAGTCGTTATGATGGCTAGTAACAATAATAATGGTTGATTAATCTCACACATTGGTAAGACCAAGGGGTCATATTAGTCGACTAATGCATCAACTAATACATATACAAACTCATAATGCATGAAAATTTTGCCTTTTAAATTAAATTGTTCAATCATTGTATAGCATTGATTTACCAATATATCAACCAATTTGCCAAGAAATTCATGATACTCATTTATACTAACAATTAAGAGACATTAATTGACCACACTCATAGAGTGGTTGACCAATATGTCAAAAAAAAAAAAGAATTTTTAAAGATCAAAATACATTCTATTGACAAAAACTTAATTTTATATTATTTCAAAAGTTCCATAAAAAATTTTCTGAAGATTAAAAGGTTTTCTTTAAATATCAAACCAAATTTCTTCTTAACTATGAAAGGATTTTTTTAATTATATATTATATGCAAATGATCATTCAATAATTGAGTCTTTAATTATTAAAATGACTAAGATAAGGTTACAAAAATGATTCCAATGATTTCCTTACATCTTGAAATGTTTGATCCCTATTTATTTTGAGTTCTTTACTTGAATTTCCTCTAAGTTCTCTTAAGTTGCATACGGGTTCTATTTTACTTTTTCTTAATAGTTTGATTGCTCAATTGATTCAATAGGCTCTTTCCTCACTTTTCCCGTTTTAATTCTTAATCTTTTACATATTAGCTTAATAATATTACCAAGGATTAAAATATTAGTAGTAATATATTTTGTTATCATAAAAACTAGAGGTTGGAATCTCACTTAGTCCAATAATGTATAAGGTCACATATTCGTTACACTGTTAGAATGGTAAGCAGATATCAGTTGAATCTAGGTCAAACACATTAGAAGGTAGTAAAAAGAATATTGAGATATTTAAAGGGTATTGTTACACATTATGTTATCAAGTCAATGATTTACATATGTAATATTATATTGATGTAGATTAGGGAGGAGATTTAGATAAGAGAAAATCTAAATATAAATTTATTTTCTTACTTAATAATGATGTAGTATAGTAAAAAAGTATGAAATAATCTATGTTGCTTTATCTATAATGGAAGCTAAACTCATGGCTTTTTCAAATGTAGTACAAGAAATTAATTGGTTTAGACATTTATTGATTCATTTTAACTCACTAAAAGCAAAAATAATCTAGCGGTAATTAAATGTGATATATAGTCAAACAGTAATTACTTATACAAAAGACCCTGAATTTTATTGTAAAATCAATTATATGGATATAAAGTATGATTATTTGAAAGATGCAGTTACACAAGGTAAAGTGAATACAAGATATAATCTACATATAATTTGATAGTAAATTCAATGAAAAACTAATTCCAAAAGATATGTGTATCGAGCATGTAAAGCTACTAGAATTTGCAGAGATTGATGTATTATTGGTAAATATATCTAAATATATGTTCATTCCTTATATTGTCATGTTTAAATGCAAAACATATGTTGAAATCATTTATTATGTGATAAGAATTATGTAACACTTGATTTTAAAGTATGGTTTTTTTGTGTGTGAAATGTTCTCTATGTATATAAGAGATTGCCCCCCTTACACCGCATATTGCTTCTAGTATTTTTAATAAATGGAGATAATGTAAGTTTAAAGTTTATTGTCTAGGTTAATTGGGAGCAAGAAAGTTAAGCAATAATTATCGGCTTAGAGAATAAAAATAAAAGAAAATTAGTTTGATTGACTAAAAGCTACTATATCTATCTCAAGTCGCCAAATGTAAGGTCTAAAAAGATGAATTTTATAGTAGACTTTAGGTTAAACATCAAGTATATTTAAACTGACATTTATATAGTAATTCGTGAATAAAAGTCATCTATATAAATGAAAAGATGTTAATATTGTAATGCACGACTTTTATAAAATCAATCATAAAAGGGATTAATATAAATTGTAACTTCTCAAATTATTTTGTGTGAGACCCTAAAGGTTAAATAAGCCTCATAACACACCTTTATAACTCTTATCTCAATCTTAATAAATTATATTTGATATTTGTTGCTTTAAAATATTACCAAAGGATCATGTCTGGAATAGTTCTAAGAAAGTAAATTAAATTTAATTAGAGAGAATTTAGAATAAGGGAAGGTTATTTTAGTTGGTAACTCAAAAAGATATATATCAAAGGTGATTCTTGTCTCTTAATGAAAGAATTGAATGCAATTACGTTCTAATGAAATAAATAAAATCAAAGAAAAATAAAATAGATATGACTTAGGGTTTGGTATACAAATTTACTCAATAATCAATTTATTAATCCAAATGTTATATATTTCTAACAAATATACGGTAATAGACTCTTGTTATATAATAGTCACATGAGTTATTGAGCAGATATAAGAATTCAGAACTCTAATTAATTAATCTCATTATATAGATAATATGGAAAATATGAACACCCGTAACAAAAGGATATTCGTTTACATATGGTATTAATTATATTGCTGAAATCCCAAGGCAGTTACAGCAATTTCAAAAACTATTACATATGTTTGATTTGTTTAAAATCAAAAATAAGAAAGAAAAAAGATAGTAGATAGGAATTACACAACAAAGTTCGTCCTTTAACATATGGGAAAAGAGAAATCAGTAACGCTTATTTTATATCTAACTATGTAACAGAGACAATTGCTTTTTCTTTTTTAATCATTAGACAACCAGTTTACATGCAAGTAGCTTCCGCTTGTCTTAAATTTCAAAGGAACATATCTTACACCATCTCAAGCTTTCAAATTGTAGATTGTGAATTGTGAATTGATAATTATGATAATGTAAATGATGCATGCACAATTGCAAATAATATAAATGTAATTGTCATATTCATATATCTTGTAACTGTAAATATTTCCATCAGTAATTTAAAACTTTGGAGAGTTCTAAAACGAAAAACTTGAATACTTATACATACATGATTTTGGTGGAGTGAACTTATTGAACAACAAAGTTGAATTGTATTTTATGTGAAGAAAAATATTTGGAAACCATTATTTTAGTGACTTTTATAATAATAACTATCGTTTAGAACGTGCTCTGTGTACTTGTTCTTTCCAACTGCTCACTCTACTGTCCCCGAAAAAGTTGAACTGAAGGTTATCTGGGCATAATCCAAAGGCAGGATCGATATTCATCAGATTACACATTCGTGTATTTGTAAGTTTTGCTTTGGTGGGACAGGTGCAGCACTGTTGTTGCAACTTGCAAGTTCAGTAGCTATGTATCGTTTTATATATTCCAAATGCATTGAAAATTGTTCTTCGCAGACTCGGAGGTCTCAATATAAATTGTGGCAGGATGAGGGTATCAAATGAATAAATGGGTTTACATATGAATGCATGTGTGTAGAACAATAGTGGCAGGTAAAAATCCAACGAGTATAGTTGTAATGTTGGTGGGGGACCGATGATAGCACATCAAGTACATTTAAACAAAAATCAAACCCCACATGGATTCACGGAGAAAGCTAAGCATAGAGCACAGCATTTGTGGTCCAACCATTTAGGACTTGACTTGCTGGTGGAGCCTTGCCATGTTTGTCCATCAGCCAGGTGATAGTTAAGTGTAGATTGTCTCATCCCAAAGAAAAAGCTGGGCAAGGGAGTGATTGTGTGTTGACATTTTTAGTTTTCAACTTGGTAAGTTTTCGTGTAATTTTTAGCCCACCACCTCCGTAAACAGACCGTGAGAAATTGAGAGAATGAGACATGACACAAAATCATACATATATGACTTACATCTAAGCCACTGCACTGCATAAGTTTCCTGCACTAGCACAGGATGGATAAATGCAAATGAAAAAGATGACGAAGAAGTACACCATACATAAAAAGTGGCACACACTCGAACTTTGAAGAATGTGATCATAGTGCACTAAATAGGTGGAGAGGTAAGGTACCAAAAGTTGGATAAAAAATGAGGTAATCTTAGACACTAAAAGGAGGTATTTCCAGTAATGACTTAAGCTTCTACTACATGTCACTTTCTCATTTGATTGCGACTACCGACCACGTCTCTATGTCTTTCATTTCAAGCCCTTCAATCATCAACCTCTTTGTGGGGCATTCTGCATATGGCTTTAGTGAAGACTTTTAAGTCAATCTAATGAAGGCACAACACGAAAATATTGAACCAATGTCGAGCGTGAAAAACAATATTGAGCAACAGTAATTGCTCCCCATAAATAACTATGTGCAGTCAGTTTCCAATATGTTTCTCCATGTTATCCATCTTCGGTTTCTAACCAAATTTGCCAGCTATTTTTTGTGGTATGGTACATAGAAACTGGCATTGGTTGTCTGCTTTCTTTCTTTTTTCCTCTTGTGTAGTTTGAGCTAAGTGGTCAATAACATTAGTAGAGGTTTCAATCCCAAAAAAATAAAGTTGCTTTAACTCATCATCTCTATGAATTAATAGAAACACTAGTTTGATTTCAAGGTTTAAACTAAAAGTTCAAAAAGGATACGCCATCTACTTTCAGCTTCTTGTGACCTCATATGACTAAGTTCATCAACAGATAGAATTGGCCAACGTTACCCTCCAAATTTACTCATCTTGAATGTCAAATTTTAAACTATTCCATCTCTGCAGTGCTTATGCAAGTTATGAATTTGTAAGTTTGGAATAAGATTCCTGGCTCTAGCATTGAATAGCAATAAATAAATTCTTGAGTTCATAATGTATCTATTTGAGATAAACAATAAAATTAACTCAAGTAGTTGTTATTTTTTAAATACGTAATAATGAAAATTTTGAGTATGTAAAATAATTCATAAGTTTGTATTTTAAATAAATTATATGATAAGTTGTTGATTCAAAAATTAAACAACTAGTAATAGACTATGACAATAAATTCCAGAAAACTTGGAAATCAATTGGTAGAAGTTCTTTGGGGAATCCCGTCACTTGAGCTAACCCTTGGCCCTTGCGTGTACAGTTTGCCTTCATGGACATCGATGCATATCGTTGAGGTAGGTCAGAGCAGTTAGCTATCCATTTTTCTCTGGTCCCTTTTGGTGTCTCCTGAAAGAAGCAACTTCAGTTGAAGACTAAACTTAAGAACCATTTGTTTACTGAAGAAGACTGATGAATTGCTAAACTTGGGAACTCTGAAACCGAGTTACCAAGAATTACCAGACTAAGAAACTCTGGTCATGCTTTGTCTGCAAGCCTTTAACTTAAGTAATGCCATTTATTAAAGACGATAGTTTGGGATAGTTACGTAAGGTGGCTGGTTGGGACCATCAAGTTTGATGGAAAATTGATGGGCCTAGTACAGAAGGGGATTGAATGAAGTGGGTCCATCCTCTACTTAGCACTGTCAGATTTCTTTCCATTTTGAGGCAAACAACAATCAACGTCACCCATTATGACACGTGGACCTTATACTAATTTTGGGTACTTTTCTTTAAAGAAGTCACGTCTTTGTGGGGCTCTTTATTGGCCTTGCAAGTTGCAACTCTAATCCCCTTTGTCAACTTTCTCTCCTTTCTTTCGGCTTACCCAGATTCTTACTTCACCCGGGTAAAGTCTCTTTTCATAATACATTCTTTCTTTTTGCTGGATAGTTTTTGTCGATCTCTTTTCGCCATGGTTACTAATATTTTTTAGCAATAATTTATGTCTCAAGTGATTAGAGTTTTGAACCTTACCATTCAATCCCTATTTCCTTTTTGTGGGATTTCAAGATCTGCTCTTGATCAATGAACATGACCCCTTTGAACTATACATGGAAGCAAAAGCTTCACTAAGGTTCTATGCAAAAACTGCAGATCGACTGTCAAGTGTCCTGGATTCTGCAGTTTGGACTTTGGATTGAGCTTCTGGGGGAGAAAACTCTTCAACAAAGGAAGCAACTGGAGTCACCTTTTACACCAATAATGCCACTTCACTTTTTTTTCCTCTCAACTACTGCACATGGGAAAAGCAGGGGCCTAAACAGCGACATCCATATTCTCTGCCAAATCTAGTACTATTATTGAAACCAGCACAATAATTAAGTTCCCTTTATATCCATGTTATATGTTTCAGCTCATCTAATGGTTAATTGAGCTTAATCTACACTTCAAATAAAGCTTGTTTGATTTTAGACCTCAAATTCCATTTCATTTGTTCTTAGATTGAAAGAGATTTTGATCATGAAATGAAATGAATTGTAGCAATGAAGTCCTTTTAATAAAAATTCTTTAACACAGTTAAGTGCTACAAGTGAGAGATTAAAATTTTCTTTAAGAAAATCAAATATTAAAAGTGAGAAATTAAAAATACTTAATCATTCGATCAATTATTTATAAATTTTAAAATTGCATTAATTATAAATAATTTTTTTAAAAGAGAATCCATGAAACGCTCTATTTTAGTTGAAGAAATTGGGAGGCGGAAAGAATCTGTCTGGAGGTTATTAGCATGTTTTCCAAGTGATTTAGACCATAAAAAGTGAAGTAATGTTGGTAAAAGTATTCATACATACTGTGGACGGTTTCCAGTCCAGATTATTGCCAATGCTAATCACCTTAGAACCTTCACTATTTGTGGACAAATTAAGGATAAACAATCTGATTTTTGGTACAAAACCAGAGTTAACAGACAACAAGGAGTAACATATATATTGAGTATATGATCTTAGTAGAAAAGGTACTAAGGATAATGTTGCCTCTTTTTATACTTCAGTACGGTACTGTTCACTCCCTTAATTAAGCGCTAATCATAAACTGGTTTCAGATACACACCACCTTTTTTCTTTTTTTTCCTAAACAAGTAAATACCAAAGTATGTTTATTCTCTTCCAAGGATATCAGTTAAGATTTGCAGAGGGACCGACACTGAAGTCGTCACTATTTGTAACATTAAAATGCAATTATAACACTATTATAGTTATGGTCGAGTTTGTTTGTTATTTTAATTATTTTCGTATATCTAACCCAGTAGGTGACGCATACCTTCGTCGCTTAATCAAGAGGTTCTGGGTTCGATCCTTGTTTTTGGGAATGCAGCAAACTCTTGGGCTAACTGTGGCTCTCATTTGGGATGTATCACGCAGCGAAGGGGGATTAGTCACCGGCTTCGCCCAATAGACACCTCCCGAAAGACCAAAAGAAAAAAATTTTTTCGTATGTCTATGTATTCTAATTAACACAAACATGTCACCAATTCTAATTTTTATTAGAGGATTAATTGTTTTTGTTTTTGTGAAATATATTATTGACATTGGAATTTTACATCAACTTTTATTCTTTCATAAATATTTGATCAATTTTAATATAAATAATAAAATTAAGATTAAATATCTTACGTCAAGAAACATTACAGTTTTCTTTTTTTAATGAAAGGAAGGGATGTGATGCGACTTTAGTTTGTGCCTTTGCTTTTATCTTGGTGGGCCTGGCAATTAGGAAAATTCTGTTCTCCAGTCTGTAAGGCACGTAACATCAGGTGGAGGGCCCTTTCACTGGAAAGTGGAAAGAAATAGCTCTGGGAAAATGATAATATGAGGAAAAAATGACAAATAAGACAAGAAAGGGTAACCTTTTTAAGCACATCAAACCGTCTTTTCTAATTACTCTATTACAATAAGGGTGACTTAAAATGGAATTTTGTTTTCCTTACAAGAAAATAATAATATTTCCATTAACTTCATCATAATTAAAATTGTTCTTGTTTTAAATTATATATTATTATTTACTTAACTTTCCCTAACAAATTATAAACATTCCATTTATAACATGAAAACGGAATGTTTATTTTAATATCAGTTTTTGTATTTATATCAACCTTTTAAATACTTGTTATAATTAGGTTTATTATCTTTAACTTATTGCAGTTGAGTTTGCATGTATTTACGTATCAATTTCTATTATGGATCAAAAAGTCACAGCATTAATTTGAGACATTGTAAAACAGGACGATCACCTCTGCCTGATCTGCACATAACCATCAAGACACTAATTAACACAAGGTGCCTGATCTGCACATAACCATCAAGAGACTAATTAACACAAGGGTAACATTCATATCTGTTTCTGGGTTAGACTTATCAAATTTATTATTTGCCGTATGTTACGTGGGAATATGTTCTAAAGGTATCCTACTCATAATATTCTTCAAGTTTAGGCAACAATTCTCAGCACAATATTGATTTTCTTCCCTTATAAATGATTTCATTCATGCACCATTTTCTTCTTTTCTGTTTTTGGCAGACATGTACACAGTTTCGTTGTCAAGATTAGAGGAAGAAAAGCTGAAAGTTTAACAAGTTCATCGTTACCTAATGAACTAGATTTCCACTTGTTTGAACTAACCAGCCTCATTTTATCGAATCATTTACAGTCTTCATGTATCATGTTTTAAGTAAAGTATATGCAGGTTATATGAAACCATGAGAAACTGTTAATTTTTTAGAAAACAGTCAGAAAATTGGGGATAGACAAACGAAGAAAATCTACTGATATAAGCCATAAAGAGAAACAATACCAGGAACATATTATTTGTATTATTTAGTACTGTTTCTACTCAACAGACAGCCAAAACAAGTTTTCGGCAACATAATCTAGATGATCACGAACTCTGAAACTTCGAAGCAGGCCCAGTCCTGTGCTATGGCTAATCAAGTTTCCATGCCTAAGGATCAAGCCTCTCGAGGTTAAATCGCTCACGAACGTAGGCAATGTAAGTTGTAGCCTTCGTGTCCACATTTTCATCGCCACCAGGATCACGAAAACTTCTGTGACTGAAACTTACGGCCGTTTGCTGTGGCACTATACAGCTGTGGCTGGTGCGAAATTCTCCTAAACCATTTGGATTATATGGGTTAGGACCCACTTTGTTGCCACATTGCATTGGTATAGAAGCTTTTTTGGCTCGACACAAGGACTTTGCTAGCTTGCTTCTCATTAGACCTCCTTTGTTGTAGTTTTTCTCCATACCTGAATAAAGGTTTGCTGTTGTCAGTTACTGAAACTTGTGCCTGTGCCCATTTCTGGAGCCACTTCAGCTCTTATATAGAAGTTTAAGTCCCGCGCTTCTACACTGCCATGCCAGGAACAAAATACTTAATAAGATATTATTAAGGTCATGTGGAGACTTTTGATTGGGTGGCTTGGATGATAATAACATTCAACATTCTGGAGGCAATTATGTGAAGTGTGGATAAGTCTATTAAGTATAGCAGAAACTTTTTGTCGGCCCACAGCCCTTTTGATCCCATCCCAGGTTGTGTATGGTTTAGGATATAATATTCCCATCTGTGTTTCTTGAAACTTTTGACTTCTTGCCAAGATATGGATTACGGAGAACTTTTGCTGTACTTCTGCATCAATCCATAACAGATACGGGTATTCTTTTCCTTTGGAAGTTCTGAAATTTAAATCTTCATTTATATAAGTAACCCTTTATAGTCCTTGAAAAGTTGAATTGTCATTTCGATTCTTCGCAGATATATTCTAACTCCTTATTAGTATTCTGATTAATATTTGTGAACAGCATATAACCATATTGGATAGCCACCCCAGAAGGCCAAAAGCCGGTTTGAACATTAAACAACAATGTCAAGATTGTGCGTGATCTCCAGTTTGGAAAACATAGAGTTTTTTCCCTAGATCTCTGAGACAACTGCTACTTTTGTGTGACAAAACAAAAGGACAAGAAACCGAAAGTGAAGAGAAGGATAAGACCTAAGTTAATTAAAACCGAAAGAGAGTGTCAAATAGTGGTTTATTCTGCATGTTTCACAACAGAAAATCAAGTATTCATGGTCTTTTCTGAGTACTTTCTACAGGCATCAACCATTATCTCTGTCAGTCGCTCATGTAAGGCGATTATCTTCACCTACCTGATTTGTGCGAATATACTGTGAAAAGATCAGACATTATCCTATGTATTGCCTCCAAATTTGATTCTATTTCGATCTAATTTGGGAAATAAAACAATGTTCTGTGAAATTTAATCTATCTGCTCGATAGTTGAGCATAAGCGAGGATAAATATCTCCCATGTTTTATTTGTATTAGAATGAATACAATTAAGGCTGCAAACTAGTATTTGTCGTATTTGCACTCGTATTGTCTGCAAAACATGAGTTATGTTTCAAATCAAATCCGTACGAATAAGCATATCCTTTGTCACATCCCACTTTTTTCCTCCAACCTATTAGTTCTCCCTAAGATTGGAATCTAGCTTACACCCATAAAACATAAGGAGAATTTCAAAAATAATATCATCTGGTAAAAACGTAGGTTACCAGTTTGATGTTAGAGGTCGTGTAATAATTAATCTCAATGTATCAATGTCGCCATCGATGGAACAACTTACTTCATACTCCAAAACTCTTTATCTTTTGTTTTGTACAATTTTGAGCAGACACCAGGATAGAACAAATAGGTATTGGTATTCATCATTTCTATTAAACTAACCTTATCCTTTTCTAGTGAATAATTTTCTTCTTAGGATTTATCATGCCAATCGGAGAGTGCCTCGTAGTTAGTACATTTTTAGGTATAAGACAAGCAGGATACGGGAATGAAGTATAACAAATAAAGATCAGTTCAAAAGGGTACAAGGACATTGTGTCTTAAGTCCTTCTAAATCCAAAATTTTGTGAGGTAGTAATTAAATTAAATCAGTTAAAATATGTTTCAATCAGTAAACTTTAATTAAAATGCTAAAAATATTAATTTCAACTTATTTTAAAAGATGGTTTAGTTTAATGTCTGAAGTACTTTATGAAAATTGAAGTATATAATCTAGTTAAAAGCTTCCAGAATAAATCATAACAAGATAACTGTCGTCTATGAAAATATTAAATAAAGAATATTTTATTTATTAAAATAATATTTTTCTTATATGATAAATAATCTACAATTGAGGAGGAAAAATAAACAAGAGAAGAAAAAGAGGAAAAGCTGAAGCACGAATTAGTAGCTTAGTTACTTGAAAGAGTTTTTATGCAGCAGATAATAGTAGCTTAAAGTGTGTGGAGATTTTAGCAGAAGGGGGGTCAGTCAGGTCAAGCGTTATGTCTTGAAACCTGAAGCAAAGTACTGCAATGGAACGTGCATGCAGTAGGCGAAAACAAAAGTAGAGACATAGTTATCAGAAAAACGCTACAAGTGCACTCGAAGCTGTACAATGGCCAATGCGTCCAAATCCAAAACCACATGATGCAACACTTGACCGACAGATAAGCTACTAGACAACCATTTTTGTGGTTGTGGTTGAAAGAAAGTCAAGTGCGTTATGGTGGTCAAAGATGCCCTTCAAGCTTACGCATATCTGGTTGGAAGTTAGAAGATGGAATTTATGCTTCTCTAACACAGGGCATCAAATTAGGTGGTGAACAACTTGGTTGATCTCAGAATTAGGTAAGTCTCCTTTCATATCCCTTTTTTTTATCTGCCGAATATCAGAATACTGAACTGGGATTTATATGCCTAATTTGAGTATCGTCTTAATCAACAAACTTAGAGTTCAGGAAAATAAATTGTCTTATTTTAACCAGTGGAGCCATGTCTGGTCAAGAAGAACAGCCAACATGAGTACTACTCCCATGAGAACGAAAGCATGTGATGAGATCCAGTGACAGATGACTCATCAGCTCCAATCTGAAACGTACTTTGGCCATGGATATCAGAGCTACTGCCTCCATCAAAGACCAGCATAGATCCTGCTGTCTGACTTTTCCTTCCAAGACCATCATAGTGAAGACTCGAGAGCAAGGGCAGTGCTTGGGGATTCATTACAGGCTGCATAAGGTGGCTCAAACCAATCTCCGGCGGTGTGTCAGCTGATGGCGGAGATGACAGAAGAGAGAGAGCACGGTTGGAGTTGATGACTCGTATCAACCCATCAGAGAACATTTTCTGGCCACTACTACCATTGGTGGCTATTGTGCAACTGGTATCGGGTTGAGGGACAGAATCTCCAGGATCCAAGGAACTAGTTCCCTGTAAAGAAGGAAACTGTTTTTCTCCTTTATGGCTGAAGGACAAGGGTTCAGAGAATGGGGTTTTTCCTGGATTGAAGTTTGATGAGTGACTCGTACAAAACGCTGTCTCACTCTCAGTTTTGATAGTCCCAACCCAAGCTGAGCTTGCGGTGGTGGAAACTGCATGGGAACTACCAAAATGCAAGTATTTTGTACCTGGGAAAAACATGTTTTAAAGATGTGCATTTAAACTTAAGGTCAACAGTCATGAAAATGAAGGAAAAAGTTCCCGACTGATAAGGGAAAGAGAGAGAACTACCAAACCCGAATTTGTCCAGTTCACAAATCGAACCTTGGTGATGAGAAAATAACAAAGCAGGATTTCTGGACATAGAATCTGGCTGAGGTTTCCTTCGACGCCTGTTGTGTCCATCAAGACGTTTTCTGCAGCTTCGTTTTCCTTCATCAAACTCGGTTAACGAATGGAACCTAACAAAGTGGATTTTGAGTTAGTATTCGTGAGGATAATCACTAAAACAAAATCCTGTCGTCCTACCATGAATCTCACAAGGTAAAGCCAAAGCAAAGAATAATCCATGCCTAAAGGGAACTATGCAGAAGAGCATGTGACTAGAGATCTATTGATAACCACTTGGAGAAAAGTAATATTTTTCATGCAAGCGTTCGTTTCACAACAGTTAACAAAGCATATAGTTCGAAGAAGCTTATTTATCTTGATTCTATGTTTATTGTTCTTGCCTTAAGCCGAAATGCAATTGCAAGACATGCATGACAAGCACGTAGATTAAAGTCCTGTACTCGAGTCGAGATGAAAACATTTCACAGAAACCTCTATCCAAAAACTCGAATCAACCTATTTTATATCTATCAAACAGCAGAGAATGCATCAATTACATGTTCAATTTTAACAATTGAGTCAAGGAAAAAGATTCCAACGGTGATACGCAGCTTCTTGAATTCTTGCAGATGGTAATTGGAACGCTGAGGCCCCAGCAGAACTTCATCTACAGAACTCAATAAGTGGCCAAACCAAGATCTTAGTGCTAAATTTTGATGCTAAACGCCAAAAATTCATGAGCCTAAGAGAAACTATTAAGGCCAGGTAACTAAGCGTATAAGCAATTAAGTTTTTAACGCTGAACCTTGCTTCAATCAGTTTCTCAAATGCGTCTACATAAGAAACAGATAGAAAAGAAGCCCCCCTAACACATGCTCTACTTCTCACCTGCTGCACTGCTGACAGAAGCGTTGCTCCAGACCTCTGATAAAAACCCTTGGAGTCTTGGAGTGAAGTTCACATACTTTATGTCGACGATGATAGTCCCTGCATTTGCTAAGATCAAAGGTGCATCCATCAACCAAGCACGAAGGCATTTGTGTTCCACTGCTAGGAATCCGAGCTCTCTTAGATGATCCTGATGATGATGAATCCATCAAAAACCCCCTCAGAAGATTTAAGTTTTATGTTCTTTTGCCCTCCAAATCACCTAAAAGTTCCAAGTTTGAAGTCTACAGAAAAATGTCCAGTCAATTGATAGGCACCAAAACTACCAGTCACTGCACTTTGAGCAATCTGAGGGATACTTTCAGCTCAACTGCCTTACGTTCCATGGTGCTTTAAAATTATAGCCCATAGCGCACCCTTCTTTCTTTATATAATTCTCTGCTCTCCCCAGCCATCTCTCTCTAAGTGGTCAATCAAGTCCATTTCAAGAAAGCAATCTGAAATTGCACCGTATAATAAAGATAAAGCTACAAAGATGAGTTATGAGATAGTAAACAAGATGACAATTGATGGGTTAACAAGATACGTTTAAACTTTGACCTTGTCTCCAAGAAAGATGACAGAATGCTGAAACAAATGAACTCGTAGCAGTCAATTGGGTAAGCAGCAAATTGGCAGAGAAATATCAGAAGCAAATGAAAGGGCCATATTAGTAAATTGCATTCAAGTAGTAAAATATGAGTTTAGTCCAGATGTTCAAACAAGTCACATCATGGTAATCAGCCTCTAATCCCAGCCACACCAGAGGCCTTGAAGAACGACGATGTTTCTTTTCATGGAAAATTATATCAGACAGAAAAAGTGAGCCCTTTGCAGATAAAATAACCTGTGAAACAATTTAGTTTTTGGACAGGATGAATGCATCTAAAGGTGTTTCAAAGCAATTTGTGTACTACTATACTTCAAATCTCTTCACTAATTCACAAGTGGAGCTATTTTTTTTCGGAAAAAGTTGCCACAAACTTTTTTGAAGAGATATAAAAGGAAAGTCACCTGCATCACTTAAAAGAGTCATTCCTTGAACTTACTTTACACTCTGTCTTCTCTTTTAGAAAATTCAGTCTACATTGCAAGCTACAGGATATATATAAGGAAACAAGATCTGACCAAGCTTTTTGAGCAGTAACTAGCATTTACAAGTAAAACAATAAAGAGAACATGTTTTAATGACGGGTACCTTGCAAAAACCAGTCTTTGATATCTCCAAGGAGTTGAAAAATCTTGGGAAAAAAAATGGTGACAAATGGAGCAAACTGCAGGTTGGTATACAGGCAAGCAAAAGTTGAAGATCTAAAACAGTGGAAAAGTCGTGACAAACCAATTCCAGAGAGTGAACAAGAGAAACAAGAGGACTACTCCAGGCTTGCTAACTCTGAGAAAACGGTTCAGAGATAAGAGTTGGCTGTCTCTGGCAATAACCCAAAAGCAGGCAAGGAGAAGGAAAGTGACTGACTTGGGGTTGTATGTTGTGAGAATTGCTGCCAACTGAAAGCGGAAAGTGGATAATGTATTCAACTTTGGAAGTAAATAGAAAGTATGCAAGCGAGAGAGAGAGAGAGCTGATTTAGGTGGAAGATTTTTGGAAAGTAGATAACTATGAGGAGTAAGGAGTTGAGTCTCTCAAAGTCTCCGTCCCTTCCTTTTTAGGCTTCATGGTCATGGCGATGAGGGAAGGCAAAGTTATAAAATAATGTAAAGCAAGGAAATATAGAAAGAAAAACAAATAAAGAATTTGCATAAGACCCAAGAATGAGTGGCGAGGAGAGGGAGAGAGCGCAGCAGTTGCTTTCAACTTTCTAGAGAGAGAGAGATGTTGAGTTTCTTGTGTTTCACATTCCATGATGTTTCTTATTGGGGTTGTAGCAAGTGCGGAGTTCTGCTGTGATGAGAAGTTCCCCACCGCAACTGCTGGAGGAAGCTATCCTCCAACTCCTTGGATGTATTGACTTTACACTAACCATCTCAGGATGATTCATTTATGGTTCCCTTTTTTTACAACCAGAACTATTTAATTGCATAATGAATAAACACTCTCTATTAAAGATAAGATAAAAAAAAATCAGGGGCGTTTGGTTTGAGGGTTTGAGAATGAAGGAATGAAATAATTGCAAAAAGTAGTGTTTATTTTGGGGTTTTCAATTCCAAAGGAATGAATTCATTCTATTAAATTTGGGAATTCACTAAACCCTTCAAAGGGAGTGGGTATCAAGTTTTCATTCCCATCTAGTGGTTATTATT
>JANZLX010000003.1:7985820-7999167 GCA_025531955.1 Erythroxylum orinocense | reverse complement strand
GTAAATATTCTTTGGAAATTCTGAGATGTATTATATGTGTGTTAATCTTAGATTTTAAAACTGCATGTGTGAAATGTGTTGATTTTGATTGTACTGTCTTGGGTGGCATCCACATATCCTCCCAGGGGGTATTTGGGTGTTACATCTTTTTGGTAGATATTTGATTCCATTAACTTTATTCTACCTTAAAAAATATTCATGGTTATAAGAAAATTGATTTTTGCAATATTGACATTAGTGTCAATCATAAAAATAGACACTAATGTTTGATATTTGATCAATATAGATTTTTATCGATTATAATAGACGGTAGATCTTTTAAACAAACTAAAATGAATCACAACCAAAAGCATTATAATGAGAAGCTTTTTTTGTTGATGTTGATGTGGAAGTTGAAGTTCTTTGGTGACTTCTTACATCAATGATAATATTAAAAAAAGATTATGTGAATGCCCTTATTATGAGGTACATTAATTAATAATAATAAAGTAGTTACTATTTGATAATAAATAATACATGTCGCATTATTGTATGAAAGAGAGAATTTTCTTAGAAGGGTGAATGAAAAATTTAATGAAAAGGAAAATTCTATTATAAATAAACTAATAGGTGAGAATAAAATACCAAATCTTAAGAATAAGAAATTAAAAGATGATAAGTGCATGGTTAACATGCATGAGTTACATGTTGAATTGATATAAGTGTAAGTGGAGTTGAAATATAATATATAACACAAAAATATTGCAAAAGATGATATTTAATTATAAAATATGTTTTGTAATATCTGTAGCTAAATTTGTAATCCTATTTATTAAAGGGATAAAGAATATGAATTTTGTCAACTTTGGTGTTGCACATGATAATTTATTAGCAATATTTTGCTAACTTAAAATTACTTGCAAGTTATATGGACGAATACATTGCTGGCTTTGATGGTACTCTTTATATTTGTTTGTGAATCAACCAAATATAGTATCTAGTTTTGTAAATCAACTCAAAACTCAAACATAATTTTTTCTTGTAAATTAACAATATCTTATATAAAATGATGCCCCTTCTTAACTGAACAAGTAATTTATCTCAAAGAGATAATCATCATGATCCATCATATTAATCATGTACAAAAGGGTACAAGAAAATGTAAAGTTTTAAGCTAATTTCAATACTAACCAATACATTAACCAACTTTAAAATGTCACAAGTAATAACAAAAATTCAAATAAATGATACAAGGAAATGAAAAATTGTAATTGTAAACTAAGTATAATGCTAATCAACTTCCATTTAATCAAGTCCAAACTGGAATAACTAATAACATAATTTATAACAAGTTTAAAAATCAAGTTTAACTTGAGCTCAAAGTTGAATCTAAAAGTATTCTTCTCTTTGAGTCCCTTTTATTACATAAGGTAGATGAAGTGATATTTTCCCCATTATTCCATTGAAATTTTTTTATTTGAAAGTCAATTGCTAAGTATTAAATTATGCAATAATGAATCTTTACGAGTTATCTGACCTTATTATTTAAACATTTTCTCTTTTTGTTTATATATGAAAATAACAACAATTATTTAGTGTTTCTATATTTTCAAAGAATATACATTATTATTTAGTGTTTGTCTAACCTTATTATTTAACTAATTAGTTCTATGTATAAATTATGACACATTCCTATCCTGAAATGACTAGGCAACCTACCTAATACCTCACAGTAACCTTCCGGTTGATATCTAATACAACTGGAAAGTTTTTGTGGAGTTAAGCCTATTTCCTTTTTAATTGAAAAACTTTAACACATCATAAAAAGATATAAGCAATGGAGTTTTTAAAAATAATTTTTATTAAAAATTTCGGCAGCACAATGACTATATTTTGACCTTCCCAAATTTTCAAATCCATGTAAAAGTTAAAAAAAATACTTCTATAATCATCTCAAAATACCCACTACAAATTTTGGACTTTAAGTTCATTCATAAGAAATCTCAATAATCACTTCAATAATCTTAAAAATAAACTCAGACATATTCATGCGTTTAACTTTAAAACATTCATATACATGCGTTCTTTATATAAAAATATAGTACAAAACATATTCATGAAAATGAAAATGTTCCCAAAAACATTTACATCATAGAAATGCCCACACAACAACATGTGACAAAGTTAACTAGTCGTAAGATGGTGTCCTTGCTGTTGAGGCCCCTAAGCGTGCACTTGGGAGGTTTCATTTAAAAATAGAAAAGAGAGTGTGAGCTAAATGAGCTCAGTGAGTGATAGAATTTCTATTCAAATCATATTTAACTATTTAAATTACCTAAAATAAATTCATCTCAATTCATATAATTCAATATTTAATATGAAAAATATATACCTCCATAAATCAAGTTTCTCAAATTGCTTTTCAAATAAATAAGGGCGACATTAAAAATGTTATGAATTTCTTACACGACATAGTTTATCACTAACTTCTTTTCCATATGGTATCCGCAGGCATAAAGTCATGAAGTTGGTAATGTAACGCTTACTTGTGACTGGTTACCCACTAGTTACGGAATTGGTTTTACATCACTTATCCGCACTAGGATAACTGCTATATATTGGTAGTTATGGAGTTGGTTTTGCATTACTTACCTACAACTGGTTAACCACTAGTTACAAAGCTGGTTTTACATCGCTTACTTGTACTAGGTTAACTCTTATATACCAGTAGTTACAGAGTTGATTCTACATTGCTTACCCACAATTAGTTAGCCACTAGTTAAGGAGCTAGGTCTACATCACTTACGCGTACTAAGTTAACCATTATACATCGATATAATAATATGTTTTATCGGTACGCCATAGGCTGAAAAACCATTTCCTTTTTATCAACTAATAACATCATCTCAATTTAAACTCAAATCATATAAGATTTAACTTTCAAACTCAATTCATATATTGCTAAAACATAAATTTATACTAGCAATATTCACTTATAATGCCTCATTCGCATAAAACTCATAATCCACATTCATTTCATGATAGGATACAATTCATTTTCATAAAATACATTTAAAAGGCACTCATCCTTAAGTAACTTTATTGCCAAACACACTCACGCATTCTGTGCCTTTGTTTTACCTACATAAGCGAATTTCACTTAAGAATTTATTCCCAAATATGGAAATAAGACATTAACACTATTTCTGTCTAACCAAATTCAAGATTAGTATTTAACTGTATAACTTATTGGCTAATCGTAATTCCGTTTACTACCATAAGCTAACTTATTGTTTTCTGTTTCTAATTCTATCTTCAAAAGTCACTTAAAACCATATTTTACCCATTCTAACTTATCAATTTCTTCAAAACACTATCTCATTTAATTTAATTCACTATATCATGATCATGCGTGATGAGTCACAGTTATGACCTATGTCTAGAATCCATACCTCTATTTGTTCCTTACTTTTCACATAGCAAACGTTCAAATTGGCTTTGAGGTCTTATAGACATTTGTTCCCCTAAGTCTCTAGATAAAAAATCATGTCATTTCAACTTCTAAATCATGAAAAATGTACCAAATATCACAATCCGTTTCAACAAAGGGTTAGTATCAGGTTATCATTTTCAATCTCAAACTTTGATATCATTAATCCAGAAATAAGCCTAGGTAAATTCTAGAGATTTGTAGTACTATGTATTAGGTTTCATCTTCAATTGTAATCATTCAATTTGGATGTCTGTAGGCTAATTTATGGCCAAAAAATGGGACTTTTTCAAACTAACCCAAGATAGAATTCTACTACACGTTCCTCTCTTGTTATATTTAATCAATTCTATAAAAAAAACACCACAATAACACTAAAAAACCACTAATCTTAAACATATCCTTCTCACTCAAAACAAATCCATTAAAATCAGAAATTTAGATTAAGAAAACTTATCACTTTCTTTCTCAAATCTTTTGGGTAAATGATGAAAACTTAGGTTTCATCAAGGTTTCTCCAAATCTCCATCAAAACCCATTAATAATGGAAACCCTCTTTTTCCTCATTGCTTGGACGATCTTCAACCTTGCTTCTCTTCTTTTCACTTTTTTTTTGCTCTTTCACGTTTACCCTATCAAACACTCTCACGATTATGTTCAAATGAAGCCAAAAGTCTTGCTTATTCTTTTTATATTTACTTACACATTTCAATGTCTTGATGGTTGTCTCTAATGACTAATTATTCATTTAATAAATGATGCTTAACCCTTAAGAAAGCATTTAATTGGTCATTAGGTGTGACTCACTAATCCATTCACACCATTATACACAAAAAGACGAAAACGCCCCTTTATTGAGTTTAATTCACCAACTAATTGAACTACATTATGAAAATATTCTGTAATCGTCTTATCATCAAATTGACCATGAAATTTTCTAACTAGGGTCAATACTTATTAATTAGGTGCTTTAAAAATTTTCGAATGGGATTAAAATCATTAATGCTCATTACTTTCCAAAAAGGGCATTTTTGTCCTAAACTTTTGAAACTCCCAAAATCCATCCTATTGGATTTATTTTTGATTCGTTTCATTATCATTTAACTCTAAAACTTATTCCGAATATTTTTCATTATTTTGAGGTTAAATCGCACAAAAATTTACTATTCATCTGAAAATAAAAATTTTCATTCAATGAAAGGAAAGGCTCGGGTTTTTACAAATTAAATTACAAAGTATTCAATTAAGACACTTGACTTTTTGAAAAGTACTCCATATCCACCAACTTTTCTCCCTTTGCCCTTACCTCTACCTTTCCCTCTCATTGCCTCTTCATCTTCCTCCAACCATTGTTTGTAAACTTCCTAGCGCCTAAAAATATTTTCTAAATATTGAATCATTAGTAAGAAAATGATAATAGGAAAATTTCATAACTAATTGAAATTCCTTATGTTAGTTATGCTTTTGCTTGATCTTTGGCTATTGTCTTATTGTCCACATTGGTGTTAGTCATTTTTCTTCCATGCTTGGCACCTTTTCTTATGTTTAACTGCTCAAATTTCTCTTTCTTTTCTCACTTTTAGGCTAACCAGACATTTTTTTTATTATTAGTGATTCATTGACTTCACATTGAGCCTAAAATCTTCATCTATTAAGTAGCTCAAAGGAATACCTGAATGTTTATATATACCTCTATTTGATATAACATTTATTATCCTATCAACTAGACTCTGATGATTATGGTATATAGCAACCACAAACTGAGGACATGGAATCCTTATTAGATCCTAACATCTATAAGTATAAGTACAATTACTAATTCTCATACAAATTTGGTCTAATCCATTCTCGACTTTATACATATCAACTCCCTTTTAGTTAATAAAAAATTAAAGCTTTCTCTCTTATTCTCCTCTAATACAGCCAAAACTTTTGGTAATATGTTATTATCCCATTTCTCCCCAAAACTCCTTTTTATCTACATCTTCTTTATCACCATCTTCCTAATATGTTCTAATATGAAAACAATAGGTTTTACCATAAACTCCAAAATCCAATCATTAAAAGTCTCACTTATGATATTATCTATAAGAATCACATTTAACATTGACATTGAAATATGCATCATATCATGTCTCATTATATTATTCAAATAGATATATTATTTTAACACATGCACATGATTATTGAAATTAGGTACAAAGGTCGCTTTAGTTGTTTTTTAGAGTTAAACTTTAGATCATCTTCATTCTATCTTTGTCTCCAATTAGCATAAGTATACCTTGCATATATTTTATGTTCAACATTCAATAACCGTGCTTAGTTTATTTAAGAAGACAATAAATAAAAATATAAATCAATAAGAATATATAGTAAGTCCATATAAACAAACGTATATATTAGTAACAATATGAGAACATACTTTTTGCATATTAGATATAGATATCAAAGCCACTGCCATCTTCAAGTTATAGATTTAAAATAAGAGGCTCTAGAAACTACTTCCATGTTTATGTAAATTCAACATCAACTAGAATTTAAGCAATAGAAAAAATTGAATTGTTTCTTCCCTTCCAACATTAGCTAATAATTGTCTTTTACATATCCTCTTTGAAAAAATATCCATCTAGTCTTATTATTGGTTCGCAACCTTCAATCCAAGTTTTTTTACAAGCATTTAAGCAAACATACCATCTTCTAAATACAATTTTACCATAAATATTAATACTTGTTCTTATTGCATATATCATACTGGGGTTCTTATTCTTTACCTCCTTATTATATCGCAATTGCTTAACAAAATCTTCCATATGACACCTTTGCATCATCTTAACGATAGTTAACTTTACTCTCTTATAAATGTTGAAACTTACATCTATTTTAACTTTTTCCTTAATAATGCATTTACGTTGGTGATGTGAGCAGGAGCAAGGACTACCATGGAGATGGCATGTGTGATGGGGGTGAGCTTGTCATTTCAGTTGCACCTATGTCCAGAGCTAGGACCGAGAGATTCAAGGAGGCTTTCTATGTGCTTGTGGGGCAATTTGTGGAGAGGATGAAGTGCACCAAGCCTATTGGAGGAAAGCTATCTGAATCACAACCCAAATTGATTATTTATCTCAAATCTTTAGATTAGACTCTCTTAGGACTTGAAGACCATTGTATTGGGCTGCACATCATCACTTAAGCCCAAAAGGAGAGGCGCGCCTACGATCAGACTTGGGGGCGCGTTGAACCAGGTCTAGGCGTGTTTTTATTATTCTATTTTAGACTTGCTTTAAGTTATATCTATTTTAGGCTTCCATATATTATTTATCCCAAGTCTTTTATTATTTGACTGAGATATAAATACCCTCTTTAGGGTTAGGGAAAGACAACTTTGAGATCAGATTATTCTTGTGTTGCTACCAGCTATAAAGTGAGGGTTTCACCTCTTGTTCTTGTTACATTAGGAATCAAAAATTTACTTATCAATTTCGTCAAAATTGTGGCGTGTTTGTTTGGTTCAATTTCTTGGAATTAATTCCCATCATCTAGGTTGCTTGGAATGGGTTTCCCTAACGTCTAGTAGGACCGAATTCCTTGCGTATCCCTTTTTTTTCAATTGCATTAATTTTGTTCTATTGAAGAACATCATAGTCGAACCAAAAGAATCAAGTAATCTTCATCATTCTACAAAGTTGACGCGTCTTCATTCATCCAAAGAGTCACAAACAGACCATCATCAATCCACGCATCGTTATCGCTCATATTATTTTGGTATCAGAGCTACAACTCAAGGTAAATTCCTATTTACCTCTTTTCGCAATTAGGGATTATTCATCGTTGTTCATCGTTCTTCTTTGATACCGTCGGTTGTTCAACCATACCTAAAGTGTAAAAATTTCAGCCTAGGGTTTCTTGGATTCTTGATTTATTTTTTTTCTTGTAATCGGCCAAAAAAACGAAAAAATGAAAATGGCGACGAATAGAATATAAAAAAATGAAAAAATGAAAAAAAAAGAGAAAAGAAAAGAAAATAATGTTGTACGTATATAAAAAGGGGCCTTGAAGTTCGATTGTTACTTACTTGATTTGCATTGAATTCTACATTGTCTTATCTCAGCTTAGTGCATGGTTTTAAAAACTGGACCGGACCGGCCGGTCTGACCGGTTCAACCGGTGACCGGTCGGCTATCCGGTTCGGTTTAACCATAAAAACCGGTATGCAATTGAACCGGCCCGGTCCGACCACGGGGTCAATCAATGTTTTTATTTTATTTTTATGTTTGGTATTTTTTGTATTTTTTAAATATTGTTAATATTATTTATAATTAAATATAATTATTGCATAATTATGATGTCACACTGGTTCGACCGATGGTTGAACTGGTCGAACTAGTCAAATCGGTGACCAGTAAGGCCTCCGGTTCGATGACCGGTTCGGGTTTCAGAACACTAGCTTAGTGTGTTACATATTGAGATCATTAGTTTTGTATTACGTGTTGATTCATTAATATTATAGGGTACGAATAGAGATCGAATTTGTTGGCTAATTTACGTGTTACCTTCTATTCAAGATTGGACAAATTTGGGTAGTCTATTGTGATCATTACTTGGGAATATTGTTGTTTGTTAAATTCAAACTTGTATTCCACATTTTGGGTTATTGATCGGTTGATGCTTAAATTCTGAAGCGTAACTTGGATTTCAGAGGAGATTGAGAGGTAAAAGGTAGTATGTGTGAGTTTATTTGAGGGTGCCATTGTCGTGACTTAAAACACGAGGGGAGTGACCTCATTTGAGTGAAATATGTGAGAGAGTGTGTGAGGCTGTTTTATTGCTAACATTTGTTTTGCAGGAAACTAGCCTTAAAATGTCTCAAGAAGGATCGCAAAAGTGTAACCAAAGAGGGGAGTTGAATGCTTTCACTTTGAAAGTTATGCAACAACTTTTCGGGAGAATGGATATGAGATTCAATGAATTAAGGGAGGATTTGGTGAGACATGACCACGAGCTTGCAGAGATTAGTCGGGGACGGCGAGGAGAGCCCCAAGGAAGGTGTGATGTGAGACGTCATGTAGCACCCCACTCTCGCAAGACACGTGCCCGACATCCGTGGTGATATCCGAGTACGTACTCCACGAGGGTAGCATGCTAGAACGATCACTCAGTCAAAATTCATCACAAAACTTTTGTTTCTTTAAAACAAGGTACATGTAAGCGGAAATTACTAATCAAATTAGCCCACGTCCTTTAAAAACATTTCTTTTACAAGTTACAATTATCACAAACACTAATATTCAATAATAATTTGGGCCCATTTTCAAATACAAAGGCCTATTTTCAAATACAAAACACTCAATAATGTCTCATAATTCACAATTTAACCCTAACATGGGTAATGGGATGTTACACGTCAGCTCCCACCACCACCTCGTCATCAACCGCCTAGGTACGAGTATGAAGATGACATGTATGATGATGATGAGGAGGAACCAGAGGTGCGCATGCCTAGGAGAGCACAACGAGCTAAGCCATATGATAGGTGAGATGGAGACCTCAATTCTATAAAGATGCAAATTCCATCCTTCAAGGGTAGAAATGATGTCGAGGCTTACCTGGAGTGGGAAAGGAGGGTGGACTTGATTTTTGAGTACCGCAATTTCTTAGAGGAAAAAAAGGTAAAGCTTGTTGTTGTTGAGTTTTTTGACTATGCATTGATTTGGTGGGACTAGTTGGCGACTTCCAGGCGGTGAATGGGGAGAGACCGATTACTACTTGGGTAGGCATGAACGCTTACATGAGGAAGCAGTTTGTACCATCATACTATTATAGGGAGATGCATCAGAAACTTCAGAGACTCACTCAGGGGTCTAAATCAGTGAAGGACTACCACAAGGAGATGGAGATAGTTATGATCCGAGCTAACATAGAGGAGGATCTGAAGGTAGCTATGGCACGGTTTTTAAGTGGTTTGAACAGAGGGATAACTAATGTGGTAGAATTACAACACTACGTGGAGACTGAGGACATGGTGAACATGGCCATGAAGGTGGGGAAGCAAATCAAAGCTAGAGTGGCAGTAAGGAGTGGTGTGAATTCTAGCCAATCATGAAGCTCAAAATGGCCCAAGAGAGAGGAGAAGTCGAAAGACAAGGGGCTGGACTTCAAGGAGACACCCAAAAGGTCGAATGTAGGGTTTGACCCTAAAGGTACACCTAACACCCAAGCTTTTTCTAGTAAGCATTCTAGCATTAAATTTTTTAGGTGTTTGGGTACTGACCATATTGCATTTCAATGTCCAAATAAGAAAGTCATGATTATGAGGGATAATGGGATGATTGATTCAGAGGATAGTGGTAGTGATCTGAGCTTGTTGTTGATAATGATTTTAAGGATGATAGTTGCTTTGAAAGAGCTATTACAGGGGAAGCACTAGTAGTTAGGAGGGTACTGGCTGCTAGGCCACATATGAGGTTATAAATCAGAGAGAAAATCTTTTCCATATGAGGTGTCTAGTTGGTGGGAATGTATGCAATTTGATCATTGATGGGGATAGTTGCACTAATGTAGCTAGTTGGGCTATGGTACAAAAATTGGGTTTGACATGCAGGAAACATCCGGAGCCATACAATTTACAATGGTTCAATGATAGTGCTGGTGTGAAGGTGACTAGGCAGGTTGTAGTGCCATTCTCAGTAGAGAGATATGAGGATGAGGTGTTGTGTGATGTGGTACCAATAGAGTCTGATCATATGTTACTTGGGAGACCTTGGCAATTTGATAGGAGGGTAGCATATAATGGCTATACCAATAGGTACTCTTTTAAGTTTAAGGGTAGGAATTTCATTCTTACACCTTTATCACCTCATGAATTATACCTGGACCAATTGAAAGCAAGTAAAAGTGAGGAGGGATCGGGTAGTGAGCTTAAAAAAATTGAAGAGAGAAAAGAGGCCCCAAAAGAAAAATTAGATAGGCCCAAAGGGGACTGGATGCACAGGTGAGGAAAGAAAGTGGGATGTGCAGGAGAGAAGAGCTCAGTGAGTGAAAAGAAGAGCAGAAAGAAAGAGAGAAAAGTGAGCTTGTTTGCCAAGGGAAGAGATTTGCGAATAGCAACTAGAGAAAAAAGAGTACTAGTGGTTGTGAAATACAGAGAGTGTTTGGTTTCTGAAACTAACTCTCTTGATGCTTTACTTAGTGTTTTTACTTCTCTTTTGCAGGATTACTTATATGTCTTTCTTGAGGAGATGCTCAAGGGACTACTACCCTTGAGAACCATTGAGCACCAGATTGATTTTGTGTCCAGAACTCAAATTTTAAACTGCCCAGCTTATAGGAGTAATCTGGAGTAGACAAAAGAGCTTCAAAAGCAGGTAGATGAGTTACTAGAAAAGGGACATGTTAGGGAGAGCTTGAACCCGTGTGCAGTGCCTGTGTTACTGGTGCCAAAAAAAGATGGGACCTGAAGGATGAGTGAAAACTATGGAGCTATCAACAAAATCACTGTAAAGTATCACCATCCTATTCTTAGGTTAGATGATATACTTGATGAATTGCATAGTGCATATACCTTAACCAAAATTGATTTGAAAAGTGGATACCACCAGATTAGAATGAAACCAAGAGATTAATAGAAAAATGCTTTTAAAACTAAATATGGGTTGTATGTGTGGTTAATTATGCCATTTGGTTTAACTAATGCACCCAACACCTTTATGAGGTTGATGAATATTGTGTTGCGTGCAGTTCTTGGAAAATTTGTGGTTATTTACTTTGATAACATCTTGATATATAACATTAATCTTGATGAGCATATCATGCATGTGAGATGTGTTTTGGATGTATTGAGATAGGAGAAACTGTATGTGAATCTTAAGAAGTGTGCTTTTTGCATTGATAGGCTTGTATTCTTGAGGTTTGTAGTCAGTTCTAAGGGAGTTGAAGTTGATGAGGCAAAGGTGAAGGTTATCCAATAATGGTCAACGCCTAAGAGTGCTAGTGAGGTGAGGAGTTTTCATGGACTTGTTAGTTTCTATAGGAGGTTTATGAAAGATTTCTCTACCATTGCTGCTCTTTTGACTGAAATAGTCGAGAAGGTGAAAGGATTTATATGAGGTGGGGAACAAAAGCGTGCATTTAATTTGTTGAAAGCAAAATTGTCTTATGCTCTTATTCTGTGTTTACCTGACTTTGAGAAATCTTTTGAAGTTGAATGTGATGCTTCTGGTGTTGGTATAGGTTTTGTGCTTTTACAGGAAAACAAACTAATAGCTTATTTTAGTGAAAAACTGAGTGGTGCACAACTTAATTATCCGACATATGACAAGGAGTTTATGTTATGGTGAGAGCATTGGAGGTGTGGCAGTGTTACCTTCAACCCAGAGAGTTTGTCATTCGGACGGATCATGATTCCCTAAAGCACTTGAAGGGACAGGACAAGTTGAGCAAGAGATATGCCACTTGGGTGGAGTTTCTGAAGACATTTCTGTATGTGCTACATTACAAACAAGGAAAGGAAAATGTGGTAGCTGATGCTTTATCTAGGAGGTATTCCTTAATTTCTACTCTTAGTTCTAAATTATTAGGATTTGAACAGCTTAAGGACATGTATACTTCTGATAATGAATTTGCTACTTTGTATGTTGCTTGTGAGCATGTTGCATTCTAGAAATTTTATAGGCCTAACGGATATTTGTATCGTGGTAATCAACTGTGTGTGCCTAATTGTTCTTTACGTGCTTTATTTGTGCATGAGGCTCATAGTGGTGATTTGATGGGTCATTTTGGGGTTACTAAATCTTTGGATATTTTGCATGAACATTTCTATTGGCTTGGTATACGCAAGGATGTTGAGGGTGTATGTGCCAAATGCATTGCTTGTTGACAGGCAAAATCTACCGTTAAACCCTATGGATTGTATACCCCTTTACTTGTGCCTACTGAACCTTAGGTTGATATTTCTATGGATTTTGTTTTAGGACTACCTAGAACAAAGAAGAGGCATGATAACATCTTTGTTTTTTTTGATCGATTTAGTAAGATGTTACATTTCATTGCATGCCATAAGATTGATGATGCAGTGCTCGTTGCTGATTTATTCTTCAGGGATATTGTTAGATTGCATGGTATTCCTAAGTCTATTGTTTCGGATAGAGATGCTAAATTTTTGAGCCATTTTTGGTGTGTTCTGTGGGGAAAGTTAAGTACTAAATTGCTTTATTCTACTACTTGTCATCCATAGACAAATGGACAGACCGAGGTTGTTAATAGAATCTTAGGTACCTTGTTGTGTGTTATAGTTAGTAAAAGTTTGAAAACTTATGGTGATTGTTTGCGATTTATTGAGTTTGCATATAATAGATGTGTGCATTCCACCACAGGTTATTCACCTTTTGAGCTTGTATATGATTTTAATCCTTTGACTGTCTTGGATTTGTCTAGTACAGATGACAAGAGGAAAGTTGAGATGGTTAGGGAATTGCATGCGAAGGCGAGATAGCACATTGAGCATAGAAACAGGGTGTATGTGAAGCAAGCCAACAAGGGGCGAAAATTGGTGACTTTTAAACATGGAGAATGGGTTTGGGTGCATCTGAGGAAGGAGAGGGTTCCTACCCAGCAGAAATCCAAGTTGGATCTTAGGGGTGATGGTCCGTTCCAGGTGTTAGAGAAGATAAATTACAACGCCTACAAGATTGATTTGTCGGATGAGTATTATGTTTCTGCAACTTTTAATATTACTAATCTTTCTCTTTTTAACATGAATTCAGATTCAAGGACGAATCTTCTTAAGGAGGGAGGGACTGATGTGAGTATTTTTATTTATTTATTTAAGTAAGCGTGTTATTTAATTAAGCATGATTTAAGGAAGTTAAAGCATTAATGAATTT
>JANZLX010000003.1:7965766-7980564 GCA_025531955.1 Erythroxylum orinocense | reverse complement strand
AAGTGTTGGAGGTATGTCTTAAATCTTGTGATGCTCTAAACTCAAATAGATCTTGGTTGTTGGATGTAGTTAATACTGCATATTTAGTTTAGCATAGACCACCTCCGTTCCAGTAAAGGCTTTACAAAACTTGACAACCTCGACGTCGACCTCAACCGCTTCCTAAACAACAAATGATAATGCTAATCCTATTATGTCCCATTCCAACTCCAAATCCCATGATAACCGACTCACTTGCCTGAGACAAGCCATGGAGGAGATTTGTAGTGAGAGCAGAGACAAAGAATGGTTCACCGTAGTTACTAGTGCTTTCTCTGGTCTCTTCAACATGGGTTACTCTAACCAAAATCCCTAACTACTTTTTGGGGTTCTCACAAAGGTCATTTGGGTTTGTGTAGAAAGTGACACATAGTGATCCTCTGTCTAATATTATTTTATCTTATAAAATTTTAGCTATTTATTTTGTGGGATTCATACAGATTTTATGCGAGACTTGGATAAATAAATGGCTGAGATTTATAAGACACAATAAAATACCATAATATTAAATAAAAAATCTAATATCGTGGTTCATTTTCATAAATGAGCAAGAACAGTATGGTCTAGACGCGAAAGTGTCTTCGTTAGGAACTGACCGAAGTTTCTGAATTTGATAATAGTGATTTTCAGTGATTGGGATTTGAGGTGTTGTGAGTGGAGATGGGATTCGTAGTCATAAGGTTGGGCAACATCGTTGGCGACTATACGGAAGGAGCAGGGTATGGAATAGAAAGAAGAATGTTTGGAAAGTAAGGTGACAAAAGAGTTCGATCATTGGTTGGTTCTAAGTTCTAACAAAAATGAAAGAAACTTAAATTGGTCCTAAAGATGGGAATGAAATTTTTGTTCCCAATAAAAAAGCAAAGCTTTTGAACAAGGAAATGAGCTGCTCTAATGTTGTTACAGTAGGAGAGTTAGCCCCGTCAAGTAATGTAATTTCGTGGGTAATTGATTAATGTAATTTACTAATTTATAGAATTTAAAAATAAAATAAAAACAAGATGATAAAATTAAATTTATTTTTTAAATTTTTTATACAAATTTTAACTAAACAAATTTTTGTTTTCAATTTTTATATTAGTAATATATTTTTTAAATAAAAACAACAAAAAAACAGGAAATTAAAATTAAAAACTACAATAAAATACAGAGGTAGAATCAAACCTTAGATTTATGTTTTCGTTTTGTTTTCATTTATTGAACGCAAAATTTAAGCATAAAGGATAGCGCTGTAATTAAACCTTAAAAATTCGCCGCTGCTTGGCACATTATCACAAGAGCGGAGCATGTAGCACAAAAGTTTTGTACCTGTGAAATGAAAGTTAAAAAAGAAATGAGGTGTTTGACTAACACCTTATCGGTTGTTTTTAGCTTATTAATAAAAAGTTTTTTTTTACTGTTTTAAAAATTATTGATGTATTTAATGAATGACTTATTAATTAACTTATTTAACCTCAATAATTACGTAAGATGAGATTTTGGAGTTAGTTGTTTACTAATGATAATATTGTTCTTCACTTTACTATTTATTTTTGTTTTGTGTGTTTTCAAAGTTAGATTTTTTTTTATCGTACAATTATGCCGTAAAGTTTGGAAAAATATAATAAAAAAATTAATTAAAATTTTTAATCTTTATTTAATTTTATAATATTGGTTTACATTTAAAAATACTATAATATTGAATTTTTGAATATGACATTCACGTCAAATTAATATTTTTAGTATATAACTATTATATATCATATCCGTGTCATATTATAATTATAGATATTTTGAATTTATTAAATAATAAAATTCATACATATTATATATAAAAAATACTACTAAGATATAACTCGCTGCATCATTCATATTAATAAAAAATTTAACGTTGGATTATTATTATTGTTATTATTATTATTAAAATTATAAATTTAATTTTTGTAAAATTAAATATCTAAATTTAAATTATTATAAGAATATTTAATGAAATACTAATAAATATAATATTCTTATTCTTATAATTTTTCTTTAAATCATATCTTAATAAGTTATTTTACACATTAACAATTAATACTAAATAGCTAATTTTATCAAACATCCTTAATAAATAGCTAATATTGGTCAAATCAAGTAATATAATCAATTATTAACTAATGTAATCAACAGTTTGTCAAACAGGCCAAAATTTTAAAAAATTTAAAGTTTATTTGATAAAAACAAAAAATTAAAAACTAATCTGAACATAAATTAAAGGACTAAATTGAACGTTCTTTTACACTTAGCACCAACCAACATCACATAAATGTATATCATAGAATATTTATAGCAGTTAATAAATAACATTTTTATCATTCCAAAATCTGAAATTTTGAGTGCAATTTTTATTTTCATAATTTGGCTTACATTTTTATACTCTTTTATAACTTATGAAAAAAGATTTTATCTTTTTCTAATTAAAAATGCGAAATAAAAATGCAATTGATATATATTGTTTTCGTTAATTTATTAAATGAACGTTTCGTATTTCCAGTTAATAAATAGATCTCGATAAATGCTCGCACGTACGATCTTTCACATAGAACGGACAGGATGATACCCCAGTGCTGTAGGGTAAGAAAGCAGAATTTTTCTATCCATCAGCCGTTGTCCAGGACCCAAAGAGATATTTCACTGGTGATGATAGAAGTGCCTAGAGTGCGTCAGAGCAAACCAAGTGTGTGCATGGACAGACAACAAAGAGAAAAACCAGTGGGTGCTTTAATAGAACGGCCCACCAACAATCGAAACAGTTACATCTTAATTCTTGCATGACCTATAGTTCGTACTGCAATTAATTTTTATGTGAAAAGAGAAGATTGAAACTAAAACCTGGAATTTACAAATGCTGATGATCCACATTACGTAAGAAGCTCTTTCAATGCTTCTCTTAGCGTACGGGCACACACCAATACAGTTTTGGCGAATCAGAGCTCACTTATAGATATTTCATACCACCTCTTCTCTTGATCAAACTCTAGCTACGAACCAAGTGGTAGGACAATTTCCTGCAACCTACCAAATTGAAGGGTCAACCTTTTATGTGCCGTCGATAAACCAAACGGCGGGTTCTTCAATGTTTGACACCCTAAATATCAACTCAGTTATTACTAATTATCCTTTAAAGCCCAAGCAAACTCAACTACTGAGTGAGATGAAATAATGGGCTGTCTCAATATAGTAACGAGAAAAAGGAAGAAGCGTTAGCACTATCCACTAGTTGAGAACTTCCATCTTTTACTTGAGAGAACGAAGAGTTTCAAAACGCTTAAGATTGCTGTGGTGGAAGTTGTAGATCACATTCATGTAAATCAGCTAGTGTTAACACGTCTCTTGAGTAATTAAGCATTTGTGCTCCTTATAACATTCAACTACAAAACTTATTAAAAATTTGTTATGAGGAGAAAATACTTTTAAAGTCACAAACCTGAAACCAGGAATCCCCTTTCCTAATCTCCTAAAACTTCTCACGCCGAGGGATGAACCTGCAAGGCGCAAATGGTGAAAAGCACGTTATGCTTGTTTATACAGCTAAATATGAGATTTTTAAACTCACTGTATTGTTTACGCAGCTAAATATTTGATTATGGAGGTCAATGTTCATGGACCAAATTCTCCACACAATGTTATTAATTATCTAGACGCACTTGAAAGTTAATATCTTTAAATTGTCTAGTCACATTTTATTGCGGTGGTAACTAACTACAAATAAATTGCAACGCTTTCTTGCAGGAACTGGGAATGGGGACTAAACAAGTTCATACTGTAGAGCGGAGAGAAATGCATAATGGCGAGAATCCATTACAAGAAATATGCCAAGGCTTTCAGTCAACCAGGCACCATTTATTCATCTTCAAGCTCATAAATTCATGGCCTCATCTTTTAAGGGAATCTCGATCACGTTGAAGTTCTCAGGTCTTAGTACTTTAGATAAATTCAGAAGTTAAAAATTGAATCAAGATACGCAAGTCATATCTAGGCGTTTACCTTGGCCTTCAGGATCTTTTGGCTGTCAGCGAAGTACTGGTTAGGATGGTTAACTCCAACATCGTATGTTGAGCCATGAATAGCTTCAAACGTCAGTGTGCATGCCAACTGCGCGTTTCCATGTTATTCACTTAAATGGCTATAGTAGAAATAAACAGGTCACACTGGAAAGAAAAATCAAACAGCAAATTGCTGAGTTGCTGAACCTGATAATGTCTATTTCGCGTTTTCTCCATTACATCCTCTACCGCGCTACCATTGACCCCCATTCTAAAAAGTGCGGCCCTCAAGTTTTCCTCGCTGTCAACAGGAAAGCCAAAGGTTGATCACTTGTCCCTATATGGTCAAAATATCACATCCAGGTAGAGAAGGCAATGCCTTCGAACTACCGCACTTCAAGAGAGACACACTACCACTGAATCGACTTAATAAAAATATAGAAATGGATAGGAACCATTAAAATTATAAAGGTTTTTTTTTAATAAAATATTATAAAGGTTATTTGTTACTTTATAAAAATAACTTAATTTATATTAATCATAATAATCCCTCATAAAAACTACTAAATGAATGACAATGACCACGCGGCTGCTCATTAAAAATATATTAGATAAGCACATATCAATTTAGCCTAATTTTGCCTTCATTCATCAAGGATTTTAAAAACACTTAATAAAACATGGTTTGTCTCGCCGAAAGATAAGCTCTAGGATTTAGGGATATGTAGTCAAGACAATTGGAATTTTGTTTTTTCAACCACACAATTAAAAACCTATGACACGTTGACATAGTTACCACAACCGAATAGAGATTAGCACAAGGTAACCCATTTGCCAGCCCCTCAAAAAATGAAAATTGCCAACATTTTTTCTCGTAATCAATATTCGTTTCCTTCTAAGCCAACCCCCAACTGTAACCCTAATGAAAGCTTTGGTCCAGTTGGTCATAAGAAAAACTGTGACCACAAACGCCTTGCAAGTGTGTCGTTATTCTTCTTTACCCAATTGCATGCTCATAATATCGCCACTACTGAGAAACTAACCTGAAATGTCGATAAGGACAGCCGTGATGATCTCCTACACCAGGAGTAGATGAGATGATCTTTTGACAAGAATAAGGTGTGTAATCCTGCAAAAACCAAAATTATTTAGATTGCCAACCGCTGAACGAACTACTTGCACCGAACAATCTCAAAGGAAACTGCTCATCACGGATTTTGAAGTATGTGACATGACAATACCTTTGGCTCCACACGTGTCTTGTGTTACTGATCTAACCCATGATGCATTTCTAGATAGCAATCTAAAGCGATGATTTATATAAATATCTAAGTTGATTAAGTCCAATATCTTACCGTTCTCTTCCCCTCTCTTCCATAATTATGGCGTATACTGTATGCATATTCTTTGTCGAACCTTTCTGCTCCAACCTACGATAAAAAAGATTTAAGGGCAGAGAAATCAATGATTTGGGTGCGTATCAACATTGGAAAAGCTCATTTTGCGAGCAAACCAAGGTAGAAGAGGTATCTTCAATACTGTTTTCTAAGCCATTTACATAATGCCATGCATGCTCTGATTACAGAATAAGAGAGCATATACCAGTAAACTCAGATTTTCTTTTGTTATATAAGCAATTACGACACAAATAAGACTAGTATTAAGCAGGAACTAGGACCATATTTGCCGTACTCACCTTGTGGGAGAATTCTGCCTTCCAGAACGTCAGTGCATCATCTAGATTCAACCCTACACCCTAGAAATGCAGAACAAAATTTTAATTTAAAATTTCCATGCTTAACAGATAGTAATATACTAATAACTGCCATAATGAATTGCTTCGTCTGATTTTTGGATTGCCACACATTATGCGGTGGAAACAAAAGGTACCAGGGACATAAATATCTCTAATTTAGTCATGTTTTAGACCACCCAAGCATTTGGTCACGTAAATAAGAAAGGGGGAGAAAGAGAGGCTCTGGTCAAGAAGTAGAGCCATAATACTCGTTAAGCATCCATAAGAGTAAATATGGGAAGCAGTTCCTGGTCCTCATAAAGAAGAAACAAATATACAACCTTCAAAAAGAGACCCAATTGCATCCTCCCTCCATGCTTCAAATGATGATCCTCTCTAAGCTGCACAATATTTCATTTGAATTGAGCAAACAGGTGAAAAGAAATGATGAAAAATATATTTACTTCGTTAAGGAACGGAAAGACCTTATATCAAGAGTCTAAAGAAGCTGGAAAAAATAACCACATGCTTAGTTAAACAAAAGGAAAAGCACCAACTTCTCTTACTTTTTCAAACAGGTGTCTCATGCACAGTGGAAATGAGCTCTTCGCTACTTGGTCGATGTCTTTAATGGATATTTCAGCGAACTCTTTCGACTGTGAGGCAATTAACCAAGTTTGTAACTTGAATAAACAACCTTAAGGTAACTGGGATGACAATAGGCATGAGAAAGTACCTGAGAATAGTCAGGACCCAGATAACTTGTACATAAGGCCTCAACGATCTAAATGCATAAAGAAAATATCGTGTAACACAACCGAAACCGAATTAAAGTCAATTAAATTGCAATATTCGTACTAAATGCTGACCGGTGTAAGTCGATCCTTCTCATCTTCTCTGATGGTAGACGTCCACTTCCTGCAAAGTAATCCTTTTGACAATTTATAACTTCAACAGTTGAAAACTCGCAACAAATATGAATTGTTTGGAATTTTCAGTGTTATATCAGCCAAAATGTGGTCTAAACAAAAACTTCCACTCTCGCAACAACTATTATTCTATTCAATTTAGCCTTGAACAAACAAAAAAATAACTTTTGTAGCTTCCCAAAGAACACCAACCTGTTTGTTAAAATTAGCGCTTTTGATAGTAGACTGCGAAAACTCGTAGCGACGAGGGAAACAACCTGAAATTTAAAGCACGCTAATGTTAATCATATTTCTGGCTATCCCAACAAAAAGTTGAAAAGGAAGCGTCAATATTGCCTGATTCTTGGCCACATAAGCATGCCCTTTGTGGATAAAAACTCTGCGACCAGCTACCAGTTCTGGAACTTCTTCAAATGGTACCTGGTGTTAAGATAGTAACGTAGCCAATGTGGGATAGAACCACATTCAAAGTCATAAAACTACAAAAGTCCTTTGACCGAAGCATGTCAAATTCTTAAAACTAAAGAAAAATGGTGTGGCACACACACATTAGGTATATATCAATCACATCCCTAACAAAAAATTATTCATGTTTAAGGGATCAGCAGATACTTCCAACCCAAAGAAAAATGACTTCTCTGAGATATTCGGTATATGGCGAAACGGTACGAATTTGGACTAATTTGAGAACAAACTTTCTCCCCCAGAAGAGATCGTCAAAAGGGCAGGGATAGAGGAAAAAGAGACTTGACTCGCCCCTCACCCCTCAACCATTCAAAAGAAGCAATAACAGAAAAGGCAGTAAGAGTGGAGACAACAAGCACTTCGGCAAACATAAACGGCACATGCAACTTTGGATATGTCTTAAGCACCATTCTCCCATATTAAATAAAACCAACAGGTAACTATTAGCAAAGATAATTGAATTCACGAACAGAATAAACATTGTAATCAAACTTTTAAACGAAATATGTAACCAATTAAAGGCAAACAAACCTTGTAGAATATGTCGTCAGCTGTCGGATGAGAAGAAAAAAGAAAAGACAACACTAGAGTCAGGAGTCAAGACCATCGATAGAAGGGAAAAATGAAAAAAAATCCAATCAAGAGTCTTTGAACAATGTTAATACATAATGTTTTTATTTCTGATCCAAATGAAAGAGCTCAATTTTTCATTGGTCTACAATCAGATTGCTACAGGTAAGGTATGAATTATGCATGTAACAAACACTATTAAGATTGCAAAATAAAAACAACGAAACAAAAAGTTGATCCGTTCTCACCAGTGGGTAAAGACTGTCCAAGTGAACGTGCAACCTGACCCAATTTATCTTTTATACTCTGCAAATAATCAAATCACAATAGCTATACAATCAAGCATTGAATCAAGGATTTCAACTGTGAACATTGAAGAAATTGGTACAACTTATAACCTCGAACTCTGCAGTTCTAACTGCCTTGTAAGGAAGGTCAAGCTCAGCCATTAGCGCTCTCTGCATCCAGAATGATGATTGACACAGACTCTAAAAAGCTTCATCAATTATTTAGCCAATCTATGAATGTCTCACCTGAACTTCAGCGGTCTCCCACTGAAATCGGTAGCGAAACAAAGCTGTCTCCATAGAAAGGAACCATTTCCTCAGATCCTCACTAAAGAACCAAAAGAACACGCAACATAAAATCGATCTCGAAGTTGAAAAAGTCAAAACAAATAACAAAAAATAAAAAGCTCAGAAGCTTACGTTCTGCAATAAACCAAACGCAGGACAAAGTGCGATATAATATCCTTATTGATAACTTCAGATGCCAGTGGATGCCTCATGTTCGCTTTCCAAAGATCAAATACCTGTTCAAAAATTCTACGGGTTCAGAAATTTCTAGAAACTGTACTTCTGATCGAGAAAATCAAAGATCGTCACCAGTTTGTTCATTTCTTCAGGTTTCTTTCCGCGAGATAATCCATCGGAGATGGCTTTAAGAACTGCAAAAAACAGCACTAAGTGAAGGGCTAGAGAATTAAACAAAAAAGAAACATAAATGCAGGAAGAGGAGACCTCGGAGGCGATCGATGGCGTAGAGCTCGAAATCTTCGAGTCTGACTTCGAGAGACGGGGCGGACCGGTAGAGGGGGAGTTTTGTGAAGGCATCGTTCGAGGGAGGCTTCGACGGAGGTCTAATTTTGTCCATCTTTAGAGCTTCTTTTAGTTTTGTGCCTCTTGTGTCCTGATTCTTGAGCAGGAGAGGGGAGAGACCAGAGAAAGAAAAGGAAGCCTAGTTGGATAATTTTTATTTTTAAAAACTTCTGACATTAGGATTTTTCATCCTTTTCTTTTTACGCGCGCCAAGAGCCGGAACTGAATTGTATTGGCGGGAAAAGAACCAACCAACCAACCCACCACTGCGGCCCAATTTAATGAAACGATAGATTGGACTAATCAAGATTCAAACAAAATGGCTGAATTACAAGCCTTGGTTCTTTTTCCTTTCTAGTGAAAAATATCAAAACTCCTGTAATTTTCCTCAATTTTTAAAATGCCCTTATTGTTATAACTTATAAGTTATTTACAAATTATCTTATAATATTTAAATATTTTTTATTATATTTATATTAATATTTTTAAGATTAAACAAAAAAGCTTCATATTCATTGCACTTAGCTTTTACAATGAGTACGAGAAAGATTACAGTACCGACGGCATTACTCAATCTAATCTCATTCTTTGGGACATTCTCCAGTTTTTCTCATTATACAGAATCTGGTCAATAACTACACAATTCGCACGCCTTTCATGCATCGAATCTGAGGATTCAAAACTACAGAAATGGCAGTTTACAGTAACATAGTAGAATGAAGCGCCGGAATGGTTACCAGAGACATTTAAACGAATTGCCAAGAATTGGAGGCCACAATAATGGCCATGAACTTTCTTAGAAATATAGTTCTTAGAAAATTTCTGACATTATATATATAAAGATGTATTATTATCTCATCCTTCGCCTAAGCCCTACTGTCACTGGTCATAATTTTTTAACCAACGTAACACATACAAGGAATGCCAAATATTTGCATGTTTGAAACCTTTCTCAGATTGTCTCTACAAAAATTTAGTACCAACCTTGGCACAACCTTCATCTGACAAGGCTCAGGTAGTATAACCAGTCTTCAAGGAACTCCCGAAGTTGTATAAAATTATGCTGACAAGTATATCATCTCTGGGCATATTGTCTGTTTGAACCCACTCGATGGAGTACAGAATTTGTTACACTGCGTGCCCTCTGAAGAAATGGTGGTCTCTGCACAGTGGATGACCCATTACTTGCTACTTCAGGAATATGGAAACCATGGGAAGTCCCAGGATTGCTTGAAGCCTCTACCACTCCAGAGATGCCATTACTCGTCTGGAATAGAAACAAATTATTAAAACACCAGATGCCATAACTGAACAACAATCAACAGAAGTTGAAGTTCAAGCTATTAAGGTAACAGATTACAGATCAATGATATCAATCGCTTTCATGGAAACCTCTTCTATCCACAAAAGAGGCCATATCAACAAACCTCGAGAGATCCATTAGAAACACTAGATGTTGACGGTTCACGTGATGGAGGAGGCAAGGAAGCAACCTAAATACACATAAAGAAAATAAGTGTGATGATCACAATCAAACTAGATGTGAAACATATCAAGCACCTCAGTCAAAGCAGATTAAGGTTAAGGCCAAAGGAACAGTATAAGAAATGTAAGATTATATGTGCATATGCATCATCTTAAGGAAAGGCTATGACTATTGTTCAGACGCCATAGTCTAGAAGAGAATTATACCTTAGGTGAGAATGTAATTTGTGAACTCGATTGCAAAACCTACAGAATTTGAGAAACGTGGTTAATAAATTGAGGGAGTACTGAGATTCTGATAGTTTTTGGTTGACCAGAATATCATTTATAGACAAAATATTTAGGCTCGCTTCCACATTAATACACCAATTGAAAATAAATAAGCTAAAACGATAAAAATGTGGAGAATGACAACATCCAAGATCATGTCTTTGTACACATGCCTGAATATTCTCTTTACGTGCATTATTCTGCAATTCATCAGCAACTTCACACAATGCCTGTACTCCTTGTACAGTCAGATTCTGAATATAAAATTGAAGGCAATTATTAATGACCATCAAGTAGCATCAACAAAACAAATTTTGTAGGATTGTAAAAGAAAATTACCTGTTTTCCTTCGATCTCACTAATTTTAAGTTCCTAAAACATTTTTAAAAAAATGTATCAACTTCACATGTAGAAAAGTTATTTTCACAAATTACACCGGCATCACAGATATTCAACTGAAAGAGATCTTACCAGTGTTTCAACCACATCAAGGACATAACGAACATCATGACCAATCCTTTCAGACTCTTGGAGAAGATCAGTAACCTGAACAAATTAAAGGCTTTGCATAAGCATGAAGAATCAACCCAAAAAAAAAATCCTGTCCAATATGTAAACCAGACCTACCCTGCCTTGTGTATTAGCAGTCACTTGTGCAACCTCATTCAAATTGGCATCAACGTTATCTATGCTTGAAGACAATTCCCTCCTGGTTGTCTATTAAACATAAAATTTACAAGCGGGTAAGAAATCTCAATGTGAAAAATAGCACAAGTAACATGTCAAATACACCAAACCAAGTATTAGTCATGATGCATCATCAGCATAAAATACTGACGTCATCAATTTTTAAACCCTTCTTTCCTAAAATTAATCAAGGTAACATGCATAAAGACTAGATTGATCATGTCTTTCTGCAATTTACAGTTTTCATCCAGGTGCAAGCGCTTATGGTAAAATTTAGTGGAAAAGAAACTTGCCCGAATTGATGAATAAACATTCTCAAGTTGTTGGGCTATAGAAGTGCATGCATCAGACAAGCTACGCCTTGTTGCAAACATCATGTCAGGAAGTTTCCAGCCCTGAATATACACAAGGATACAGTCAACATCAAGGAAAACCATAAATATAAAAATGCATTCATTAAGAATACAATCAGATAGGGGAGAGGGATGGCAGTGGGGGGAGGAAAGAGTGCAGCTATCAATCTAAGAAAACCAGAGCATTACCTTCCACCAGAGATAGCCATAACCAACTACTCCAATAACAACAACTATGACATATCTGCTAGAACCTGAACATTACAAGCACATCAAAGAATATTTGTGAAAAAGAATCTAAACAAACAGAAACAGTTAACAGCATATACAATTAACCCAAATAAACCACAAAAACTACACTGGTAATATCACAAACCAAATGATTCTGTCGATCGATGCATAAGATAATGCTCAAATTCAAACCTTTTCCACTTCCAGATACAATCATGATTGGCCCAGAGGATCTCATTATTTGAAGCTCCCGCTTTATTATATCAACCTATAAAAGATAAAATACAGAAGCTATAACAAAATGTTGGCCTAAACCAGTGAGCAAATGGCATTCGTATTAGCAAAACATAAAGGCATGCTTTGCAACAAATATAGAAAGAAGTTAAAGCAGATCAAATTCAACATAATCAAACTACATATTTTGCAAGAAGAAAGGAGAAAAAGAAGAATTAAAAAAATCAATCTTAAACTATTCAAAATGCAATTCTAATGAATAACCTAAGCAAACTCAAATATTTATCAGAACCTTTTAGTGTTCAAGGTGAAATATTATTTTCGATAACTTCTCCAAACATAATTTCACTGCTACTTGGAAATCAAAGCATAAATTGTTCTGATCATCCACACCATCTTTTTTCGTGGATTCACAAACATTGAGCAATTCAGCACGATGCTTAGCCCGTATCAGTCCTGGTGATAACTAAGTAGTTTTGACAGTATCCAAAAAGTAAAGTGACAACATTTTAATTCAATTGAACAATATCTGATTGAAGACAATGTGTTCATTGAACAGCCAGTCTCATTTTTTTCTTTTCTGTTTTTCTATTCAACAGTAATGAGAGGGAGAAGGGTGGCTATATTTCTGCCAGAACAATTGGGTGGGCCATAATCCATATACCATAGTTCAGCATAAAATCATTCAGCAAAGGAACATCTAGAGAAAATATAAGTTATGGAAACCTGATCTTTGATAGAGTCATGTTGTGGCTTCCTAGCTGATGAAGTAGATTTAGAATCACCCCCTTGAAGAGTTTTGAAAGCAATCTATGTTACAAAATAAATATATTAGTAGGCAGTTTAACACACTACAAAAAGAACTAATAACAGAATAGCGGCTAAATTTCATGTATCAACACATTCATAATATTAAGTCATATATATACACCTTTAGAGTGCCCGATATAAAATCAGAAACATTTGACATGCGCCCCTCGCTTGCAAGAACTGAGCCTATAATACCTAAAATGAATAGATCAAACTGATTAAGTGAGGGAAAAAACTATTCCCGATTAGCATCTAACAAGGAGTCAATGTAGGTAAAGAGTAACAGTTTTGTGATGCATTATATGTGCCTGCAGATAATTTTTGGAACAAGGTTTCAGATTGCACATAGCTGAGTCATTATAATAGCATGAAAGAGGCTATATATTTCAGCATAATTGAACAAACACAGTGCTGCAGTCACAATTTATGTGGTTACAACTAGGAAAAGGAAAAGGCAGAAGGTTTCAGTAAGCCCCCAAATTTAAGTCTGAAACTGAAAATAAAACCTAATGGTACCCAACATTACATTAAACCCCTAATGTCAAAAAGGCAGAAAATTGTAGTCAGTAATTAGATGAAAAATGTAGGCCACATCATAAAAATTAAAAAAGTTCTGTTTACCATCCGTATACATAAGAGCAAATTTGTTTGGTTTTGTAAGGTACTCTTCAGAACTCATTTAAACGATCTGAATGAGCTTGGTTGATCCTTTTTCACAGAAAATGAGTGAAAGTGTTAAAAAGGCACACCCAATTGTAAATTCCCCATAACCTTGTTCCTAAACCCAATCTCGTCTTATTCACAACGCAAAACCAAAGGCATTAGCATCTAATAGAACCACCAACATAGCCGTACTCTGATCATATAACACTAAATTAGACTATTTTAGCCAAAATCACATTAAGTCAAACCCATTAACGTCCCTCTTTTCTGTTTCATTCATAGCCACTAGAAACCAAGTAACCCATGAATATATAAGCATCAAATCTATTAATAAAAAAAGGTCGAATCATACAATTCATAATCTAGGGGTTTACTCAAAAACCGCAACACATCAACAAAATAAAATCAAATGCAATTCACGATTCCCGGCTACTCAAAAATCACGCGCACTCAATTAAATCCAGCAAGGAAGAAAGTGATAACCAAGATTAACTAAGATACTAATAAAGAAATAAATAGATAACCTGCACCGGCGAGGATTGCTATTTTACCCAGACCCATAGCCATAGCTAAGAGTCAGAAACTGTAAAACTTTATGTCAGTTAGAGACTATAGAGTGCCTGAATACATAACGATGGAGAAAAAGGCAGTGAAATATTTGGCAAGATTGGCGAACAAGGAATGAAATTGGAACTACGAGAAAAGTCCCAGTCGAGCTTAACCCTAGCTGGGGGATGGCCCTTTCACTTCTTGTTGATAATATCAATTATGCCCTTCTTCCTTAACGAATATACCCTCCCTGTAACGTTTCGAGTACTTTTCAGGAGTATTGGTATTTAACTGATAAATATATTTCTTTAGTTGAATCCTATCCTTAAATAGAGTGAAAGAAAAAGTTTTAATAATTATTAATATGAATTATTTATAATTATGATGTAATTTGGATTGGTGCAATTTAATTAACTGATATGCTTAACCATTAATAGTAAACTTATAACAAATCAATTTAAAAATAATTAATATTTCCTCAAGACATTTGCAATTTTTAAGGAACATACTAAGCAGTAGTTGTCAGATCTATTATTAGTAGACGTGGAGTTAATCCCAGTTTGGTTGAGCTTTTGTCAGTAGAGCTTTTATCAGTAGAGCTTTTGTCAGTAGAGCTTTTCTGAGAAGAGCTTTTTTTAAAAGCCAGTTGACTGTTTGGCTGTCAATTAAAAAAACAG
>JANZLX010000003.1:7920014-7940072 GCA_025531955.1 Erythroxylum orinocense | reverse complement strand
TTATTAAAAATTAATAATAATAAGAATAACTTATTAAAAATTAATAATAATAATAATAATAATAATAATAATAATAAATAAATAAAATTAATAACTTAATAATAAAAAACCAAACATATTTTTATTTTCAGTATTTCAACTAAAAAGGTTTTTGTTTTCAGTTTTTATATTGCAAATCTCAACCAAACAGGTTTTCGTTTTTTTAGAAAAAAAGAAACTAAAAATAAGAAACAGAAACTAAAAACAACAACAGAAAAATAAAAGTGAAACCAAACGACCCCTTAACAACTTCATTTCCAAAAAGACAAACAAAAGTTCATTTTTAAGGTAGAGATTGTAATAATAGGTTAAAAACAAAAGGATCGCTATAGGTAACCGTCTAATAGATTAAAAACAAAAGGATCGCTATAGGTAACCGTCCAAAGCCAACTGGTAAAATATTTTACAATAGTTTTAAAGTTTTTTTTTCAGATTCAACATATTTCAAAGAGTTTCTAGTCTTTTTTTTCTGTAAATGTAAGGTTTATATTTTTCTTGTTAAAGTTATTAATATATACCAATTGAAGTTTTTTAGGTTAATTATTATGTTATTTGTATATTTTAGATGTTTTACTGGGTGTTAATTAATCGTTTGTATGCTTTAATTTTTAATTTCAAGTAAATTTGAGGAGAATATAATTTTCTAAAATTATGTATAGGGCATTGTGTATATTTGTACACATTTAATATAATTTTCTAAAATGGTGCGTGTCGTATCTTTTCTTTGACAAGTAGCACAGTGGAAGATATAGTGTCTGTTGCATATGGTACAATAGGATTTGATTTTCATCTATTATGAATTATTATAAACAATAAGGGCATGAGAGAATTTTAAGTACAGTTCATAGATTTGGATATAAGGAATTATTCATGAGATTTTTTATTGCTCGAGAAGTATTATGAATATTATTTTAGCAAGTATATTAATCTTAGTGAAGTGGCTCAGGTGGTTGCCTCTTGTCATTGGATAACAAAACATCACAGCTGAAGGCATAACATGCAAGCTATATGTTTGGTAAGTAGCGTAGAGATATAGGTCTTAAGTGAGTGGCAAGAAGAGAATCAAAACCTGATAAAAAAAACTTATTCACGTAGACTTGTGTGCCTTTATGAGAATATCTTCTCTAAATTAATCACAACTTGCATTTTATTACTTTTGTTGATGAATAAAGTAAGATGACATTGCTTTACTTTATCAAAGAAAATTCTAAAACATTGTCCATCTTTCAAAACGTTCAAGACAACTTACATTTTATTATGTTTGTTGATAAATACAATAGATTCACTTAGGATTATTTTATCAAAGAAAGATCTAAAGCATTGTTCGTCTTCAAAAAAGTTTAGGAATCATTTTAAGAAGCAAACAACAATTATTTGAGAATTTTGTGAATAAATCCAGGATGTGAATTTCTTTTGAAGGAATTTAATAATTTTGTAAAGATCATTATGTTTTATGAGATAATTAAAATCGTACGCTACTCAACAAAACATTGTCATATAAAAAAAATAATGGAAGCCTTTTAGAAATGAAAGAGCATAATGAATGCAAAAGGTCTTCCAAAATTTTAATGGGTAGAGACAATTCACAAAATTGCATATATTATTAATCATATTCCCACAACAATCTTGCATTGTTAAATCTCATTCGAAACTTGAAATAGGTGGAAGCTAAAGTGCTAAACCACTTCAAAGTCTTTAGCTGCATTTTTTTGGTGCATATTCTTTCCTAAAATAAACTCAAACTTGATGAAAATATCGCTAAATTCATATTATTTTGGGTTACAGTAATTAAGCTAACAACTATCAATGTTTTTATCTTAATATTAAAAAGCTTATTTTTGATGTGTTAAATGAAAATTAATATAAAATTGGAATGAGAAATAAGGTTGACCAAAATTTTGCATGGTCGGGGATGAAGTTTCTAATGATATTACACATTATATAGAAGATAATGATGATGATTTAGACCCTTCAAAGCTAACTAACCCATTAAGCTGTACATCTTTAAGTTCTAGCTCAAGTGATACAACTCCAAAAAAAAAAGAGGACTTTTAAGGAGATTTATCAGAAAATAGAACAATGCCAAGTTGCAAGCTCAAATGCATGATACAAAACAAAACAAAAAAAGGAAATAAAGACTTCAAAACGCAACAAAACCCAAAGGAGTTTATTGATTTGCCGAAAAGAGAAAATGTAGTTAGATTAAAATAGATTTATTAGATGAAATGCAAACATAATAACTAACTCAGAAATATGAAGCATAGTTAATTACACATAATTATATGTAACGTGATATGAAACTTTTTTCCTTATATCTTGATTTAACACAATAAAATCTGGTTTTTTGTAATTGCATACTATAAATGAAACGACTAATAATTTAATGTCAAATTAGTATTTTTCTAATTGATATTTTGGCTAAAGATGGGTTTTTAGAATAACATGTTATGAAATAAAACGATAAGAGAAGAAGGTGTGCAAGTTATAGAAGACTTTATATAGCCTAAATCAAAGTCTTAATGTTTAGCATGGAGGATTAATGAGTGTTTTATCAAAAATAAGTTTTCAAAAAGTGCTAGTAGACCAACTTTATATATAAAGATAAGAGATGTTGATGTTGATGAAGTACTCATTGTGTGTTTTTATCGAATGATCTGGTGTATACTAGTAATAGTTCTTTTTTAATAAATGACTATGAGGAGTTTGATATAATGATTTGGAAATGATGAGTTACATTTGGAGATTAGTAATCCATTAAAGTGATTATGGAATTGCTAGTTGTCAATACGATCATATAAGAGTTCCTCTTAGAAAGTTCAAGTTACAAGATTGTAACTAGTGAAAACTCTTACGACCACCAATCAAAAGTTCAGTACTAAAAATAGAAGAGAATAAATTAAAGCTAATGTTTATCGAAATTTAGTACGTAGTTTGTTATATCCAATAAATATTTCATCTGATATTTGATAAGTTGCTCGTTTCTTGTCTAGATTCGTATAAAAATTAACAAGTGTTGGGACACTTGAAAGGAAAATATTTATGATTATCAATTAAAAATATTTTAAAGCTAGGATTAAGTGCATTATTTTGAAGTTAAAATAAGCAAATATATATAATATCAACACATTATAAGATTTATAAAACATTTCTTTTAGCGAAATTTGAATACTTAGGCAAATAATTGGTGTTATAGATCTTTTTGTTAAAAAAGTGTTAGAAATAAAACAACGTTTATAGGTCCTATACTATCTTTACTTTAATTTTGTAGCCTTATCATTAATTTAGATAAATATCATCTATTAGATTAGAAAAGTCAATTTATGTGATTAAGTTTAGTTATTGAAATTTTATGTTTTAGATTTAATGTTAATATGGTGAATAAATGACAACAATTGTTTCCCTCTATAAATATCATTGAGATTATTTCCTTTATCTCTCTTGATCCTGAAAAATATCATTTGAGATTATTTCCTCTATCTCTTTTGATCCAATTGTCAAGTATAGAAATATGTTTCTATATAGTTAACTAGATAGAAAAATTAACATGGAAAGGGCAAACTTTAGCTTAGTAATGCCAAAATTGATAAGAAATTTAAAATAAGTCTTACCTAAGAGATCATTTAAGAAGAAGAAATATAGCAGAAGCGTACTTGAATCCATGAGCGAAAAGAAAGTTTTGGTAAATAGTGAAAGAGTTCCAGGAAAGTAGCATTCTGATTGAATGTATTATTCTAGAAAATGCTAGATGAAAACTGATGTAAAATTGAATAAAAATTATTCAAATATGTTAGGAACCATAACCATTTAAATATTTATAATTACCAATTTGGCCTATCGTGAATTATATATATATTTATATATTAATCCCTAAACCTTTATATTGGATGACATAGACTCCTAAAGAGAATTAGATTACTTTAATTAGGTCCTTAAACTTTATAATAAAGATATATATACGATTATTTACTTTAATACATATAAGTTTATATGTCCATATGCATTTGTAATTATGTATGCATATAGATTGTGTAACCATATGCTCACATAACAAAACCACCAATCATATGCAAATCTCTATGACTAATCTTTAATAGCACAAAGATGAAGATAAGGCATCTAAACTTATCTCATACACTAGCTTTATTGACACAAGGAATAAAGGGGTAGTCGTTGGCATTTTTGCGACTAAACCTTCAGTGATCTCGTGCATCAACTGAACCAAATAATGTAGATCAAGTGTGAAGGTGTAGCATAGAAATTACATCTGAAGTAATCTATTTCTAACTGGTCCAACTTTAACCAAATAATAATGTTAGAACTTAATACTGTTTTGCTATAATTATTACTGTTCTCATGTAGGGCAATGGTTGACTATCTTTAATTATAATGTTGTCATACAGGGAAAGGATTGACCCCCTTGTAATTATAGGATCAATCCTTTCCCCCCATTCTCGCTATTTTTAGGTCTATAAGACAATGTTGTACCAATATAGAAAATTAATGAAAAACAACACAATATATTTCTTACACGGTCTTTCTATCCTAAATCTAACAAATAAACCATGGAATATAGAAAAATAACTCAATACTCTATTAATGTCATGACATCAAGTATAGTATGAAGCACAGAGAACATAATATGAACTCTCACTAATTCAACTGACATCAAGTATATCAACGCCCATATGAGTAACATGCTCATCAAAGACTTTGGGCATTATTGCCTTAGTAACGAAATCCACAATCATAGAGTTTGTTCTTATAATCTCAATACTAAAAAACCCATTATGAAGTCTTTCTTTCACAACAACGAACTTAATGTCTATATGTTTAGATATAAAAGAGCTATTGTTGCTATTTGACTACAAGACTGCTGCTCTATTGTTATGATATAATTTGAGTGGCCTCTCAAGACCACTGTCTACTTGTGGTCCTGTAATGAAATTGCAGAAGCATATAGTATAAATCAATGCCTCCTAATATACAACAAATTCAACCTCTATAGTGAAAGATGTAATGATTGCTTGGTTAGCACTGTTCCAAGAAATTGTACCTCTAACTAACACAAATCTATAACCAGATGTCAATTTATGATTGTTTTGGCAAGTAGCAAAGTCAGAATTAGAAAACCTAATGAGCTCAAATTTGCCCTACCTTTTAGATGTGGGCATATAACCCTTATTATTTTGTAAATATGAGAGGACTTTTTTTACTGCTACCCAATGTTCTCTTCCCATATTGCTTTTTAAAACACATAATACATGAACTAAATAAAACAAAATAATTATACCGTTGATAGGTCATTTAAAACTAAACCAATCATTTAGCACACTTGCTTCATCCATTAATTATAAATCAAACCATTCGATATTGTTAGTTGCTTCACAATTCACATGGATCAAAGCAAGAGCCAATCAATTACTTCAAAAGTATTAGGTCCCACGCATTCTGTGCTTGATAGGCTTAATTGCCCACCTTATTTTGTGGGGCTAAGCTCCGAAGCAAATATATATGTGTATATATAATGTACAAAATACTTGATCAGCGGCGTGTTTATCCTACAAATATAGCTACTTTAATTAATTAATTGATTAATTAAAAACCAGTGTAGATTTGCATCTGGCTCAATATATGCTCGAAGTTATCTGTGGACTTCTCAATTGCATGAGAGTGCATTCCCTCGTAGGTTGTTATTACCACTCCTTCATCTTTAGTTAAACGTTGAACTTGCTTTTTCACATTGCATCCTTGATGAGTACACCGATAATAGCTTCTGCAATATATATTCAAACAGACAAGTTACATGATCAGTATATCATAAAGTCATTAGTAATAACTCAGTGAAATACAAGCTACTGGTGTTGTGTGTTTAAAAGTCAAGCCATCTCCTTCATGGGTCCCTAGTTTTTGAAGTTTAAGTTAATCCAATAAATGATACCTATGTAGGGTTAGTAGGATAAGTTTGAAGTGTTTCCAATATTGTCTCGTACGAGTATTTCTCAAGTTGTTTCAGTTCTGTCAGCCACCCTCCTCTTTAAGCATGCATTAAAAAATTAGAGAGGATTGATTTCAATGGTGAAACAATAATGTAAAATTAATTAACCTTTCACCTTCATTTAGTCAAAAATTTGTTCTTCACTCTGCATTTCGTAATCACATAGATTACCTCCAACTAATTGGCTATGTTAAACAATAAAAGGCATCCAAGTAGACTGTCCACTGTCTGGCTTATCTCCTAATGGGTATGTTTCCAGATAATGACAGCTAATTTGGAAACTTTCAAAGTAAATGTCCATACAAAACTCGATTTTAAGTACACTGAAGAACTGCAAGTGATCGGATGATAAATAGCTCCATTTTCCTTTGCAACACACTTGCACTGTTTCTTAAAATACACGGTAAGAGAATTCAAGAATTGGAAGTAGAGCTTTTAAAGCAAATGTGACAAATCCAGAGTCTGCCATGCTGCAAGTGGATGCCAATTGCCAAGTATACTGCATATTATGCATTTGAATGTTTCTGACAATTGGTAATTAACATTAGAGATATAAACTCCTCTGGGTATGTTTGATCTACATATTAACTCTTAGTGGACGCGAGAGACACCTATGGATAATTGTAACATGATCTATCCTCCTGGAAAATAGAGGAGAAAGAGACTCTAGGTATACAGTGTCGGGACAATGAGTAGGGGATACTGATGATATCATGAAGAACAGAAAATGCAATTAAAAGGGGTAAAGAAAAAGAGACCTCGCAAGCTCCACCAATTGGTAAACAATTAGACCCAAAGTCGGTAAGCTTCCTCAGTACATAATCAGTAACCAAGTGCATTAACATACATACGTGATTATTTATCAAACTCTTAGAGAAGGCACTGGTAAGCCATACCACAAACTTATTATCATATATTTCAGAGAAGAGAAGGTAAAAAAATTTCTGAAAATCTGTCTAGCATCAATGTGGAACGCATGCATGTCTATGACCAATGAAAAAATAAAAAACAGAAAGAATTGCACTTGAGGAACGAATAACTTGGTAAAAGGAAACAGCCAATCCAACCGCATACTGTGTATAAACTATATTTCCCCATTGGCTTGCCGATAAGACAACTATTTTGATTTATTAGTTCTCTAACGTTCTTCGATCTTATGGCGATTAAGGTATTGAATCTTGACCAGAATATAAGAAGATATGTATATGGAAGAATAGGAAGATGTTCATAAATCATGAAGACAACTATGAGACCAAGAGGTGATTTGGGTTAATAATTTGATGAGAGTAATGGACGAAACTAGCCAGCTATGAGTTAAGGATAACTTCCCAATCATGCCTGACGGCCCTCCAATAACATCAAGCAGGCATGATACTTGTGTTCCGCAATGTGGAACTAGTAAATATTTAAGGCATCACACAGCGATATGGAGTCTAGAAAAGAAGATAGAATTGAATTAATCTCTGACTGTAAGGTTTTAGTTAGCTTCCTTCTCCGACTAGTGTTGTATAGATAAAGTCTTTCTTTCCAACAAGTGTTGTACGCGGTATTTATGGCATTACATTTTTCCATTTAATCGAAGGATAGTAAGTTAATATCATATAAGAAACCTTACTGACCTTGGAAACTTGTTATTCTTCACTGCCTTTTGGCCATACTTTCTCCATCTATACCCATCATCAAGTATATCAACTTGGCTCCTTGTTTGGAAAGCATATCTAGGCTTTCTTACCTTCTTCTCTCCCTTTTTCTTACTGAACTTTGCTTCAGTTTCAGACCCAACAAAGCTTTTGTCCTCAGAAATCTTGTTCACGCTCAAACCTGTCTGAACATCCATGTCGTCTCCAGGCATCAATCCCAAGAACCCATTTGTCTTGGTATTTTCCAAGTCACTAAAACCATGGGAATTATTGCCAATGGTAAGTGACATGGAAGAATTGCCTGATGTTGTCGGAGAGGAGAATTGAAGAAACGAGGTGTAGTTCTCCATTTTAGAGATGTAACTGGAGCACACAGGTTCGGATAGAAGAGGTCTGGTTTTGTAGAAGAATGAGATTTTTGTGGCTGCTAAAGTTGGAAGAAGCAGAAATTATTATATGATTGGTGCAAGGCGGCTCGATGGCTATAGAAGAATCCACCATTCTCGTCACATGCTTAGTGGCGTAAACGGCACGTAATTAAATACTGAGATTTTCCGAAGTTGTTGATAATTATTTATCACATAAAAACTGTGATTTCAATCACAGGCGTTAATTAGGCAGAATTATTTAAAATGCTTTATGATTATATTTATATAAAAAAATAGAAATAGATAAATTGCATTGTATGATTTATGTTTTAAATTTAGTAGGCATATATTGTCTAATTACGATGGTTTTAATCCAATCTTTTGATTGCTTGTCTATGAAACGTGGATAATGGGGATGGACATATGGTTTAGATACTAAGACTATATGTACATGTGCTACAAGAACCAGTTTGCCGATCGAGTTGTTTATGTATTTAACCGAATAATAGTATTATATTCATCTTGGTCAAACAGTAGGTTCTGTGGAATCAGCTGCTCGGCGAGAGGTCAAAATATGTGTTCTGTTCTTATTTCTTAATGGGTTGTTTCAGATTATTGTTAATTCAACGCTGGATAGAAATCCCATGTGTGAAAATGTTGTGTGTAACAAAACTCCATTTCCACCAAGCCGCTGGGTTTATTGAGAAATGAAACCAAGACTTAAATATATAGTATGCTTTTTAAAACCTCTAAATCATCAAACTAATATCACAGTAATAAGTTATTACATTTTTTTTTTTCTAGTATCAAATTAGGCAAAAAAAAATTTTAAAAAATATATTGGAACAGAAAAGAAAATTCAAGGTCATTGCTAACTCTTTTTTGGTGCTCAAGTCATCCATGACTCATGGTTAATCGTAAAATTCTAATTCAATTATTTACCTGCTTTGAAAGTTATAATTGAACTTAAAAGTAAATTGAATGAACCTTTGAAAGGTGCAAATCTTTTGTAACGCTTACTCATTTCATTCACAATATTCAAATCTAAGATCTTATTTAAAATTCTCATGATTTAAGCGGACTTTTGTTAATAGAGCACATAATTGAATTTTTGTAAAAAGAAACTAAATATTAAATAGTTCCTCAGAAGCATACATATATATAGGAAATTGTATAATTGTTGTTTAACGGAGTGCATATAGAATTTTTTCAAGCAAAACAGTTAAAACTCAGAAAAAAAGATTACTTAACCATCAATTAATGTATTAGTAATATAAGTACTAATTGTGTTAAAAACGTCATATGATGATTTTCTAGAAGTAAATGAAGGAGCTGAAAGTTACCTAACCCCAGACAGTTGTTCTATTGGTTACTCCAATATTTCTCTTCACCTAACGTATACGATATGGAATATATAGCCTTCGAAAGACTTGGAAAATGCAACTAGATCTACACTGTTAACAATCCAAGCCTTGTTGACAATAGATTAAATCTTTTCCTAAACCACGACTAACCGAATTAAATATGTTTGCTTAAAATAAACATGCTAGGCTCCGGACAAAAGTTGTCACTAAATCCAACCTGGGATCCCAGCTTTTCAAAGCAAAGGTTTTTCATTATAACCAAAAAATGATCTTATAATTATGTGTTTTAAGTGGGTTATTTAATAAACTTTGTCAATACTAATCAAAATTATTTAAGGTAATAATAAAATATTCAAAATTTAAAATTGCTATTAAAATAAACATATTGAATTATCGGTGTGAATATAATAATCCATCAAAAGTTAAAATAATTTTTTTAAAATGAAAAGATAAGATAATTATAAATTTTGAATAGCAGTGAATATTCATAAGAAAACAAGTTTTTATTCCAAATTGAAGGAGATGAAAATGCTTCATTTTTATATTAGAATGTGGAATCCACGCAATTGGATATCCATTATTGTTCGCTTTAAACGGGACCAGAAAAGGGTCTTTTTTTGGTAACTTTCACAGCTCCACTGTTGCTCATGGGACGCCCACAAAAGTGATAACCAAAGCCTCTAGGGAGTAGGGACAGTCTTCTCAAACTCATATTTGGGCACCTGCATTATGCAATGTGGAGGAGGAATATGTTGTACAGGCAGATTAAACAAATTCATGCCTCCACCCTATTAGAAGTAAACATCTATTAAAAAATTAGAAATAATTTTTTAAGTTTTAAAAGATACTTACATGCATATAATATTATTTAATGCACAAATGTTAATATATAAAAGATTATAAGATTCAAAATTTTGAATATAATTTACTTAATAATAAAGCATCAACTTAAAACAACAAGATTGATCCAACTAATTATTAATAAATTAATGCAGATTATTTTTTATTAACTAGTTAAAAATTTTATGAGTGAATTCCTAAAGAATTTAACGAACAGGAGTCGAACTCAGACTATTTAAAGAAACCCTAGTAGTAGACACTCATAAGGAGCAAATTAGTACCTTTAGATCAGGCGTGGTCTAATCTGAATTATGGTCAACAGTAAAGTGCATGCGCATGCGTTGCCTTCTTGTGTGGGATGAAATGAAACCATAGTGGTCATAGTCGTTTTACCGTGGAAAATAGAGACCTTGACTAGAGAGCCAAAATGAAATCTTTCGTTTTATCCTTTAATTTCTCCAAAGTTGAATTGATCGTTGAGAGGTCTCGTAGCGAGCACGTGTGTTTGAATGCTTTTCACAATCCTATTCATATAAAGGAATAGGAAGTTACGTTAACGCGTGTTTTTCTAAAATGTTGTCGGTCGGTATAAGCCGCAGCCCACAAGGTGGCGCTCTCATCTCATCCATTACCCAACAACTCCTTGTTCCTATTCATGGGTCAAAGATGGTGAGATTTTTAGGTTTTGTTTATGGAAGCCAAAGATGAAAATTCTATACAGTATAGTAAAAAGAGGACGAGGAGAAACTTCTGCGCAAGTCGCTATTACTGATACGGATTAAATCTTATATGAAATTGTTATTTTTATTTTTATTCTAATTTTTCTTTTTTAATTGTATTATATACTAAGTGGAAAGTACTTTTATTATAATAATATTAAACCTAAAAAAGTTAAGAGAATGGAAGGTATAAATTATTTTTAATGAAGTTGTAATTAGTCGATCTCTTTTGACACTTTAATTCTGAACTTGATAGATTTCTGAATCTAAATCAGTAATTACTTATGATTTTCAATCTGCATTCGTATAAAATTAATTCTTTTTTATGTAAATATATCTGACAGATAATATAGATAGTATCTTGCCATAAATGGGCCTTGTTTAGAAAAGAGAAAAAAGAGTAGAAGAAATTAGCTAATCTTGATTTACTAAACATTGATTATATATCAAATTTGACGCTTAAGAATAAAACGATACTATGAAAAACTGTTAAAATTACTGGGCCAACCTTAATATCGCCTAAAGAAACAGAAATGTTTTTTTTTTTTTAATTAAGAAACAGAAATGTTAAATCGATAAGATCTAAAATCATAGGGGGAAGAATGTTAATTGTCTTGCATGAGAAAGAAAGAAGTGCCAACCTTCAGGTTAAGAGATATACACGTAATTTTAAATCGGAGCCGTTGTGGAAATGAGCAAAAGGATGTTGAAGTTTTGGCAACAATCCTGCATGTAAGAAGTAGTAAAAAGGCTTGACTTTGCGTATTCAAGGCTCAGCTCGTTTGTCCTAGGATTCCTTGTGGGATTGATACAATTTAGAAGCAAATGGTAAATTCATAGCAACAATATTGTTGTCATTATCATATAGCAAATTTGATGGACCATTATACAAATTTAATTAAACTATTTTGGGTGAAGACACCCTATGTATATGGTCCAATCCATGTTATCAAACCCGGACCAAATCGGCCGGTCTGATCGGTGATCAGTCAGTTATCCGGTCTGATTAATCCTAAAAAATCGGTCTTGAATTAGATCAGTTCAAACCGGTGAAAACCGGTCTGGTTCGACAATTTTTTATTTATATTTTTAATATTATATATAATTAAATATAATTATTGCATAATTATGATATCACACCGATTTGACCGATAATTAAACCGGTCGAACCGATAACTAGTAAAATTTTCAATTTAATGATCAGTCCAAATTTCAGAACAGAACATTGGTCCAGATAGGAAACTCTAAAGAAACTTCCGCGATAACGTTTGAATGACACGTGGTTCATCAAGGTAGGATTATATGAAATGAAATGATGTCTCATAATTCAATAACGTCTCATATTTCTCTTCTATCGAGGGTTGGAACTGGAAATAGGGACAGTAAGGGGATATTTTTATATATTAAAATTAAAAGCTTTTACAAAATATTTATTTATTTATTTTCACGTCCAACTTTGCCTTTACCTTTGCCCTTTGCCCTTTGCCTTTGCGTCTATCTAACAATTTATTTCCAGTTTGATCAGTTTCTTATATTTACGTACTAAACGACTTACTATTACCGAGTGAATAATGACACATATGAAGGCTAAGCAAGCATGAATTAATTAAAACCTCTGCCTTATATGCTAATACGTACATGTTTTGCTTCTTTGTAATATAAAATTAGGAATGGATATGTTTATCCCTTTTGAATAGACGAAATCATTGGGATTCTAACATAGAAAAGAATATTAGGATCCTTCAAAGGCAAAAGAACAGTCAAAGTTTTATGGTCCCTAGAAATGAACACAATTAGAATAATTTTATACTCAGAAAATGACTTGTTGTCGTATTTATTAATATTCGATTGCACCAATAGCATCTAACATGTTGATCCGTTCTTCCACGCCCAGCATAAAAGTTGTAGGCATTAGGGTTATAGTTTTTCAAGGGAATTATTAAAAATAACCAGACACCTTGTTCTTTTAGCTAATGTGTGAAGTTGATATGTATATATATATAATAAATTTAGTTGTTATATATATGTGCCCATTTATAAACGATGTTTTTTCTTTATTGACAAAAAGTTCTACTCAACTTTCAGATTGCATCTGAAATTGTAAAGAACACTACGAAATTGAAATAATGTGGTATTTTTCTACGTAAACACCTCGTAAGCTTGAGTTATGCTTATACGGTGGTAACAGAAAGGGGTGGATTAATTGATCTAGATTCTTTACTTAAGACTCTTCTCTAAAAAGGAGATCTTGAGTTCGAATCATGCTAAAGGAAGAAAAATAGGTATATTCTTATTGATGATCCTCTAACCTCCTGGGCACAGCTCCTTGATCGGATCAATTACAGACGCCTTATTTCCAGCTCTCAGTATAGGTGGAGCTACTAGAAAACTTGGGGCTGATGGAAACCTAATGCTAAGCAGAGGGAGTCAGTGATCAATTATCAGCTAAATAATCAAGTATGTGAAGACTCCTTGTGTGCAGAAGTATACATGCTACGTAGAAATCTGAGAGATTTTGAAATTCTAGATTTACATCCTTTAAGCTCTTAGGGTGTGGTCGTAAAGACTTAGGATTAATTTAGCTAAGCCGGGATACCTAATGTAATAATAAAAAAAAACTGGTCTCGATTGAGCTATCTATACTTTCTCACGAACAAATTAAATGCATCAAGTACTAGGGAAGAAACTGAAATGAAGCAATTCTTTGAGTCAATTTTGGAGTGCAGGAAATAGTATCATGCCAGATGATACATCTATGAATTATAGGTATGCTACAAGACGGATCAATGCATCAAATCTGTAATGACATGCGTGAGATAAAGTCTCATAAATGCTTACATCTCCAGGACCAGGACTTGTCAAATCATACCTAGTTGATGTTTACGTGATCCTAAAATTTTCAAAGTTGCCTTAGCCCGTGCGTTGTCAGCCACCGTTTAGGTTCGATCAGCTGAAGAAATATAGATGTCTTTTGATTCAAAGTTTCAAACTGCTGAATCAGGTCTTTTAAGAATGATCATGAACGCTCCTTTTATACAACTTTCTCACGCAGCCTTACCTTTCCAGGCAGGAGAAGCACCACGTAAAGATTTAAGGCTCGTCAGACTTTTAAACTCCATTTTCAGATTTAAAGTTTGGGTTTGCAATTCTATTATTCGATTTTTAATATTATTTTAAGTAAAAAAGTCATAGCCCTTTTTTTATTTGAATTATTTTAAAATATATTTATAATTTTAAATTACTAAAGTTTTTAATATTAAAAATAAAAATAAACATTATATCAATTTTTACAAATTGTAATGACTCAAATTTCAATATGCAGTTGTGGCTTATAATTAGTGCTTAGAGGAATATCGGATGAAATCATCTGTTCCGTTTATTAAGTCCTAACCGGTACCAACAACTATTATTCACAAATTTCATAATAAACAAATGATATAAAAAAATTTCGATAAAAATTGTTGGCATTAGGTAGGAATTAAATTTCAGGAGCAGATGATCTGTTATGGAGGAATATAAGCATTTGACGGGTTGGAAGCAGTCAAATTACTCAACAGTCCGATTCCTGAAAATGTTAAACATGTTACGTCTAGATGATAGAGATGGCTATAAGTAACGGGTCAATGTTTAGAAATCTGAACTCTCAAGCTTTAGTGAAATGTAGACTGGTCATATCATTATCGTCACATACCAATATTTCGTAGAGTTATCATCAATGAGAAAAGAGTACGAAAACATTAACCACCAATGTTAATAGTATGAATATGCAGAAACTACTTGGAGGTTTCCTGGCTCGTAGGTTTTCAATCAATAGTCAGCCTCAACAGGCATGCTTCCTAGTCAAATTTTGCATACAGCAGCCAAGCAGTCAGGGGTTTTTTTAAAAAATAATTTATTGTACTTTTCTTTTCTTAGAAAAATATATTTTTCGATTTACTTATTCAATTTCTTTGACTAAACATGTCTTATTCTAAGCCATCGAAAATCAGTAATTGAAGAATGGTAAAAGAAGAGAAATTAATGTAATGTTGGATTTGAGAAAAGAAAAAATTTCTTACTCTGTATTCACAATCTCAAAAACCTAGAAAAATTCTATTATACCAAATTTTATCTAATTTCTTAACTTTTTCGTATCTCATATTTATCATATTATTCCTAATTTTTCTTCTATCTTATTTCTATTAAATTCATACACTTTTTCCTATTTATCTCTAATATGCATGATATATATACTAAATTGTTTTCTTAATATTTTAACAGACTATCAAGTTAATGCATAAACAGCTATGAATGTCTAATTGTTAAGAAGATATTGCGATTGTTGCATTCCTAATGCTTTTGCGAGACATATTAGGCGCCCTATCAAGCTCTTATACGTTCTTTGGCCTCAAAATTTTGCTCCTCTGGTGACGCCAACTTGTGATTGCTCCATAGGAAAATTGACTGGTTTTGCTTCAAGTATCCCGCTTTATTTAAGGATATCAACTGTGTATTTTCTTTAAAATAGAAATAATCCTTGATCAACTTCTACATCTAATAAATATTTTTGAGGACCTAAATCTTTGGTGAGAAAATAATTGTTCAAGTACGACTTGAACTTTGAGCATGCCTTCAAATCATTCCCTGCTAAAATCAAATCATCTACGCAAAATAGCAAGCTCATGAAGATTCCTCCTTTTTGATAGGTAAACAACGAGTAATCTATGTGTGATTGGATGAAACTAAAGTTTAGAACATGAAAGTTTTACAAACCAATTTCTTAAAGCCTATCAAAGTTTGTAAATGGACTTTCTGAGTTTGCACACCTTGTTTTCTTTATTTGTGAAGTAGCCCAAAGGCAGCTACATATATAGACCTCTTCTTTCAAATTATAGTGCAGAAATGCATTGTAAACATGTAAACCATGTAAGTTTTGACCTTTGTTACTACAACATGTAGAACTTTTGACAACATTTTCTTTTGCTACAATTTGAAATTTGTAGCTAAAAGTTACTATGTAGCTACAAAACTTCAAAATCATAGCCCATTGAAGCAATATCTCTATAAATAAAATTTTTTTGCAGTTTTTAAACTATTCCTATGTTTAGAATAGACTACGTTTGATATTCGTAGCTAATAACTTTTGAAGGCATTTTTTAACTGTGAAAAAAAATTTGTAGCTACAAAATTATTTTCATAGATCATAAATTTTGGAGACACTTTTTAACCATGAACTTAGTTTTGTAGTAAAAAAATCTTGGCTTTGAAATGTTTATTGTAATTAAAAAGTCAAATCTGCTCTAGATCCCTTAGCTATCAGCTACATTTTAAAGCAAAGAAACAAATTTCGTAGGCAAAAACTTTTAACTATAAAAATATTTTCGTAGTGAAAAAAAGAAGAATTCAAAAACAAGAAAACGACGTCGTTTTTTTCATATTGATAACCTAAAAACACTAATCTCCTCTAGTTTTTCATTTTCTGTCTTTGTGTTCTAGCTACTTTAACAATGTCTTTATCTTCTCTCTTCGTGGTTTTCGATCTTTTGTGTTCATGTTCTAGCCACTTACTTCATTGTTGGTGCTCCTCCTCTTGCATCTTTGAGTTTTCCACTTAAACGATGTATGTTTCACCTATTCACAAGCGTTCTTCTTCTCACATCGAAATTTGGTTCTCATGCAATTGTCTTCTTCTCTCACCATCTACATTTGTAATGTATGGTTTCTATCATTTATAACTACTTTCCTGATACAATGATTAAGAATATATGAATAACTTCCTCTTATGTTCTAAGTTTAATATAGTTATGCCATATAAACTAATCTCATTTCCTGCTATTATTAATTATCCATAGGGGAAATTACAAGGATATTTAAGTATTTAGAATAACTATATGCATGACTAAGGCACCATGGATGTTAATCCAAATTGCAAGTTTTTGTTCCACCTTATCAAGACTTCATACCATTGACCTACACCACTATAAAGCATTGAGAAATATATGAAGAGGTGTAACCTTTTAAATGCTTAGTTAAAATTATGAAGATGATTTTTGAATGCTTAGTTAGCTTCTCCCATCCTAAAAATGACCTAATAAACAAGATGTCATTTGTCCCTAATCAGAATTACAGACTATATTTCCTTTTCTTGATGTCTAGAATGATGATATCGTAAAGAATGACATAATTTGGAGCTACAATACATGGTTAAAGTTTTAAAGTTAAAGGTTTTAAGAAGCTTGATGGAGCCCAAGTTTGAAAAATAGGAATGTTAACAATCTGAAACTTTTCAATGTTGTGGCAATATAAATGAGAGCGTCATTATCTAAACATAGGTTCACAATCTCCACAATTCTAGCATAAGATCGATTCCATTTTTCTACACTTAAAGATAGCAAACAGTTGACGTTTAAGAGATGCTTTGTGATGGATGTTTCATATTGTAAATTCATCTCTTTTTGTACTTTTATTTGTATGCCTTGGTATGCTTTAATTCACAATTTATGATCCAAATGCATTTTTGTTGCGTATTATCTAATCATTGGATCATTGAGATTATTTAACTTTGAACTTAAGATATGGAATATATATTTTCTAAGTACAATTTATGTTTTATCCATTCTGTCGCTAACTTTTCCTTCCAAGTACGATAACTACTTTATCTATTTCGTATATATATGCCAATTCAGACGACTAAGATCTTCATCATAGGTTAGTGAGATGGTGGTTTCCTTTAGTAGCATAAGCTACTTTCTTTTTCTATTAATACGAATATTAGGATATAAGGAAGTGCCAAATACATAACGAAACAATAACAAATATGATATGGAATTATATATATGGTAGGACATGCACGTTATCTATTTAGATGCTTGATTGTTAAGGTTGACAACTATTTTTAACTCTACTTAAAGACTTCGTATTCATCTTCTAAACTCTCTAAGCTTGCATTTTGAGCTTTAACATTTTTGGGTTTTTTCTTTTTCTTTTTTTTGTTCCTATCTACTTTTGTTCTCTTATTGTTCGTGTTTGTTTGAAAATGTTGCTTTTATTTTTCTTACCTTACTATTTTATATGCAACCTTGTTTTGGGAAGATTGCTTGCTTTAGGAAAATTGCTTCAAGCTCAATTGTTAGTTAGGTGCACAAAGTAATGTTTCATTTTGCTTTCCTTCTTTTCAATATTTACATTTATGTAGTTTTTGTGTCTCTCCCTCTTTGTATTTATGTTTTTCATGTGTAAAAGTACGAAAAGAAGATTTTCATGTTGTAGATTCTAGATTTTTTGTTTGTTAACATTTATCATATTAATTGAAGTTGTAATTATTTGAGTGAAAGCTCTGTTGTTGTAAATTTGGGTTATCTGCTTGTTAGGCCTTAATTTTGACCTAAGTTTGACTACTTTGAATCGATATTCCAAGTTTTAGCAATTAAAATTAAAAAATTTTGTACTTTATCACTTAATAGCTATGAGTATGCCTATGGGCAAATTGCAACCTTTTGTCATTTTTCTATGTGATGTTAATAAGATAGGTATGTATATTAAAATGCATGTTATATTGAATTGTTTGTGAGCTTTAAAGTTTTCATCTTATTTAGTATGCATGTTACAAATTGGAGAACTTTTGTCATATCAATATTTGAGTGATTTGCAAATGTCAAAGTGCTAGTCTTCTCCATATTTGAGATGTTTGTGAGCTTTAAAGTTCTCATCTTATTCAGTGTGCATGCTATAAATTGGAAAACTTGTTTCATGTCAACATTTTAATTGTGTCTGAGCTTTAAAGTGCTTGTATCATTTGACACACACGTTATTAATAGGCAGCCTTATTTCTTGTTCATTATTTTTGAGAGAGTCTAAGATGATGCATACTAGAATTTATAACAATAATATACATATATAACACAAAAAAGCAACAAATAGAATAGAAATTTCAAAACTTGGTGGAAGAAGAGAAGTTAATATTAGGGAGGGATAAAAACTAAGTTGGTTTGACATTTAAAGCTTAACATTAGGACTTAAGCCATTGCCACCAAAACTTCACCATCTTTTTCATAGACGACATAAATACTAATCATAGTTCAAGTATCATATTTCCTATTTCACTTGTCATATGAGGCAAAACTTTATGGAGCAATTTAATTTTGATGGATGTTCTTGATCGAAAGATAATTTGTATTCTCTTCTAAATTTTTTTATCTTCCAGTATTATTTATTAACAAATGCTAAATTTTTATATTCTTTTAGGTTTTAAGCTCTCTTAAGCATTATGTGAGCAATAAAACTTCACTTGAAGGCTCTATTGCAAAGGCTTATGTATCGAATGAATTCTTGACATTTTGTTCTATATACGTGACATTGAGAAATAGATTAATAGAGAAAAACATAAATTTTATTTTGATCAAGATGGTAGCTTGTCAATTTTATCCCAAAAAGTAAGGCTACTTGGAACAAAAAAATATGTAGAGTTAATTAAAGACGAACTTAAAATTAGCTATGGTACAATTTGAACAATTGTGAGGAAGGGAATTTATATATGGAGTATTTATATTACTCTCATACAATATTTCATATTAAAATTTAGCATTCAACCTTTATCTTCTTACATCAATTTACTTTTTAAATTGAGAGCCTAAGGTGAGATTAGAAGTAGAGATTAGATTGAAGAAAGGCATAAGATGAACTTCCTATTATGGTTTAAGACACGAGTAAGTTATCCATGTAATAGTATGAAAAATGAATATTGTAAGTGAGATTACAACATTAACTTTTACTTATTATTTTCGACCTATGATATGATTACATAACCATAAATTGACAGAAGGATAGTTGTAACACCCCACTCCCGAGTGATCCGAACCCGATATCATTGGTGATATCCGAGTTCGCGCCCCTCGAGGGTGGTGTACTACATCAGTCGATTTTTTTTATAACATACATTGGCCCGGTAAAAACAACGGTAAAAACAGTAAGTAGTAAGTAAATTAAGCCCATGTGCACAATAAACTATTTTCAGTTATTACAGACAGTCAACACTAATAATACAAAGCATTGTTATACAATGATTGCGGAACACAATTTGATAAGACACTAATGCAGACACGAACTGATCCTGAC
>JANZLX010000003.1:7908716-7919914 GCA_025531955.1 Erythroxylum orinocense | reverse complement strand
TTATTTGTGATGCTCTTGATTAATTTGTGCTTAATAGTTAGGATTTATGCATGTTCTTAGATTCATGATCAATTAATTTGGGTTTTTGTGTAAGTTGTGTGTGCTGGAATTTTCATTTTGATGCAATTAGTGTAGAGTTTGTAATTTGGGTTATGATTAGTCATTTGTTAGCATAAAGAGTTTTGATTTATGTTAAGTTAGTGTTGAATTTCGGTTTTTATCACTTCGTTTATAATTTCCAGCCTTGGTTTTATTTGATTGAGTATGGGTTTTGTTTATTTAATATCAACTGTGCTTAATATGAACATGTGTGGCTAGACTAATTAGAAGTTCGGAGGTATTAAAAGGATGAAGGGATGAAAATTGTGAGAATGAAGTTGAATTTGTCTTAAATTGGTGCTTGTAGGTCTAGATTGGTTTGAGATTTAGGATAAATGTCATGAATTATGAATTGCTTATAGGTTGGTAACTTTCTAATCTGAAGGCTAGGGTTGAGCTTGTGATATGTAATAGTCTATACTGATTCCCAGAAGTAGCAATAGGTTAGTTGAATTTGTCAAGATACTTAATCAACTAATCTAGAATCTCATACCTTTATGTTACACCTTCCGAGCTTATGAGTAGGTGGCCTAAGTTAGTTGTTTTGTAGTACCTAATGCATCTTTTCTATTGAACTTAGAGAACCTATTTTAGGTTATAGTGGAGATCAAGACATTTCTAGAGCTTATTAGTTTTGCCTATTTTAGAGAAATTAAGGGTTCGAGAGCTTAATCGAGTTCATAGGCTAATACCTTGATGAGAGTACCCTTTTGTTTAGATTCAAGGATTAATGAACATCTCGGAATCCCAAAGATATCTCCAGCCCACTTCTTTACCATTGTTATTAGACTTTTATGAATTTGCTTTATGCTTATCTTTTTGGTTAAGTTCATTACATATTAGATGTTTCGTCTTCATTATTTCAGGAAGTTTTGTTTTCTTTTGTTACAACATTTGAAATAGCATTTTCATATTAGCTCTCTGTGATTTGACCCTAGCTCACCATTTACTGCATAGTTTGGTATTTAGGAATTTATTATTTGGTAGTTAGCAACAGGCTATCACAAAGGAACCTCCAACAACCTACTTCCATGTTCTCCTTCACCTGTGAGATCGGTTGAAGAAGAAGCAGGAGTTTGGGTTAAGGTAGCAGCAGGAGCAAGAGGGGTTTGCATTGATCCAAGGGTGGGTTAAAAAGGAAAATCCTCCCCGGCAGGTTTTTGTTGTAAAAGATAGTTTAGGTGCTTGCATAGTAAGAGAATAGGGGACAACTTTTTAAAATGTTGGTTAGGAAAGTAGGACTCAAAAGAGAAAAGAATAGGGAAGGAAACTAGAGGGTGGAAGAAAAAGACCTAACAACCCTAAAAAAAGCAACCTACCTAAGAGAGAGTGAACAACCAAGGCTTGAAGATCAAAGAAAACCAAAGAAGTTGCAATAAAAGGATGAAGATGAGGAGATTTGAGTTCAGCTCAGATTAAAGAATAATAGAGGAAAGAAGGTGAGTTTGAGAGGACGTTTTGGGTAGGTCTAACGAGCCCTTTTTTTGCATATGAGCCTCACTTTTCTCTCCTATTTACTCACATTCCTATACAATTATGCCTTACGATTTGTAGGGTTGCAGGGTTGCCTACATTGAGTTGCTTTGTCCCAACCATCCTAGTGGAAAGCCTATTATCTCAAAATAAGTGGTGAGTTCATGGCCTGGCTCTTCACATATTTTGCCTTTTCTAATTCAAACCCTTGCCTCCCTTATACTAGATTGTGAATGCCTTTTGTTCTGTTTATTTTACATGATCCTAAGAAACTTATCGATGTCGCCCCTCCTTCTTTACCATGGCATACGTCTTACTTATGGAGGATAATGGGTCTATGATTAAAATTTGTGATCAAAATATTCTGAAGGTTAAATCGTCCAACCCTGTTAAGAATTGAGACAGTTTCTCTTCTTAACTTTCTTTGACAAACTCCCTTGCCATCCCACACATATATGTTGGAATTTCACAATAGTTTTGAAGCTCATCCCACATTCTCTTTAACTTGGTGTCGTAAGTGATAACGAACATGCCTTGTTGCCTCAATGAAGTTATCTCATTCTTTAGTTGATAAACTGATAGTGCTTTGCCCATAATAAACTTATCTTTCCAATTGTCTCAAACATCCTTTATTGTCTCTAGATGTGCAATACTAGACTGCAATGATTTATTGATTGAATTAATAATCCATAACACAAGTATGGAAGTAATGGATTCCTATAGAATTGCCGCAAATGATCCTTTATCATGTTTCGCTAGGGTTCAATTTGTGAAGCCTAACTTGTTCATTGCATAAAAAACATTCCTCCTTGTCTTCTCTCACATTTCATAATTTGTATTGTTTAACAAACATGTCATAAAGATAGCCTCTAGACCATCCGAGGACATAAAAAAAGGGATAAAATTGGTTTACTCAAAGTATCACCCTTTGCCATCTTTCACAACAATTTGGTCTCAAAGTGTTGATAATTTTTTTGATACCATAAAAAATTTAAAGAATACTAAAAGAAAAGAAAGGTAATATTGGTCTTGAGAAAAGAAAATTTTCCTGCTCATATTCGCAATATTACAACGTTTCTAGTTGTATGATGCAATGAGTCAAACACCTGCCAAAATGGAAGATTCATTCTATTTTCCCAAATCTTATCAAATTCCAAAACTTTCTCCTATCTTACTAGATATCGATATATATAATTATTTTTTACTATTTTAAAAATATTATAAGAAACAATGATTTATATTTATAATATAAAAATCATATTAGATAGATTTTGATATTAGTTCAAATACTATTAATCGGATATAAAAATGTATACTAATATTTGAAGAGTTATTAATCATAAAAAATTGTATTTTCTTTTTTTTATTCTCTACTTTCTTTATAATATTTCTTATTTCCTAATCTTCTTGATACAATAATTTCAAAAAACAGCATACTGTGCCAAAAGATATGCTGAGTTCTGCTAATACGATCGGATCTCTTCTACCAAATGAAATCACGTGTTCCGGTTGCCGGTAACTTGCCGCAAGATTTAAGGGAAACTGTACGGACTGTGCGTTTTTATCGTAGGAGAGAGTGGATTAACCTTGACAATGGTATAGTGTCCATCATTGGTGGCAACATTCCCTACAAAACGTCTAGCGCTTTGCTCTTGGGTCAAAATTCATTATAGTCGGACATATACATAGTTGACTAGGAAGCATCTCATCTAGAACTAGAATTGGTATTACATAATTAAGGCTGTAGTGTAGATGAACCAAGGCATTCATTAGGAATTTGGCATAAACTCTTTTATTAAAATAAATAAGTGAAAATTTCTTAATTTGAGACTTGTGAATTAAATTCTCAAATTTGAATGTAATAAAACTCATTTACTTCTATGAATAAATCATCTAAAAGTTCAATTAAGACTTCCTTTATCCTTAAGATTATATTATATTTGAAATTGGAGACGATGGAGAGCTCGAATATATTAACAGTAGTTTAGATAAAACTCAATCAAGTTTGAGCAATTCGGTTTAGTGTCAGTGAACATCCAGTTCAAAAGGGAAGTTGCATAACATTTGTGAAGTGGGATATGATAAGTGATAATCAGTAATAGGTGAAGTACATCGACTACAAAATAGATTAACAGATATTCATCAAATACTAGGCAAATTTCAGGGAGGATTGAACTACCTCTCTTTTTATTTGTAGCACTTACACACTCACATTGTCACCACCATAATCACGCATAAGAGTACAGTTCTATGACGAGCACCATATAGTACTTCTGGATAATAAAAAATGGCAACGTGATACCATTGTTGATTCCAGCTTCGTCTGCCATTAGAGCTCCAATACGAGATCTACAATGCAAAGCATGCAACCGGGTTAGGGTAGCTTCATGCAGAGGCTAGAGCCAAAACACAAGTTTTTGACGGTACAAATTGCTTAGGTGTGAATATAAAATCTTATGGATGGAGTGTGTTGGACCAAAGTTCCAAGCTTTTCTAGTTATGAATTGTACGTTTTCCTGAAGATTGTTCCCATCCATCTACACAAATTAACGCTAAGCTGATCACAATTTTTAGGGAAGATTGATCACTTCAGTATCGTGAAACACAGCGAGTACTTACATTCTGCGTCTGTCTTAATCCAGCATTCCCCGGTTCCATTCGAGTCATTGCCAATTAGCAGGCATTGGGGTGGATTAGACTGACTCTTGTAGCGCCTTAAGCTTCTTTTTGGTAAAGCTCTATAGGAAGGTATAGTCATGTCTTCATCAGGAAGCATATGAGCTCCATTGTTGGGTGCTCCGTTGCACGTGCTCTTCCTATTATCATTCTTCTGGGGCTTATCCATCTTCCGCCTAGATACTGAGCTTTCAGGATGAACTTTCTTGTGAAACATCTGCAGGATCTGCAGGACATGGGTATTATACATAGCCAGACAGACAAAGAGGACAGTGGAATTGGCATACGATCAATATGCAACAAATGAAAATAGTTAATAAACAAATCTTCAGATTTATTGTTTGACAGCTATTGTGAATGTTCTGGTGGGTGTTCGTTGGCAAATATTTGACTTGAAATGTCTCTTGTCATATACCTTATTCAGTTTTGTATCTGCTGAAGCAGAATCAGCAGTTCCACCACCAGCTGCAGTAGAACTCCTAGAAGAAGCATTTAACATTTTCTTCTTCAGTATCTTTTTCACGAGATGCACAGCAGACTTATCAGTTTCTTTCTCGGTGCGCTTCTCGTCCCGATCAAATTTTCCCCCAGGATTGTCCTCTGCTAGTTTAGTCCTCTGAAACAGCTCACCAAGGGATGTTCTATGTTCCTTCTTTGCTACAGTGGTTGTCTCTGACAGTTCAATTGCTGAACCAAAAAGATATCCCTGAAGTGGACATATTGTATTTCCATTCCCATTGTTGTCTTGACCTTCCATGGGCTTGCCGCTAAGCGTTATGGTGCTACAGTGACTGCTCCTCCCAACACTAACATAACTGTTTCTTCCTGATGAATCATTACAGCAATCTTCTCTAGCTTCAGCCACCAGAACTTTCTCCAGCTCATCATTGATGAGCTTCAGGTCATTCTCTGTAACTTCAGTCTCTTTTTCGGTAATATTCTCAACAGATATTGGGAATGTTGGTGTTGATGGATCAGTAATGACTGGTTCGGAACCGAGTGTTCCAATTGCAAGAAAACCATGGAACAGCTCAGACATTGCTGCCGATGATTCTTCTTCATATTCTTCCTCTTCTTCCTCTCTGGCTGCTTCTAAACCAGCAAAAGATTTTCGGAAATGGTCTTTCTGAGCTTGCTTGAAAGGTGTGTTCGGCTTTAGGTAGTGTTGTTGATCATCAAGTGATGGCTGTCCTGTAAGACAGTTGCAAGCATGGCCTGACGCAAGAAATGTTAGATAAACCAGGATATATAGATATTCCGCCATTGCGTTATGGAATTTCAGTATGCGCCTGTCTGACCATAGTTTATGTTCAACCAAAACAAATCGGTTTTTTTGGTTAACTATTCTTATAATTGCCTTGTCATATCTGTTTCCTTCCCCAGAGAGGGTCATCACACATTAGGAAATGGGTAAGTTATTTATGTGTACTGGCAAATTGAAAAGAAACAGCAAACTAGATCAGTATTTCACACCAGTATACCATCTAGCCTAGACATGACAAACTTTTAATTCTGCTTCTTTGCATGTTCGTTTGTGGATAGTGTCTCAACTATCATAAAACACGAAACAGGTTTTTTTTATTATGCCGATGGAAATGGAAATATTTAGAAGAATCAGCAAGGATAATCAGGAGGAACAGAACTCACCAATGGCGAATTCCTTTAGTGGTTCACTACTATGATTCCATAGCTTACGGTGCATCCAACCAAGGAGCTGCAATGAATGGGAATGCGGTACTTAGATGATGAAGAATCGAAGAGTAAGTCCTAATTTCTTTCCAAGAACAAATACTACAGTGTTCTATACCTTCATTTTTTTCGTCCTTCAGAATGCGCGTACTTTGATAAATGCTTCCGTGATGAGAAGAGGAGAGGGACTTTACATAATCAGAAGATATAACTGTTTGTGACTAAGATGGCAAATGTTTCCCGCAAACCTCCAAGGATCCGAGTTGTAGGTGGCTGGACAAAAACAATAAGAAAGTTACAAGATTTAGGTTGGCTATTCATTTTCAAGATCAAAGCATGTACCCAATTGGACTGTGTGTCCAGATCTTATGAGATTCGTTGTAAACATATACTCGTTTTGTCGCGAAATTGATGAATTCTACTGCATCATTTACTCTAGATCATGGCATGCAAACAGTCCTGTACTGAATGACCATGGAACACTCCTTTTGGAATGGTTACTTACACCCGAAATGTTGCAGATACATATTAGGAGATGTCATTAAGGATATTAATCCCCCTAATGCCAGGTTTGTCTAGCTTCAATCTGCAATTTCTAATTTTGGCAAGTTTAGGAGTATGAATTTTCTTAGTTGTAATGGTTAATTCTGATAATATTCTGCCACTAACTAGGTGGTAAAAACTCCACGCACAAAGATAGGGACTTTGATGTCGGAATTTGAAGATAAGATGAAGAACAAGGCCACAAAGATCTTTCTTCATTAGAAAATAGTAAACAGAAATGCAAATATATATGGTTCTCGATTGGTTCACATCAATTGCAGACTATTCCTGTAAAAGTTGTTGTTAAATGACTAAGCAATAGCTGCATTGAAAACAGAAGATTATTCAATATACCCTTAAATATCCTGAATCATGATCACTTTGAAACGCCCTATACCTATTCGATACAAAGTGTAATAATTATCTGCATCAGGTATCTTATAGCTGAACCTTAAAACGAAATGATTCAGTTGTTTCATAGGATGGTGTTCTAGGCTGGTTAGTTGCATTAGGTATACTAGTTGTTGTCTTCTGATTCTTCTGAAACTCTTAGAGAAGCCTGTGACGTCTCCAAAAACTTTTTGGTTACCATTTTCTCTGTGGGGTGGTGAACTTGCCACGACTATGATGATTGTCACCATAGGACCTATACCAACTTACTGATACGTGTTTTCTCTTTGTTTAGCTTATCCGGACCAGGTCTCCTTGGCTTGGAAAATTCGGGGTGCCCCGCTTGCACGTTTATGAATAAGAGTCAGGAGGTGATAACTGAGAAAAGGGCTTTTAGCTCTGAGACAAAATGCAATAATGTCATCCTTGATCAGACCAAATATCTCTGTTTCTACTCATTAATAATTAATAAAACCAGAAAACTGCATTACATCATGAAAAGCTTTTATTTGAACTTAATCTCACAGCGTATATTATTCTGCATTGTATAAGCTTTTTATTTTGCAATATGCAGATATGGTTAAACGATTACACTCTAAGCCGGTGAGGTTTATCTATCAATTAGGTTTAGCAGTTCCTGCGTTGCCTTAACGTCTAACAATTTAAATAACCACATTTAACTATAATGATTTCCAAGCCTATTTATTGTAGAAACTATTAAGAGCAGATAAAGAAGCACCATTCCAATTCAATACCTCGATTCTGCTTTCTACCGTCTATTTTTATTACATCGCTGAATTTAGTATATTACTCGAAGCTAATGAACCCTGATGAGAACTATACATTAACGAACTAAAGGAAACTTTCCAGACAAGCGAAACGCCCTGGAAAAGCCTGAAAGCTGCGCAGACCAAAACCAAACCATGTGCTTAGGCATCCAAGTTGTAGTTAGATGTGTTAGTGATATGCCATAGCTGTGGGGCCGGGTGAAGTTTTGTGCTATTCTCTTTTGGGTACGCAACAGGATGCTAAAATACGAAGTTGGCATGACAAATTTCGCACAAACATGAAAGGAGCCGACTTCAGGAAACATCAAATAAGGCATGTTGATCCCCACCTGAACCTTTTTATTCAAGTCTAGACGGTGATACCCACTGTGGTATAAGGTAATTTGGACGCACAGTTATGGTGCTTATTTGTCTTTGTGCTGGGTAAACTCTCGTTTTCGAATCTACTTTGAAGATGTTAGGACTATCCTCGTCATACCTCTGTTGAGAAGAGGAATTCACTGTTGATGTTAGGACTATCCTCGTCATACCTCTGTTGAGAAGAGGAATTCACTGTTGGAATTTTGAAGATAAAAAAAAATGAATAAGATAGGGTAAGATAAAGATTAAACCATACCTAACATTCCTATATTTTTATTATTAAATTTGGTTGTTTTATATAGACAAAACATAAATAATTAAAATAAATTTTTCAGCCACCAAATCTAGTTTATAATATAAGATTAAAGATAGTTTAAAATTTATTTTAAAATAATTTAAGACCTATTTTAAAAAAAATTTAACAAATATAAAATTTTAAATTAATTCTCAAACATTCACTTGAGCTGGTAACAATATCAAGCAAGTATATAGGGTCAAGCTTAAGTGGTTGCTTGTCAATGTCAATGTCCCTACTCCTCTTGCATACTTAAAGATCCCTACGTCCTGATTCTACAGACGGTTGATCAATCCCAAACGATCGAACTTGTCTCAACGAGTGATCTTTACCTCTAAGATTGTTGTGGATGATATTTCAAATTGTAATCTCAAGCCTTACACTTATATGGTCTTGGATTGTGCATATAGTACTCGCTAGTAACGCCGATCATGCATGGAAGCCCCTACCGAACTCTGGACAAAGTTCTATATCCTTTATGCTCAGGGCCTGCTTATGTAGTCATTGGAATGCGAAACGTGGTTTCGATCTTCCAAGTAGTCCAATCTGTACCAAACGGAATGTTTTTGTATTCATATATTTCTAAGAGGAAGAATGCGGGAAGAGTCCTATAATTCTGGTTTTTGATTGCAAAGATAAAAACAGCCGTCCGGGCTTTGCTTTTCTGAAAATTTTTTCTTGGAAATCCCTTGAAACTAGTTTCTGCAATGTCCAATACTTAATCTGGTACAATTGTTTAAGTCCAGTGGAGAAGAAACATTTTGCAATTGTTCAATGTAAACAAAGGTTATGCTTCTCAAACACTAATAACGTTGTTTATCGACAAAAGCTAGCAATGCACGTTCGGAATAGCCTTCTTGTCAAGTCAGCTTCAGGTTCAGTACTCCAAGCCAGAAACTCCCAACTGAAACTGATCTCTGATTGGATTATAAAGCAAATGGTAAGATCATTGTCAAGTTTACAATTAATGATGAGTTTTTTTAATGCCCGTCAGCAACAAGCCAACAAGTGCTACAATAGATCCAAGTGGGGAAGACAACCATCCCCATGTCACCGATTCACTTTCGATCCCTTGTAACAAAAGCTTCCAAGGAATTAAGAAAGACGATTTTTACAGTGTCTTCCTTATCTTTCTTCTTCTAATTGGCGGAAAAGGAGCAACACTATCAACTAGCTACACAAGTATTTGGCATCATTATAATTTCACCAACATTATTAGTTAATTGAATTTACGACAACTAGAAGAGAGACGAGATGTCTGCTCATTGTGGATCTTCTTTGTCTACTCTTTTTGGCACCAACATTCTGCTGAAACCATCTTCCGTTTACACCACACGGCACCGAAGGCAGCACTATCATTACTGCCATTGATGATTATGATAGGCTATTTGATGGTCTATTTTATCTGAGACATTTCATTGACTTTTCTGTAAAGATTGTATCATCTTCTCTCGTTCGTTGTTAACAGAAAGTGATTCCTACATTAGTGTTAAAGGAACTATGAGAGGATTGACTTCAGTATTTATTTTGGTGATTTTACAATGTTTAAGCTCATTTTTATAAACTTAAATGCTCCTGATGGAGGAAAAAGTGAGAACAAAAGATGTGAAACTCTTACATAATTTAATTTAGAGAAGTGGATATAGAACTTATTGCTCTTAAGTAGTAACAACAGCCTTTGACATGAAAAGCTATTATGTATTATTGAGGTTAATGGGGGTATCTGACAGGAAATCAAGTTGAACATTTTCTTTTGTTGTTTTCTGCGTGGTAGCTATGATGAGTTGAGTTTGAGATTAGATGAGTAATGTAGAGGTAGTTCCATTCCAAGCACAATTAGCTTTGTAATAAACAAATATCATCTATCTTAATCATTCCAGCCTCATCTAAAATTACCTACTCTTTTGTCATGGAAGTCAAGGTTCATGCATTGATTTTTTTCAAGCAGCTTCTGACAGGTTTTCAGCTCATGCAAATATTCAAACAAGCTTCCCCACAAGCAGTCTAAATCGACTGCTCTACATGTAGGGAAAGTTATATTTTAATAAGCTATAAAGTTATTTTATTGGAGCCACAGTTCAAAGAGCTGAGACTAGGTTTAATTTGACTTCAAGTTAGGGAGTACGCAGAGTAACCATTTTGCTCTTTTTTCTTTCCAACTTAGAATGAGTTAGGGCCATGGATTCCCCTAAGTAGACAAGAGAACAAAACAAAGGCACAATTCCAGAACAGTTTATTTCATTGTCAGCTTTCTGTAGTTTTTTCTTATAATTAATAACTGGTAAGGTTCACTGATATAATTATCAAGAATGACGGATAAGGATTGAATGTTTCAAGTAACTGTTCGCCGTTCAAATCTAAAATACACATTGGTTCTGTCAGATTCTGACTGAACGGTACGTTGCCGTTTACATCTATTGGTTGACTGCTTTCTGTAGTAACTTCGACACTGAGATCCCTGCAAAATAAAGAAGGCACGTCGGGGGTTGTGTCCCGATAAGCCCCTCCGACGCTCAAGTTAAATTTTTGGTGAAGGTGAGGCTGCTGAATATAGAGAAAGTTAGGTTATGATTGCGTACCTTTGTTACGGTAGAATTATACCTTATATATGAAGCAACAACTAGGTTTAGGTCTTTAAGTGTGCATGAGAGTCTCTCACATGCGTGCGGGCTAAGGGGAGCATGAATCGGGCCTAGGTTTGACGTAGCCATTAGGTATAAGACTGATCTTTGAAAGATGGATCGATCGGCCCATGGGACATTTTGACTGGGCTCTGGCCCTGCACGACCAAGCCGACCATAAGCCCCCTACTCCTCGAGTCTGAGCGAAGAGAAGGGTCGAAGGAGTATGCGTGAGTCTGGGAGCTCGTCCGTGAGATAGCTCGG
>JANZLX010000003.1:7852512-7869109 GCA_025531955.1 Erythroxylum orinocense | reverse complement strand
TTGCTATTGGAGTATGAATTTGAAGTATGGATATGTATATGAATTATGAATTTATGTATGGATTTGAGTTATAAATTAGTGTATTATGAAATTGGAATATGTAAGTAAATTATGGTTAGTATATATGAATATGAATGTGATTGAGATTGAATATGATTGTGGTTTGGATTTCGGACGGGGGGGCGGGTCCGATGATTTTGAGTTTTGATTGGGGATTATAGAAGTGTGTTTAAACCCTTTGCAAGTTTTGGGTTTTATGAAATGCAACCGTTATGCTGCCAAAATTTTGGTAAATATCGATTGAAGAAAAGATTAGAATAAGACTTTAGTTAAAAGATGGAATTTTGGGATTTGTATGTATGTATAAGAAGTTTTTTTATGAATTGAGATTTTGCATGAGGATGAATTTCCAAAAGGGAAATTGTATGGATTTTTGTTTGATTTTGAATTTCCAAAAGGGAAATTGTATGGATTTGTTTTGATTTGTATAAGATTGAATAAAGAGAAAAAGAATGAATGAGAAAAAAAAATTAGACCGGATTTTCAGATTGATTTAGTCTTAGGGTTTCCAGCTCGACAAGCGAGGAATTTTCAAAATTTTCGTTAGCTGGATGTCGGACATGTGTTTCGGTTCTTTTGAACTGTTTGCTTGCTTCCGTTTTGTTTTGCTTTCGTTAATCGAACCGTATGTTTACTTCGTTTGGTTCGCTTTTCGTTATTCGTTTTGTTTCGATATTGTTCGATCCGGTTTCGCTTTTCCGGTTGAGGCCCGGTTCTGAGATCAGGTCCCAACATAAATGGGTGGATATTACGGGAACAAATTTTCTGTTTTCAACAATCCTATTCCCCTTGTTCCCGTATTATCTAATACGTCCAATTTTTGTGGGTTCTATTTATTGAATGAATAGATTTTCATAAAACAAAATAGAAATACAGTAATGAAAATAGGTAATCTAATCTCGAATATTACAGGGAAGACGAATAGACGATATCTTCTCCTAAAAAAGTACAAGCTGTCGGAGATTGAAGTTGAAGGAGTGTACTACAAAATAAAACTTGATGCAAAATCAAAATAATATTTTAATGATTTAGAGAGCAAAGTGATTTAAAAATAAGACCTTTTCCTGGCAAGATGCTTCCCGACTTCCTTTCTAATCTATACAAATAATAGAGTGTATTTTTAGGTCTTTTTGGATGGATATTAACTTAGGATAGGATGAGACGAGGATTTAGCCTCTTTTTTTTTGTTGAATAACATCAGCATATTTAAATATGTTTGATAAAATAGTTGTTTAGTATTAACTGTTTATGTATAAAATGATTTATGAGAATATGACTTAAAAAATTATAAGGACAGAAGTATTAACTATTTATATTTTAATATCTCTTTGAATGTTCTCATAAGAATCTAAAAAGAGTAAAAGAAGTCAACATCATCATTTTTCCAATATCTTCCATCGAGCCTTAAGAATACAAAAAGCCTTCACAATGTAACTTCTCAATGATGAATGAGTTCAACTAAAAATTTTTCAAAATTCTCTTGGATTGGCAAGGGTTAGCTGAAGAACTTAAAATATTACTAAAAATAAGCTTGAGAATGAGATTGATCGAATCACAGCAAAAGTTTTTCCTCAAATGTAGTACCAATAAAGAAATTAGGTTTGTCAAATTTATATCGATTTAATTTTAAATTTAAGGAAGTATAAGTTTTTTGTTATTTTAATTTTAAATTTTAAAAATTGAAACTATATTTTTAATATGTTAAATTAATTAAAATTATTTTGAAAAAAGCTATTTATATTAATCTCTTAAAATTTAAACTTAAATCAAAATAATTAATTTAAATTTGAATTATTAAATTTAGATTAAATTGAATTGAATTAAACACAATGTACAAGTGATAATAATATTATATACTAAATATTGATATAAAAGGGACCAAAATATTGGGTCTATACAAAACTAATTAATGTAATATAATTAGAGATAACAAATTTACAAGTATTTATTTTTTAAAATTAAAAATTTTAAAATTTTAATTTAATAACTAAAATTTTAAATTTTGTATAAATTAAGTCAAATTTATATCTCTATCTCCGTCTCCATCTCTTTGAGTAATTTGTAATAACTTGTAGATATAATAGTCTTTTAGTCCTTTAATTTCTCAACCGTTGGAGAAAAACGCTCCCCATAGTAGCATTTTCAAAATTAGCTGATTGAGTGCAGTCTGCCAATCCAATCAACTGATTACCAAAAATAATTATCAGCAGTTTAACATGGTCAAATAGTTAAAACCTTTCAATTCATCAAAAAATAGTTAATAAGCCATTTACCAAATAAGGCCATACTGTTTAACCAATTTTTTAGTATTTAAATTTTAAGGAGTTAGTAAACTCTAACATAATAATAATGTTAAGAAAAATGTAATATATTGAAAAATAAATATGGTATTAAAAATCATTTTGATCCTTTTATATATAGGAGGGAAAAATCTTAAAAACATTTTGACAAATGATAAGCATTTCTTCAATGTAAAGTAATAAAATAATAAAATTATCATTAGAAAATTTCTATACAAAAACAAATGGTTAAATGAAGTCTCCTTGAAGACTTGCTTTCTTAAAGCAGAATCAAAATTCTTGAACACTACCTTGATGCTTGTTTCAAATCATACATATTCTTCCTCAATTTAAAAACATAAGTTTCTTGTCCTTTGACTCCAAAGCTTCTAGTTTCTCCATATAAATTTTCACATTCAAATCACCAATGGAGAGAAGTATTTGTTACATCCATATGCTTAACCTCTAAGTTAAGGCATGTTACTAAACTCAACATAAACCAGACGGATAATATCTTCACAACTAGAGAAATATTTCATCAAAATCAACCCCTATATTCTAGCAAAAGCCATTGATAATTAATCTAACTTCATATCATGGTAAGTGTCATCATCATGCTTTTTTTTTTTAAATTCAACAATTTCGTTAAAGCTCTTCAATCCTTAGGTAACTTAACCAAATCAATAATTTTATTATCATGCAAGGGGTTCATTTCATTCTTCATAGCTTTAAACCATTTCTCCTTCTGCTCACTACTTATGGCTTCCTTAAAGTTTTTAAGTTCTCCCCCATTATTGACTAGTACATCTCATAAGTAGGCTAATGTGACTAGGATTTTTCTCTCTAATAGATCTCCTAAAAGAAGTCTTCGGAGTCTCTTTAATTGTTTTTTGTACATTTATTATTTGTTGACCAACCACAATATCTTGTACTATAGCATTCAAAGTGTCTACACCTTAGAAAGGAGGATGATTTTAAGTTATTTGTACTAATCATTCTACAGTTGGTCACCAGTTTCATTGTTATCTTAGATCTCAACATCTTGAAGGCTATCTTCAATTGCATTTGGTGCATCAATTAAATAAATTGGCTTAATGTTAGCCAAACTCTCATTGTTTTAAGGACCATTCGTCCTAACCTTCTCAATATACTTAACAGCACGGTCTTTAATTTAAGAAGTTTCTTCGTTACTAGATCATGTAATTGGTAATCAAACTCATTTTGAATATAACTAATAAAGATGCAATATTTGATCTTAATACCAAATTTCAACCTATCATTTTTAAGAACATGCACCAATGCTTTGCACCCAAAGACTTTTAAGTGATTATAAAAAATATTCTTATCAAATCAAACTCCACAAGGGAGATCACTATCCAAATTAACCATAGGAGATAAATTAATAACTTGATTAACTATGCAAAGTGCTTCCACCTTAAAGGAATTTGACAATTTTGCTTTTGCAAATAAGCTTCTAACTTTATCCACTAAAGTTCTATTCATCTCTTTACACCCTACTGATCATTCTGCACTTGTTTACCATTTTCATTGTTATCTTAGATCTCCACATCTTGATTGTTATCTTGGATCTCAACATCTGGAAAACTATCTTTGACTATATTTGGTGCATTAATTAAAGAAACTAGCTCATTGTCAACCAAACTCCCATTGTTTTGAGGACCATTCATTCCAGCCTTTTCAATATACTTAATAGTTCAATAATCAAACTCTTATTGAGCATAACTTATAAAGATACAATGTTTGATTTTACTATCCAATTTTAACCTATCATCTGTAAGAACATGCATTAATGCTTTGCACCCAAAAACTCTTAAGTGATTATAACAAAAGTCTTATCAAATCAAACTTTACAAGGGAGATCATTATCTAAAGTAACAAAAGGAAATAAATTGATAATTGTGCAAAATACTTATGCCTAAAAGGGATTTGACAATTTTGCTTCTGCAGATAAGCATCTAACTCTATCCACTAAAGTTCTATTCATCTCTCTACCAAACCATTCAACTGGGAAGTCCAAAAAAGTGTCTTTTGATTTCTAATGTCTTGCTTTTTTTAAAATATTTATCAAAGGTTCATATATTCACCATTGTTGTCACTACAACTGTACTTCAATTTCGTACATGTTTATGTTTTGAACTAAATCTTGAGATTCTTTGAATTTCTTAAGAACTTGATCTTTTGTCGTTAAATAATAAACTCAGAGTTTCTCATAATGGTCATCAATTAAAATAACAAAATAAAATGCACCACCCTATGATCTTACTTTAAAAATACCACAAAGATCAAAGTTTATAAGCTCTAACAAATATGAGTTTCTAAAAGGATGACTTTGAAAAGGAGCTCTTCTCTATTATTCAGCCAAATAATAAACATATTCATCCATCTTGGCCTCCTTATTCTTAAAAGATAAAAAATTTTGACTAAATAACCAATCTCCTTTACACTCTTATGACTCACTCTTTTATGTCATAATTATGATGAAGTATCACTCTCCATTACAGTCACCAAGCTGTAAAAAATAGAACCTTGTATTATACACAAGTTAGAGGGTGTGTTACGTCGAGCTATAAATTAGGAGTAGAATTGGTCAAAGAAATACGAAAAGTTTCTTAAGAATATGATAAAGTATCAAGCAATCATAGTCCCTAAATTTTGTCATCAAACTTTACACCCATAATAATATCCTAAAAATTATTTAAATGATAAAAAATAGGATTGCATTCCTTGTATCTTAAATTAGTCAATCGTTTAAATAAGAATAACTTGTTATTGCTAGTCTTCAAAGCATAAAATTATATCAGTTTTATCCTACAAAGTTATAGTATATGTCTTATTAACAACGTGATAAAAAATATTTTCTTCTACATATTGCCTAATATAGTTCTAAACTTGTGAATGCTCAAATTACTAATCCCCATCTTACATGGATTGGGACTTCTAACTAGCAAACACGTGCAAACACATCTTTTTCATAAACAAAAGATCTTTCATTTGCCTTTCCAATTATGGTAATTTTTTACCATTTAAACACAATATTTTGCTAATGTTTGACTCCATCGTTCAAATATAATTATTACAACTATTCAACACAAGTTTTTTTTGGTAAATCAGAAAAATTAATAAATAAGTAAAAATTATTTACAAAAAGGTTCACAGACTATGCCACAAAAGGCTCATCCAGTCAAGCCTTAGAGCAAACCAAAATAATCTAATGAACACTGCAACAAGGGAAAAAGCAACCCGAAACCTAATTAACAGATACAACAATAACTCCAAGAAACATAGCCAAATAAAGCCCAAGCATACAAAGTCCAAGCAGAAAGCTTAACTAATACATTCCAACCCGTAGCTAGCAAGCTTAGGAGATACTGAAATATATAAACTGCATAGCCATAGCCCCAGAATGGCAAAGAGGATTACTACCACCAAGAAAAACTAAGCTGCACCTCCATGGGTAGGCATGGCAAGAATGGACAAACCGAAGAGAACCTCGAATGCAGTGACCTGGATAAGACTGAGCAAATAACCTGTAAAATAAAGAAAGTGAGAACCAAAGTGACCTCCTCTCGGTGTATAGGCTAAGAAGTTCCCTAATGTGGGAGATAATTCCTGAAAGCACACGCTCCTCAACCAAGGCTTCATTCTTGAAGGTTCTAACATTACGTTCAGTCCATATGTGGTAAACAGTGGTGGAGAGTAGTAGAGGGAAGAGGGTTATGACAGAAGCTCTAGAATTGGAAACAGTTAAGAACCAGGAAAAAATAGTTGAAAGGGTAGAGCGGTTGAAAATGGGCAAGTTAAAATGGGAAAGACAGTGGTCCCAAATATCTTTTAAAAAGGAGCAGTCAAAAAATAAGTGTTCTATGGATTCATTTGCTGAAAGGCACAGAGAACAGTGGTTAGGAATATAAAGGAATGTAAGTTTATCTCGAGTTGGAAGCATTTGCAGGAAAGCAAGCCACAAGGTAAAGGAGCATCGAGGTTTATTGTATTTGGACCAGACCAGTTTGAACCAAGGGACAGCCGATAAAGGAGTATGCAATAATTGGTAGGCTGACATATTGGTATAACGCTTGGTAGGGCTAGCTAACCATTCCAGACAGTCTGGTAAGGAACTATTGGGGGAGTAAGATGGAGGAGCCAGATGGCGAAGAAGGTCCAGGGATACCTCACTCCAGCTCCAAGTACCGTTACAGATCACATCAGAAACATGTGCTGTGATCGGGAGCTCTGAGCCATTAATCTCCCCCGGTGTAGACAAGGACTTCAGAATACCACGCGGGTGCCAAGGATCCTGCCAGAAAAGAGTAGACATACCATCTCCAATCCTAAATCTAAATTGATGACACAACTTGTCCCGGACTGTTAAAATCTTTCTCCAACTCCAAGAACAATTATAGGTAGGCTGAGCACTCCAAAAGTTATGCCTGCGCAATATTATTGTATGAACCCACTTCACCCAAAGAGCTTCCCTATCTTCAAACAAAAGTCAAATTCGTTTGCCTAACAATACTTGATTCCAAGTAGTCAAGTGTTTAACTCCTAGGCCCCCTTCCTTTTTAGGGAGACAGATGTCACTCCATTTCACCCTAGCCTAAGAATTAGAAACTACCTTTCCTACCCATAAGAAATTCCTAAGTTTAGCCTCAATGTCCTTGAGGATAAAAGAGGGAAGAATAAGATGAGAGGACCAGTAGACATGGAAGGAAAAGAGAACTGAGATAACCAATTAAAGTCTACCCGCAAAAGAAAAACTCTATGAGTCCAACGATTGATCCTATTATCTATTCTGTCAATAAGAGATGCACAATCCCTCCTAGAAAGACAACCTGTTATGAGAGGAACACCAAGATACCTAAAGGGGAGAGATCCTTGCTGTAAACCAGACACAAGTTACATCATACGGCTCAAATGACTAACATTTGGGGATAAGTAAAACTGACTTTTAGAAGTGTTCATTTCCATGCCTGAATACATAGAGAAGCTATGCAAGGAATCAAGCAAAAGCTTAGCTGAAATCAAATCCCCATGACTGAACATTAAAAGATCATCCGCAAAGAGGAGATGGTTAAGCTTAAGGCCCTGACATCTCCAGTGATATTTGAACTAAGGAGAGTTGTCTGTATTAATTCTTAAATTCCTAGAAAAAACTTTCATACAGATAATGAAAAGGAAAGAGGATAAAGGATCCCCCTATCTTAAGCCAGATTTACCTTTGAATAATTGAGTAGGAGACCCATTGACCAAAATGGAATAAGAGGGGGTAGAGATAGATTCTCTAACCCATGCAATGAACCTCCTCGAAAAGCCTACTGCTTCTAGCGTGGTAAGCAGAAAATTCCAATGAATAGAGTCATAGGCCTTTTGGAGATCCACTTTGAAAGCGCAACGCTTATGAGAATTGGATATGTGATAGTTCTTGAAGATTTATTGTGCTAAAAGAATATTATTGAAGTGAATCACATGTTAATACAAATCTTAATTCAAGATATACAGATGCACAAGAAGGGGGGTTGAATTGTGTATTCTCTTTCGTTAAATCCCTTCGTAAACGAATTTGTTAAAAGATACTTGTTCTTTTCACAAAAAATACTGAAAATCAATGTTATAAACTATTTTCGAGATATTCGTATGAAAACAGTAAAATTGAAAATTGAAAGTTAAGAGAGAGGTTGAGAGTTGAGAGATTTTGACACAACGATTTTTATACTGGTTCACCCCAAATCGTGAGCTACGTCCAGTCCTCAGATATCTTTATGAGATTTCACTATCTCTCAAAACGTTACAAGTATTCTTTGTTTTCGAGCCTCTTCAGGTCTCTTACAATCAGTATTCTTTCACACTTAGCCTCTTCAGGCTATCTACACCTCTTTCAACTAAAAGGTTTTTCGAGCTTTGTTATAGATAAAATAGCTCTAGCTTTTTTCGCACAATAATTTCTCTCAAGAATTGCTAAACTTTTAATTTTGCTAACTTTTCGTAACTTTTGCAATCTTCGACTCGGACTCATATTTATAGCCTTCGTCCATAACTGCTTCTTGATCTTTCAAGAATCGGTTATTCATTTGAGTTCTGTAACTAACTCAAGCTGATACATAATCCAACGTGGTATCGGATCTTCCATCTGCTTTCTATCATCTGTTTGTTTCTTTCGCCTTTACGCCTTGCGTTTGACTTCCTATTGTCTCATTTTTGCTTTGCGCATGCTTCCGTCTACTTTTCATTTTGCTTCCATCTGCTTTTACTTCTGTCTGCTTTCGCTTCCGTGATTATTATTTGTTCTCCATCAAAATTATTTACGTAAAGTCATTTTGACTTAACACTAGTTGCTCTCACAATTGCCTCCACTTTAATAAACTTGTGACATCAACCTCTTGTTCATCCACGTCACTCTACATTATCTAGATTAGGTCTTGTTTTGCAATTTAAAAATGTTCTCAATCCATGTACTTCTTGTCTTCAAGACAAAAATGTTCGCCTTTCCTTTCCTTTGTCTTCTCGATCAAACCTTTACCACTAATTCATTTTAATATTTGAGGTCGTTTCTCACTCTAGTTATCGGTATTTCATTCTCTTTACGGATGATTTTAGTCAGTTTACTTGGATTTTTCCTCTAACCCGTAAAAATCATGTCTAGCTTTGTTTTCAACCCTTTAAAACCACCACTGAAAATATGTTCTCTACTACCATACAAACCTTTCGATGCAATGGAGCTCCTAAACTCATAAAAGACGCCTTTTCTCACTATCTTCTTTCCAATGAAATCACTCTTCTCATCTCTTGTCCTTATACACCCCAATATAATGGTCTTGTTGAACAAAAAATTCATCACATAACTGAAACTGGTCTCGCCCTTCTTCTTCTTGTCTCTTTCCCCAAGTTTCTCTGGTACGAAGCATTCACCACTATTGTTTATCTCATCAATCTCTTATCCATTCCTATTCTTCATCACAAATCTCCTTATGAAGTCCTCTACTAAGCTCAACCTAACCTTACTCATCTTTAAGTCTTTAGTTTTGCCAATTTTCCTTATTTGAGCTCCACCCCTATAGATAAACTTATACCAAAGTCTATACAATGTTTTTTTTCTTAGTTATGTCTCACAATATAAAGGATATATGTGCCTTGATCCCAGCACCTCTAAGGTTTATATTTCCCGTTATATCTATTTTCATGAACATCTCTTTCCCTATAAAAATTTGCCTGTGTCATCCTCCACCTTACCTTCATTCTCTCATATTTCTTTACCTTTACCTCTTCCACCTTTACTCTTTACTTCTTCCTCCCCCTACCATAACCCCATCCTCTTATCCTCCTCATCCTATGATCACACGTACTCTAGTACCCCTTGTCACTTTTTTTATTGCATCAGTTACAATGTTACCACCTCAAATACTCTTTTTGATCCACATCCTTTACTTAGGCTAACAATGTTCTGCACTTATGCCAAGCTATGTTTATAAAGTTCAATGCTCTCCATAGTAATGACAAATGGACTCTTATTCCTCCCCCCACTTAACATAAAAATTGTGGGTTGTAGATGGGTTTTTTGCACTAAACAGAATCTCAATGGTTCTCTTGAGCGTTACAAAACTTGTCTTATAGCCAAAGGTTATCATTAAACCTCAGGAGTTGATTATATTGCCACTTTCAGTCCTATTTTTTATGAACTTTTAACGCTAGCGGACATAATCTAGTACATGCCCATGTCTAACATTATGGATCTCTATGTAACTTTATGAAGTTAGATACGGTCTACGACATGCCCATGCTTGAGATTGTGAATCCTTCTATAACTTTTGCGAAATTGAATATAGTATAGGACATGCTCATATTTAAGACATGGTCCTAACTGGGTTGGTGGATGCATTCAAATTCAAGTATTCAACATTAACTTGAATTTAGCTAAAGAATACTCATTCTTCAATTTGGTTTGATTCCATATATGTAACCAATTTTTTTTATAGCACCTAATGCTTAAGAAATTGTAAAATATCTTTATTGTTCATATGAGTTCTTTGGAGATTTTTGTACTCTCTTTTTCCTATAGTAAAATTTTGATTGGTTAGTCATGTATTATGGTTTTTCCTTTAGGCCCAGAGTTTTTCCTGGAAATTTAGTATACCTTTAATAATTAGTTTTACTCTTTACTTTTCTTATTTTAAAAAACTGAATAGATCAAGGTGTTTTTACAGCATGCAAAATTTTATTAGGAAGTTTTGGAGTTTTCATCTAAAAATTCTTATTATTATATATTCTTAATAGATATATTACTTGTTTAGGTCGGCTGTGCTAGGACCAAGCCCAGGTCCACACGTCCACGGCCTATTTGCAGGTTTTAGTCTCCCATGCAAACGTAAAGACCTACGTAAAGACCTAAATCTAGCGTCTATTCCATATATAAGGTACTATTTTGCCATGATACAGGTACGAGATTAGAACCCAGATATTCTTTGCTTATAGCCACCATAACCCTCACCAAAAGACTAACTTCAGCGTCGGAGGGGCCTGTCGGTTATCAATCCCTGGCGTGTCTTTATTGTTTTGCAGGTGCTTTGGAGTTAATATCGGTCAGCTTCATGGATCCAAGTAGTAACGTCCAACCTCACCAAAATCAGGCTGAACCAGTTGGCGCCCACCGTGGGGCCCGGCATCAGGGCACCGCGTCTAGAAACACACAGATCAGTCAGGCAGCAGCAGCCAATCCTGATACAGCCGCCGTAGCGGCACTTACGCTACAACGGATAGGTTTGTCATTACCAACCACTCTCCCACCAACACATCACGATTCCCATACATACTCTTCACACCCGAATGATCAACCACAACCTCAGAACCCAGATCAAGAAGAACAGAGCGTAGCCCTGGAGGACAACGTCGAGACCAATTCACACCTTCACTTACAGCATCCCCTAGATGCAAATCATCCTGCACCACAACAAACCTCCCTCACCCAAAGACAAATAGAGGAAGCGGTTGACCTATTGGTTCGCCAAATCCTACAGTCTCAACCGCAACAACAGTCGACCTATTGTAGTTGACCCAAGGAAGGAACGAAAGTCTGCGGGAGTTCATCACTCGGTTTAATAATGAAGCTGTCGAAGTCCTTGACCTCACCTGCTCGTCCATGTTGGCGGCATTGATGAGCAACACAAGGGATGAAGAGTTTAAGAAGTCACTGGCTCTCGATCAGCCCAAGTCTATTCAAGAGATAAGAAATCGGTCGGATAAGTATATCCAGCTCGAGGAGGTGTTGAAAAACACAAAACGTAAAGCAGACGACCGCGGGCCAAGTGGGAAAGCGGATGATTCCCACAAGTGACAGAAGGATCAGTCGAGCTGGAGAAAGCCGACCGACTGGCAGGGACATAGACGAGAATTCTTCACCCCGCTCAACAGGCGATATGCAGAAGTATTGGCAGCCATGAGAGCAGATGGGGAACCCCCCAAGAACCCAATAAGTTGAAGACTCCCCTCCAAAAGAGAGACCCTGATTTATATTGCCGTTTCCATAGAGACATCAGTCATGACAAGGAGGATTGCTGGGATTTGAAAAAAGAAATTGAACTCCTTATCCAAAGAGGAAGGCTAGGTAGATTTCTGAAGTACGGGAAAAATACCAATCGAGATAATGCCGATAGAGAGAATAATGTTAGGAGTGGTCGGCCTGACAGTTGGCGAAGGCCTTGGAGGCAAAATAATACTAACGAGGGAGGAAGGCAGAACAGGAATACGGACGATCGACGCGATATAAGAGGAAAATCCAGGGTAAGAGGTGAAAGAAATGCTGGACAGCAGGACGACCGACCGGTTAGGGTCATTAACATGATCTTTGGTGGTAGTGCAGCAGGCGGGTCCACCGTTAAAGGAAGAAAGAGGTATGCCAGGCAGGTCGGTGAAGACTTGTCAGCCAAGAAAAAGAAGCAGAACGATGGGATGATACCATTCGACGAATCTGATCTGGATGGTGTTAGCTGTCCTTATGATGATGCGCTCGTAGTCAATCTGAACATGGATGGTAACGAGGTCAAACGAGTAATGATCGATACAGGAAGTTCGGTCGACCTATTGTATTATGATGCCTTCAAGCAGATGGAGATACCAGAGGAACGACTACTGCCTATAGAAGGACCTATCAAAGGGGTAACTGGAGCATCAGCCTACCCATTTGCCCGAATCTTTTTAAAAGTAAAATTCGAACAAAACCCATGTCAGATAGAGAGGGACGTTGAGTTCCTGGTTGTGAAGTTTGTAGGGGCGTATAATGCGATAATTGGACGAGCCACTCAAAACACCCTCAGAGCAGTTGTCTCCACCTACTACCAAGCAATGAAGTTCCCAACTTTCCATGGAATCGGTGTTGTCAGGGGTCAATAGAGAATCGCTAGGGAATGCTACTTAGCAGAAACAAGGACTTTATACGGGGCTGTAGTCTTGACGAGCTCTCTTGACGTGAGAGTTGATGAAGAAACAGAGAGAATAAACCCCGTAGAAGAAACGCAGCAAGTCACATTGGATGAAGCAGACCGTTCAAAGTTCACAAATCTAGGTTCCGAGCTTGAAAAGGGCCTAGCCAAAGAAATCACAGATTGCTTGGTAGAAAACAAATTGGTCTTTGCTTGGGTACCGAGCGATATGCCTGGAATCTTCCGATCGATAACATCACACTCCCTCGATATCAGAAACGACTACAAGCCAGTTAGATAGAAGAAGCGGTGGCATAGCAAAGAGAGGCAGGAGGTGATCGAGAAAGAGATAAAAAGATTGCTTGAGGCTGGGTTCATTCGGGAAGTCAAGTATCCTGAATGGCTGGCGAACGTTGTACTTGTGAAGAAGAAAAACGGAAAGTGGAGAATGTGCATCGACTTCACCGACTTAAACAAGGCATGCCCGAAGGACAGTTTCCCCCTGCCCAAGATCGATCAGCTGGTAGATTCTACATCAGGGCATGAGCTACTCAGCTTCCTGGATGCCTTTTCGGGTTACCACCAGATCCAAATGAGTCCCGAAGATGAAGAGAAGACGGCCTTCATAACCAACCAGAGCATGTACTGCTACCGGGTGATGCCATTCGGTTTGAAGAATGCAGGGGCCACTTACTAGTGGCTCGTCATGGAAGTCTTTAAAAAGCAGATCGATCGATCGATCGAGGCCTATGTGGACGACATGGTGGTCAAAAGTAAGACGGCTACTGAACATGTGGAAGATCTCAAAGAAGTCTTTCAGACCCTCAATAAGTTTCAAATGAAGCTGAACCCGAAAAAATACGTTTTTGGTGTGGCATCTGGCAAATTCTTAGGATTTATGATTACTCAGCGGAGAATCGAAGCGAACCCAGAGAAGATCGAAGCCATCATCCAGATGCCCTCGCCACGATTCTTGAAATATGTTCAGATATTGACCGGGCGGATAGTTTCTTTAAGCAGATTTGTCTCTAGGATGGGGGACAAGTGCCTCCCGTTCTTCAAAATTTTGAGGAAAGCGGATGTCACTCAGTTCCAATGGCCGGATAAATGCGAAAGAGCATTTCAACACTTGAAACAGTATCTGACCAGTCCACCCATTTTGCAGAGCCCCGTTGAGGGGGAGAATCTGATTATATATTTGGCTATCACAGAAGGGGCAATCAGCGCAGTCCTAGTCCGATTGGATGGTCACGAACAATTTCTGATCTATTATGTTAGTAAGGTGCTGAACGGGCCAGAAACGCGCTATACATCCATTGAGAAGCTGGCTCTTTCGCTGGTAACCGCGGCACGAAAGCTCAGGCTCTACTTCCAGAGTCACACAATTGGGGTATGGACCGATCAACCTCTCAAGCAATGCTTGCAGAAACCTGAAACCTCAGGACGGTTAATAAAATGGGCAGTAGAGCTGGGAGAGTTCGATATATACTACAAGCCACGGACGACGATCAAAGCCCAAGTATTGGCGAATTTTGTAGCAGAAATGAGTCAACCTACTTCGAATGAACTACAACCTACTTGGAGCTTGTTTGTTGATGGATCATCTAATGCTGAGGGTTGCGGGGTAAGAGTGGTCTTGATCAGCCCACACCAGGAAGAAAAGGTGGAATACGCCCTCAGATTAGAGTTTAAGGCATCTAACAATGAGGCGAAATACGAGGCGCTAATAGCCGGTCTTCAGTTGGCAAGAGAGATGGGGGTGAAACATTTGAAGTTGTATAGCGATAGCCAAATAGTGGTCGGTCAGGTTACGGGGCAGTACGAGGCCAAAGGAACAACATGGTCAAATATTTGGAATTGGCGAAACAAGAGCTCAACAAGTTTGACCATTGCTCGGTCAGCAGGATAGAAAGGTTGCAAAATGCTCGAGCAGACGCACTTTCCAAAACGGCCTCCGATCAGAATGCGAGGAATAACATTTTGGTCGAGTGGTTAGACCGGCCTAGCATTCAGAAAGCCAACGAAGTCCTCGAAACTAATGCCGAGCGATCGAATTGGATGAAGCCAATCAGACAGTACCTCCTTAATGGAACGCAGCCAGAAGAAGCTTTGGAGGCCAGGAAGCTAAGGGTAAAAGCCGCTGAGTTTGTAATCGTTAATGACATCCTGTACAAGCGCTTTTATAACTGGCCACTACTACGTTGTTTGAGCGAATAAGAGGCAGAGCGAGCCATGGCTGAAGTCCACGAAGGGATGTGCGGAAATCACTTAGGAGGTAAAATGTTGGCTCACAGACTGATTAGACAAGGGTACTACTGGTCGACAATGAAGAAAGACTGCCAAGATAAAGTTAACTGATGTGAGGCCTGCCAGAGAAACAGCAACCTGTCCTACCAGCCGACCGAACAGATGAAAATCGTGAGCCATCCTATCCCCTTTGCTTAGTGGGGAATGGATATACTAGGACCTTTTCCTCTTGGTCCCGGGCAGAAGAAGTTCTTGATAGTAGCAGTGGAATACTTCACCAAATGGGTAGAAGCAGAAGCGGTCGCTACAATCACCGAACAGAAGATGGAAAATTTCATAAGAAGAAACATATTAAGTCGCTTTGGAATGCCTATGGTGTTGGTTACAGACAACGGTCGGCAATTCGACAACGACAAGTTCAAAGATTTCTGTGAACGACTGAGGATAAAACTCCAGCTGACTTCAGTAGCTCATCCTCAAAGCAACGGGCTTGCGGAGAATACTAACAAAAAGATAATGAGCGCCCTCAAGAAGCGTTTAGACGGACGAAAAACTTGGGTAGATGAAGTAGATGAAGTGCTGTGGGAACATAGAACGACCCCGAACGGAGCCACAGGAGAAACACCGTTCCGAATGACTTTTGGAGCAGAGGCCTTGGTCCCAGTAGAGGTGGTGCTGCATAACCAGAGGGTTTCGGGTTACGAAGAAGAGCAGAATAACGAAGCCCGCAGAGCGGAGTTCGTGCTCCTCAGCGAAGACAGGGATCGCGCAGTTGCTCGTCCAGAAGCCCATAGGCAAAAATCAACAAGGTTCTATAACAAAAGGATAAGGCCGAATGACATAAAGATCAGTGGCTATGTTTTAAGGAAGGCTGAGGCGGCGAGGAAACATCCCGGAAAGCTCGGACAAGCGTGGGAAGGACCTTATCAAGTGGTTAAACAAGCCGAACACGGCTTTTTCATCCTACGCATCGTTGATGGCAAGATTCTACCGAGGCCTTGGAACTCTCAAAATCTGAAGACATTTTATCAATAGATAAGCTTTATTTTGTTTACTTATTTCTTTATCTTGTACTTCATTGCTGCTTATGCATTTGTAGTGGGTACCTTTTTCCTGGCCTTGCCAGTCATGTTTTTTAACGGCCCACGCCCTAATCACCATCAATAAAAGGTTTCAAGTTTCTAGGCAGAAAAAGTCCTATCAGAACAGGACGAAACGAAAAACGAGCTGATTGCGAGCGACATCGCTTGGCCAGATTGCCAAGACAAGATCCTTGAAACCAGGCGACTCCAAGAACAGAATCTTGGGTCGCTCGGCCTCGACCACGTTCGGCCAGGTTGCCAAGACGAGATCCTTGGAACCAGACGGCTCCAAGAATAGAATCTTGGGTTGCTCGACCTCGACCACATTCGGCCAGGTTGCCGAGACAAGATCCTTGGAACCAGGCAACTCCAAGAACAGAATCTTGGGTCGATCGGCCCCGACTACGTTCGGCCAAGTTGTCAAGTGATATGTGCTTAATTGTTGATATTTTTAATTAATTTCACTTAGCGACTATTGATACAAAAATGATTAAAATACTCA
>JANZLX010000003.1:7823046-7844123 GCA_025531955.1 Erythroxylum orinocense | reverse complement strand
ATAATGTACAAAATAAAAATTATTCTATAAATTAATAAATATTAATTTATCGATAAATTAATAAAATATTTATTTATTGATAAATTAATAAAATATTCATTTATCAATAAATTAATAGCCCCGTATAAGATAATAATTTTTCAGGCTCAAAAAATATTCATCTATAGAGGTTTTATTGTAAAAAGCATTTTCTCACCAAAAAAAAAACCTTGAAAACATTAAAAAATGCCACGTCAAAATTGGACCGTTACCTTCAAAACCGTAGTTGGCTAACATATCTAGAAGCCTCGAACCACGTGTAGGCGCAGGTTCATATTGGTTCTGAATTTCATTGGACAACAGAAACTTAGGTCCCACAAAACGCTTACTTGTAAGAAAGCTATTGGTTTTACAAAATCCACGTCATTGCTTACCTTGGAGGGGGAATATGCCTGCCAGCTCACAGCAACGTCTGATGAGGGAATATTACGATATTCTATCATTCATGGTCTACCGGCTTATGTTAGCATCTTTCAACAGGTCAAAGAACAACTTCTCTTTAGATGCCCCAGATAGAGCCACGTGTCAGAGCAACTCTCCCGCGTCGTACATCTATCCGTTAACCCTAATCTGTCTCCCTCCCTCTCTCTCGCTCTCTCTCTCTCTCTCCCTCCTCTGCAACTCCTACTGAAGCAGAAAGAAAATAGAAAGAAAACTCCATTTTCTGTAGAAGTGTAAAGACAGGGAAGAAATTACAAAATAGAAATTTGAATGGGGAAAGTGTTTGTTGATTCGGCAGTGGCGACGACATTTCAAGCACCGTCGTCGCCGGTCGTTCACTGGAGAGAGACGGAGCCGGCTTCAATCGAGGTCGTTGGTCTCACGGACCAGAGTATATCACAGACCGCCACGTGGGAGGATGTGATTGGCTTAGAAGACCAACAGCGACGACATCTCATACGACTCCACGATAAGGGCGTCCTTTGGAAACATCCAGCCGACAGTAACGGCTCAGTGATCGACAGATCGGTCGTGTTCCGGCTGTCGCACGGGGGCGAGGTGTCGGCGGACGGGAACTGCCTCTTCACGGCGTCGCAGAGAGCGATGATGGCGCGTGGAAGCGACGCGCGGGAGCTGAGACGGCGGACGGTGCGAAGGTTCTCGGAAGATTTTGGATCGGCGAGTAGCGAAGAGAAAGAGGCTATAAACGACGCGATTAGGCACTTGTACTCTCCAGATCTGAAGAGCGGTTGGGGAATACATGTTGTTCAGGAGTTGAAGCTTTTAGCGAAGAAGGAGGATCGCTTAGCTTTGGATTCCGCCATTGATGAGCTTGTTCAGCTCGGTATGCAAAGGTATTTCATTTCACAGCACGTGAATGATCGGAACTATTTTCTAGTAATTGTTCACGTTGATTTCATTACGATTCTTTTTGGTTCCTGACACAAAAAAAAAAAAACAAAAAGAAAGAAAAGAAACTGAAGATCCGTTCTTTTGATGACAATACATTCTCTTTTGTTAATTTTGTTTATTGTATGTGGTTGTTTGGGATTTTGGTGTGTATTCTTTGATTGTTAGGAGTATTAGCTGTTAAAGCTGTGTTGGTTTATTGGTTACTTGTTGTGATTTGAAGAGAGATGGCGGCGGAGTCTATTTACAAAGAGAGATGTATTCCGGTGAATGACGGCCCCAGTTGGGCCAAATACATGTCCATCTCTGGTTCACCTGATGATGACTATGATATCATCTCTTTGCAATATACTGAGGAAGGTTTGTTATCTGTAGATGAGAATAGACAAGGCCATGCTGCAGCGTTCGGAGATGATATTGCCATCGAATGCCTTGCCACAGAGTTCAAGCGTGAGATATATGTGGTAAGGGCACAGTTCTGTTAGCTACTTTCATTTGAGAGTTTGCACACTGTATGTTTGATTCGTTTGGTGGGTCAAAGTGTGTGCTTGTTCCCAGAAATTATATTCATGCAAATGAATGCTGTCATTTTGGTCTAATCATTTCCATGTCCTTGTTATTTGATTCTCATTTTCTTTCCCATCTTTTCAATTTTTTTTCCTTTCTGATGAATGATTCTAAATTGGATGGAGATAACTGTTTTATAGGGCTTGCTTCAACTTTTCAAGCCATTATAGTCTATCAAATATCAATTTCATGATATTAGGACTAGATGTGCATTTGATTTGATTTTGTAGCGGGGAACTTCAGTGCACAAAGAAGAAATTTGTAGTTGTTCTCTGGCTTCCATGGTAGGTTATTGTCAGCTACTCTTCAGACTATTAGATTGCGTGTTTGTGTCACTGACTTTCTTCATATTTTGTTCAAATATTATATAAATTTTCTTCTCTTCTGAAGCTCTTGCATATTCATTCTGCTTGGTTGTTTTGCTCAAATATTCGCAGGTACAAGCACATGGATCTGATGCCATGGTTGATGAAGAAAATTGTGTTTTCTTTCTCCCACATCGTCCCAGATGTGAAATTTGCGAGCTTCCTTTCTTTCTGTTTATGAAAGGAACAGGTAATTGAGCTTCACAACTTTATAAGAAACACATCGTATCATCTTATTGCTATAATGCAGCTACATTCTTTTTATTTCTTTTTAACAATCCAGCTAAATTCTTGATTTGCTAACAAATTGCGTGTATACTTGTGCTATGTGACAGGATGGTGTGGTGCTGGAGCTGATCATTATGAACCTTTGATTGCCTACCCATCTTCAGTCGTCTCCCATGAGAAAGTTGCTTTAGTACTGTGAAAAGAAATAGTTTTGTGGCTTAAGAGTTTGACTAGAAGTAGTAATTTTTAGTTTTTTACCCCCTGCCTACAGTTTTGTGGTGCACTGATTCTCTCCTATGAGGAGGCTTTGATTGCATTGAACCCAATTTTTTGTTCGTTAGATCGTCTAGACTTGGAACCTTTCTCTTCTTTAGTCCGCAGGTTTACTGCCTGCTTTAACAACCACAGTTTTTGTAGTAGCTTTGCCGGCTTCTCTTTATTGTTCTTGAGTGTTCTGAGTTCTGACTGTTTAAGCTGGATAAAAACCATTTTGTTGTATTTTAGTCCCTTCAATGACAGATTGAGAGGTGAAGTTTTTTGGTTAGCCTTCTTTCCATAAATTATGGTATAGTTTCTCTGTTCATTTTTTGGTTTGAGATGGCCACTGTTGACCAATAGCTTCTCAGCTTCCAGGTCAATTCTTTTGGCTGTTTAGCATTGTAAAGTTGCCTTTCATAAGTTTTGTGGGTTAGGAAATAGATGAAGTAATTAACTGTCCAACCCAGTTAATAATTGTGGAACATTATCCAACATAAGCATATTGATCAAAACTTACTTCTCGCGAAAAGGAATTTGCGATTTTGATTGCGAAATCATTTTGGAGGTGGTTCAAATCATTTGATGTGCACTTTACCTCATTAAAGGCTAGAATGAACTTTGGAAGCTTATGTTGTAGTTTTGGAGAAGTACTCTTCTTTAGGCTTATATCTCCAGGCTTCACAAAACTGTACCTGGGCGAAACTACATCCTTTTACAAGCTCACTAAAGATCCTTCCATGAATGAACCTTCATCCATCTCCAAGAACCAAGTATCTACAAGGAATCTAAAGTTTCAATCTTGCAAAAGCGTTATCATGGTTATTTCTTAAACTATATTTTCAATGACAATTATTATTTGTGTATATTATTTATCAATTATATAATTAAAATAAATTATTAATTCAAAATTCAATGACATATTTATTTGTGTCTTTAAGGAGTCTTGCGTACTAGTTAAGCAACTCTTAAGGCGCGTTATTCCTTGAGCCTTACATCTCGGAAAATAGCGAACAATAGCAAGAAGCTGCAGCAACTCAAGTAACGTAGCCTGAAGTATTTGTACAACCAACCCAAATCAAGTAGTAGCCACGCATGCTTCACTTGATTAGCTTATCCTTGCAGTTTCTCTTTACAAAGTTATCTCTTTCCCTCACGAATGGCTCCAAACTTCCCAAACTTACAATTACAAGCTTCGATTTCCCTTCACCAAGTGATGATATACAGATTTGGTTCGTTTTCCCTTTACGAAGCGATGATATGCAGAATTTTTTTGTTGAATTTAGTGATAGCATTGGAATGGGTTGGGATTCTTAAATCATGTCGTTTTTAAAAACAACAGTGTTTATATTTGAACCGAGCTTCGAGTTAGATCGAATTGAGTCATAAATCCAAATTCAAACAAGGCTTGAAGTTACTTTGAATCGGCCAAATCCATTAATTTCAAACCAGACCGAATTGAGTTTAAGCATAAATATTACCTTTAATTTTGATTCGAGCATATATCGACTTGAAATAAATAAATAAAAGTTGAATGGATAGAAATTTAAATTTGACTTAAATTTTAATTAAAAATTCAAATTTAAAATTTAAGATCTAATTTTAATTAAAGATGTCAATTTTAACTCGGGTTGACTAGGTCAAACTGTCAAAGGCGAGCCACGGGCCAAAAGTAGTCAGCCTAACTAGGTCACGGGTCAAGGTCGGGCTGAGCACTGGTCAGCCTGGTATGACCGAGCCTATGGCCCGACCATTATTTCAAAAACGACATCATTATTTACTTTTTAAAAAAAATATATATAATGGGCTAGTTGACCTGAACTAGCCTATCTCAGCCTGTCAGGCCACGAGCCGCCCGACCCATTAACATTTTTAATTCTAATCATAATAATTAAAATTAATATAAAATTCAAAATTTGAACAAATTTTAAGATTTTTTATCTAACTTGAATTTAATCACGCTTCGTTTAAAATTTTTTGAAGCATACTTATTCATTGCCAACCTTAATTATATTATTATAATCTTTACTCAGCCTCATTTTTTCATAAAATTAAATATCTCAATAAGCCTATTGTATAAATTAAGATCTCCTAAAATCCAAAGCAATGTACGCTTTTTTTATAATCTAAGTCTAAATGAAGAGTTAAAAGATTGAAATCATAATTAGGTAGATATCAATCTAATTTTTGAAATAAAAGTAATAATTACGAAAAACACAATTGAGAGTGATTAGCCACATGAACAACCTAGAAAACGACCCTTTTTTAGCATTAAGCACCCAAATCACAAGTCCTTTAACTTTTCACTTCAATTATGGAACGAAAAGTATGCATAGCTTTGTGAAAAGGCCTTGAAATCAAGGCCAATTGGCACATGAACTCTTTCTTTCAAGCCATGAGAAACAGGAAGAATAAATTCCTTCCTTTCTATTGCAAACTTTTTTAATTTTTGTTTCTTTCTTTTTCCTTTTCCTTATTAAATAACTTTAAAGTAAAACCTGTCATGTACGCATGCAACTCACCAAAAACTATATATCAAAATAACGTAATTGATATGATATTTTCATTCAACTATGTTAAGAATGTCCTGTAAAATATGCATGTAACTTCTTGTCCCGTTCTAGAACGAATACGAGATTTGTTGTACATAGAAAATTGAGTTTGCAGACAGATGTTGAACTGATTTTTTATTTATAATACTCCCTCCGATTTATAATAAATGTTATTTTAGAGAAATTTTAATTATTCAAAATAAGTATCGTTTGTGACTTTTTATGTATGTTTATAATTTTACTTCCAAAATTACCCTTTAATTTCTCTCATATCTTAATTACACAGATTATATTTTCAAGAACCTTTAACATGTAATTAATAAGGGTATATCAGATATTTCATTAACTTTCTTAATAAATGTGTATTTTTCTAAAATGACACTTATTATGAATTGGATGGAGTATTAATCTTTTTTTATGGAAGAAAACTGAAAACCATTATCAGCCATTGTGGAAAGCTAATGAAGGCTTAAAAACACACATTTTGAACTTGCCACGGCTTTTCAAAAGCAACTTCTCTTACAGATACATGAATAAAGTAGCATCTCTTGAATCCCACCAAACTATCCTCCATTACTTCCTCCTTTTCAGTCTCTATATAACTCCTCCATTTCACTGCTCTATTTTCTGTCAACTGAGAATCCTCACTTCATGCAACCAAAGGTGTCTGCCAAAGAACTATTCGATTATCCATCTTGACCACTCCCAAGATCTTTGTAGTTCCATCAACCATGGATGCGATAACCAATTTTGGAAAGCATCAAACCATTGACCGTTACAAGACTCGTCGGTTTGTTCACAGCCTATTTTCTCACTCGCTCACTGCATTGACGTGCACTTTATTATGTTCCTACCCTTACTGGGTGCCCTCTTTACGTTCTTCCCTGAACCAACTTCTATTCCTGTCTCTCCCAAAAATGTTATCTTCCTTCTTCTGCCCCAAATGGTTGTTTATAGTAGTTAATGTTATTGTTGTTTATCTTGTCGGAGAATCAAAGCTCCTGGGGTCACCCACCTATTCTTGTTCGTCATCAGCTCAAATTTACGAGGAGTATGTTGACCAAAGTAGAAGTTACAGAAGATCATCAGTGTCCAGTCGTCCACAAACCACAGAGCAGAGTGAGTTAGAATTGAATTTGGTTGAGAATAGACAGGTGTTCGACGATGAAAAAGAAGAAGAAGGAATGTTGTCAGCGGAAGACAAACATCAAGTTCCAGACGAGGAACAAGAAGAAGAGGAAAAGGAAACGGACAGGGAAGTTGAAGAAGATTGTGAAGAACAAGAGGAAAAGGTTGGAGAAGAAGAGATTGGATTGCCAGCTGATGAACTAAACAAAAGAGTAGAGGAGTTCATTGCTAGGATTAACAAACAAAGGTGGCTTGAAGAGAAGTTGCTAGTTAGTTGCATGGCATGATTAATCTGACAGAGTCCAAAATTATCAAACGCGCACTATATATGTATGTAGCTTTCGTGCTAGTCATTGATTTTGGCAGAAACTAGCCATGTTGCTATCGTTTGTGCTCGGTAGAAATTGGTGTATCTAAGCATAGTTTCAGTGAAAATCGTTCATGTCTTCAATTCGTGTCATTGTACACCATCAATTTTTTAGTGAAAAATGAATCAACATGAGCATCGAACAACTTTCGCATTCAATTTAGACCGTGACTTATGTTTTATTTTCATAACTCTCATATTTGGCATACATTCATATGTGTATTACTGGCATAAATAGTCTCTTTATCATACAATACAGTATCAACAAAATTCTCATATGAATTTAGTAAAGAGCTTTTTATGACTTGATCATTCCTTAACGTATATAAACATTACTTTTGAAATAAATGATTTGTAAGTGATTTCTTCTTATACTTATTTTCAGGTTGTTTCACAAGGACACAGAACTAGTTTCATCAATTATCTTTAGCTAGACTCAATAGTATTGAACTATGTGCTCTCGACAAATTATCTTCCTGATGCTCTTAAATTCTTTAACAATTTTTTTCTCTCCTTCTAATGTTGCTTCACAGCCCTATTGAACAAAAACCACTCTTGTCTTCACCTTCCAAGAAGTGAAGTCATTCGATCCATTGAATTTCTTGATATAGAACTTATAAATTAAGAGACAGCTTGATAGCAAATTAACCTTTACTTTGATATCAGTTGTTGCGTAAATGGAAGCAATATATATAGACAATAATGAAATAAAGAACACAAAAATTTACAGATTCTTTTGTTATTGTGAAAAAAAAGCATACAAGAAGTATGACGATAACTACTACCTTATATAACTCTTAACAAGGTATGTATAGAGTTATATGTAAGAAGTCTAATTACACTGAAACTTTATTACCACATATTCCTAAGAACATTGGTATTCCATTTCCACACAAGTTTCGTAGCAGTAAAACTCTACTTCATCAAAAGCTAAAATTACTAAAATTCTATTTTACCATATCTCATAATTCTAAAACTTTGCTCTTTTATTTCCTTAATTCCTTCTATCTACCCAAAATTTCCACCATGAAAAACTAAATATTTCGACTATAACTCACCTACAATTCTTAATCAAGATATTTTGATATTTGCAAACATTAATCTTATTGAGTATGGTATATATTTAATTTTAAAATAATTTATAAATTATTATACGGCCAAATAACTTAATTATAGCTTACTCAATGCGGTTCCATTGTTATATATTGTTATATGATAGTCCAAAGGTTTGTTTAAAAGTTGATATATTTTATTCCATCCTCAGAATAGAAGTGATGGTTCATTTTATATTAGAATTTATTATCAATTATTTGGGGTTTATTATAGGGTTATTTGATTAGAATTTACAAATTTATTGAATAACTTATCTAAAATTCATAATTAGCATACTAAATATGTAAAGAGACAAGAAATTACACATGGGCTGTAAAAATATGTACAGCCCGTTAGATGAAAACATAAACTTGTGGTGGTGCCAGTAGAATATTTTAGTTCCTAATTTCGACACGAGATGAGCCGTGTGTTGTGTTTCCACTTTCCATCCATCCACTTTTGTGACCTTGACCTCTCTGATTGAACAATTCCTTCCTTAATACCTAAGCGATTCGTACTAGTATAATTTTACACTTGGCGGCTGCTTTTGTGTGCCCATAGCGCATGCCTAACTTGCCGGCACCTTTTGTCTTCCAAATTTTGTATTGTTATTGTTCTAAAGGGGTCTTGGTCTCGGGCTCGTTTATGTTACAGGACAAGAGTTCTGAGCTTTTGAAGGCCTCAGATGGATGAGTACTTAGTTGGGTACATGTTTTCGAACCCATTATAATGTAATTGGAGAATAAAGCCGAGGCCTACACTTCCAAACAAAAAAGAACCGTATATTCTTTGCAGCCCCAAGTCCTTTTCCTCTCAACTCAAGTCTAAAATTTTAGTGTTCATCATTAATTATTCATATTATACCAATCAATGAGCATACAATTAACTGACGTTATACTTAATTGAATTACAAATGAAAAATCTTGAATAATGAGTAAAATATAGTAACAACATTTAATAACGAGGGGTTGGTGGCTCTGACTTTCTCACAAGAAAAACAAAAAAGCAAGTTGTGCTCACGTAGTAATATGTCATGTATGTTGGTCCAGAAAGTACAGCAGCGTTAAGCACAAGCCACTTTCCATGCAATTCCTGACTTCTTAATTTATAAATTTGCCCTTTCATGGTCATATTAGGCTCACTTTGGCTTGGTAAGGCTGGTTACTGTTCAAAGGTAGGGGCGCTGCACAACTTTTACCTACACCAGAACTTTGAAAATTTATGTGCACTTGGCTTATTTATTTTCATGGTCAATTATTAGACGAGACTCGCCCATCAGATGGTCTAAGTGGTTGGACCAAGTTCTTTTAAAAAGATTTATAAGCTATTGCATGTATTTTAAATTATTTTATAGAAATAATATATTCCAATTATGTAATTTATAAATATGATTGATTATTCTTTACACGGCTAGTTATCCATCATAAACGAAAAAAATGAGATAATCTAACAGCAACGGTATACACGTTTGAATAGTAGTAGTACTCGACTTCTTTTGCATGTTTTCCACATTGAGCATATTCTTGGCGATGAACATGGGCATAGGTTATTCAAGTGAAAGGGATTGATTTTTGAAAGGGTTTTAATTCTTAGTCGGAGAAATTAATAGGAATGCTTTTGCTTAGCTAATCAGCTCAAATAATCAAATAATAGTAGAAAATTACAATAAGAGTAAGGTTTATTATACGTAACCTTACTTTTAATTAATAAAAATATATTTTTGAATGACCCGCGGGGAAAAAGAAAACTACTTCCTACTGATTTCAATTTTTAAAAAATATTATTTTTTCTCTGGTCTTCTTATTATGTTAGAAAGAAAGAAGAAAGCCAAAGTGGACGCCACCCAAGTGTCAAAGAAGGCGTGCAAGCAAATTTAGTCATTACCCTCGGATAAAACATTGTTTAATTAACCCTAACCAGCGTCATTAAGCCCAATTCCAAGTGTTTTTCTAAAATCAACTTCTTAATCATACAATAGAAAAGAGAGAGGAAAGTGTTATTCTTCTTCTTGTAGGCAAAAGGCAACAAAAACAGCAACCTTTCGGAGATCTCAAGGGCCCAATACCTTGGCGTCTCCGAACACATTTCTCACCTTTTTAACTCTGTTCTTCTCAAGTTCTTTTACTCGATATATTGTCTTCTTTGTTTTCTGGGTACATACAGATACGAAGTTTAGGTGCCTAGAGACAGTAGTTGATAAGAAATGGCGAACCTTCCTTCAACGCATTGTCGTTCTTATTCGTCTTCCTACTGCCTGTTCTCTTCATCAATTAACGAACAACACTATCGCGAGAATTTTTCGATTCCTACAAGGAGGGTCTTTCCTGCTAAGACGTCTCTTCATTCTCTGAGAATTTCCCATCCTGAAGTTGTTCTGATGCAAGATGGTTAGACGCTGTTGGCATTTGATATTGTGTTTTCTCTATTTTCAACGAAATGATTGCTGTTTTAAGGTTTAGATCCTTTTTATTACTGAGTTTAACTGAATCACCTGATGGGTCCGTAGTCTGCCTGTTAATCATGCCGGAAACTGACAAGACTTGGTAAATGTAATTGGGAATTGTTTTGTTTAGGTGTTAAAAGTTGGCTACTTGAATTATCCGGCAAGTCAATGTTGCGTTATTCCTGAGTCAGTTAGATTCTTTTGAGACTTGTCTTTTACCGTTTTTCTTAAAATGATTATTGGGTGTAGGTGCGGTGGCCAGTCCAGCGACCCCAGCTGAAAATGAGATTCCTTTCAAAACTTTGAAAAAAGGCTTGTTGTCTTCAGTGACTTCTTCAGAAGAATTCATTGAAAGTGCTGGTTTTGATGTCAATAAGAATGAATCAACTGTCAGCATCACTGTGGTTGGTGCCTCCGGTGACCTTGCCAAAAAGAAGATATTTCCTGCCCTTTTTGCTCTTTATTACGAGGGTTGTCTTCCCGAGGTTCGATTTCCATTACGCTTTTGGTTTCTTCTTGAATAGAAGTTTGGTTTAATTATTCTCTTAGTTTGGAAAATATGCAGCGTTTTCATGATACATTCAGATTGGTATGTTGAGTCGTGATCATTTTTGTAGCATTTTACTGTGTTTGGCTATGCACGGAGTAAGATGACAGATGCTGAACTTAGAAACATGGTTAGCAAGACCCTTACTTGCAGGATTGATAAGAGGTTATTCCATCTCTATACTTTAGCTCTGCCATGAAATTTTAATTCTGAATGCATCTCTTACTGCAACTTTTGAAGACATCTAAAATGATGCAGGAGCATTCTGAAAACAAATCAATTTGATTAGGTTTGGACCTTGCCAATCTTATATGCATTGCTGATTGTAATTTCAGGGAGAACTGTGGTGAAAAGATGGATCAGTTTCTGAAGAGATGCTTCTACCACTCCGGTCAGTACGATTGTGGGGACAATTTTGCAGAGCTGGACAAGAAACTCAAAGAACATGAGGTGATCATAACTTGGCCTAGACATTTTGACATAACCAGCAATTTCTTTAGATGCAAGAGAGGTTAGGGGTGGTTTCAGATAAGCACTAAATCTTATCATTCTCAGTCAACATTAAGCCAATTTTTTTTCCAAAAAGAAACATTAAGCCAAATTTTGGCTCTCGTTTATGACTCGTGTTGGATCTTGTGTTGATCATGCTTGATCTACAAAATAGAAAGCTTGGTCATTATATTATGTTACTGCATTATTTTACTATAAGATGCTGAGGTTGATCTCTTTGGTTGGACGGACAGAGACTTGTTCTATTTAACATGTTCTTATTCTTTAAGTGACGCCTTCTACTTTTCTAGGTATCTGTTACATTGTTTCCTAGGTTGTTGGGATTTCAGGCTGATCCTTGGTTCCTGAGTTTTTTTTTAGGGTTATTGTGAGCTTGAGGTTTTTTGCAATTCCATTGATTATCCAATAACTCAAATGCTATTTAATTGAATGACATTCTCATGTACAGGGTGGGAGAGTTTCCAATCGCCTCTTTTACCTGTCAATTCCACCCAACATATTCATAGATGCAGTAAGATGTGCAAGCTCAACTGCTTCATCTAGTGATGGCTGGACCAGGGTCATTGTTGAGAAACCCTTTGGCCGGGATTCAGAGTCATCTGCTGCTTTGACAAAATCCCTTAAACAGTACCTAGGGGAAGATCAAATATTCAGGTGAAGATTTTAGAAATTCAAGAATCTATTCGGAGAAAGGTTCATATTCTGATCTGATGTTCTTTTTTCAGGATAGACCACTATTTGGGAAAGGAGCTGGTGGAAAACCTATCCGTGCTTCGCTTCTCAAATCTTATTTTTGAACCTTTGTGGTCAAGGCAGTATATCAGAAATGTCCAATTTTTATTCTCTGAAGATTTTGGAACTGAAGGACGTGGAGGGTACTTTTTTTCTCCAATGACCTTATTGTTCTAGATCAGAATTAGTACGCTGTGACTTATTTTCTTCAATTGGTTAAACCAGGTACTTTGACAATTATGGAATAATAAGGGATATAATGCAGAACCATCTTCTTCAGATACTAGCACTTTTTGCCATGGAAACTCCTGTTAGTTTGGATGCAGAAGACATCAGAAATGAGAAGGTTTCTATCTACATTTTGAATAATGGGCTTTCCCAGATTCAATGTTATATTCTGTGTTAGTAACCTGAATGTGTAGCACTCTGATATTTCATTTTTTGGATTTAATTTCTTTGCTTGTTGGTCACAGGTCAAAGTCTTACGATCAATGAGACCAATACGACTGGAAGATGTGGTCATTGGACAGTACAAGAGTCACACTAGAGGAGGAGTTACTTATCCAGCCTACACAGATGATAAAACTGTGCCAAAAGACAGCCTAACCCCTACTTTTGCGGCAGCTGCTCTTTTCATAGATAATGCAAGGTGGGATGGAGTGCCCTTTCTGATGAAAGCTGGCAAAGCATTGCATACAAAGAGGTAGGCAGCGTTATGCATCTTGCAGCCTGTATAATAATATGAAACTGATTTTGTTGTTTAATACCCGCAATTTACCTGTTTCCCTCAGAGCCGAGATCAGGGTACAGTTCAGACATGTGCCTGGCAACTTGTACAATCGGAATTTCGGAACAGATCTTGATCGGGCTACAAATGAACTTGTTATCCGAGTGCAACCAGATGAAGCTATATATTTGAAGATAAATAACAAAGTCCCTGGATTGGGAATGAGATTGGACCGTAGCAACCTGAATCTTCACTATGCAGCAAGGTATTTCATTTTTTTGAATTTTATGCATAAGAAATTTGCATCATGTAAGCATCCCATCTTCATTTTTTAGTTTAAGCTCTCAAATCCCTGACTACTATAATATTTTCTTTAGCTGGTAAAACATGTGAAACCCTACGATTAGTTTGCCTTTTCTTTCCCATGTAAACTAAAGCATAACTTACAACCACCGTATGAGCTGCCCTTGTCCAAAGTGAACAAATTGCAATAAAGACGATCTCCCTTTCTGATCATTATTACTTGATAAGTCTTGCTCAAAATTCATTTTACTCATTGCTGCAATACTCAATCAAACATCCAGATACTCAAAGGAGATTCCAGATGCATATGAGAGGCTTCTGCTTGATGCGATTGAAGGTGAAAGAAGATTATTTATCAGGAGTGATGAGCTGGATGCTGCTTGGGCACTCTTTACTCCAGTTCTGAAGGAGTTAGAAGAGAAAAAGATTAACCCTGAGTACTACCCTTACGGTAGTAGGGGCCCTGTTGGGGCTCACTATCTTGCAGCAAGATACAATGTGAGATGGGGCGATCTTGGTATAGAGCCATAATTGCATTTTCTTTTGACATTTTTATCATAACGAGAAGATTAGATTGCTTGTAACTTGAATATATTTATTGGCTACGTGAATCACCTTGGAGTTAAGACAGCTCTTGTAAATGAACTCTATGGAAGATAAGAAGCATGGAGCTTACTTCTGTTTAACTGTAATGGAAGAGAAGGATTAGTTCATTAGTTCTGAAGGCATATTTCCTACATTTTCTTCCTTGGGAGTACATACACTGATGCCCTATCCGTTCTAGCTTCTGAAACCAAGTAATTTGTCACCCGCAAGATATAATATGCTTCTCAAAATCTATCATTTCACATCAAAATCGAACATTTATGAGATATGTCAGTAACAACCTTAAAAATCTTCATCCTGGTAAGAGTCCTGGTTCCTTAAAGGAGAGTTTTTAAGTTTTCTGATTAAAAAAGGGAAGTACGTTTAACTTATGCCTTTGGATTCGTCTCATTTACTTCCTGTTCAATAGTACGATAGTAGGTATGTGACATTTCAGATCTTCCGTGAGTTCTTTTATTATGGTTGGGAAAGCCATAACACAGGCACAGGGTTATAGTTTATAGTTTTCGAAGAGTACAGCTACTATTTGTATATTGCCTTCGACTCATCGTCATCTTTTATATATCAGAAAAGCTTAGAATAATTTGAACGGTAAAATTTGCATGATATTACTGTTTTTCAGAAGCAAAATACTTCCTAGAAATTATGCTGAGAAACTGCTCCTGCGAAAATTTATTTTTTAAAAATTTGGCAGAGCCAGCCTGCGGCTATCCCTACGAAAGTCAAGGTAAAATAAGATCAAACCATAACCAATCAATGCTTTCTCTTAACTACTATAAGAGGGTATAATATTAACGTGAAGTGAGTAGGAAACTGCAGAAACAGTTCAGAGAATCAGGTTTCTTTTCCAAGAACGTTTTAGTTGCCAATTTTAACTTTGTTCAATAAAGCACAAAGCTAGTGTGATGAAATCTGTATTGGCGCTTGTTCTGGTGAGCTGAGCTTTCATGGCAACTAGTCCAAGCAAAGTTGAAGGAGTGGACGGGATCTTGATGGATCCATGTGTACTGTCCAAGTGTGTAGATGCTTGCAAGAATCTCCTCAAATCTCAGTATCAGAGCGCTTCTTGATACAATGGTCACGCTTGTTTCTGCTTTGGTGGGGCTGAACATGGCAATGCAAAACCTCCTTTCTTAAATATGTGAATATGTTCTCTTATTCCATTTTCTTCAAGCTTAACCTGAAAGAGGAGGAGGGTCATTAATTATCGACCCTTTATTCCAAGAGTGGCTGTACTCAGCCGCCAGGTGTAGTGGTAATACATTATCAATAATTCATTTTCTGACCTTACATAGTGCAACATCTCAATTGATTCTCTTTTAGACTGTAATAACAAGACTAATCTTCTAAAACGTGGCTCATGCACTATTTTCAGACGAACTTAAACATCAATCATTTTCACCGATTCGTGGCACATCAAGATAAAACAATACCTCATGTTTTATTACTAATTTATCATTTTTGAAAATCGAGAAATATTATCTGTTTAAACAAATGCATTTACATAATCAAGGCACAATATATAAATTTTTAATAAATGTATTTTAAAACTGAAGCTAAATTAAATAGATACTAAAATAATGTTTGAAAAAATCAAGACAAAATAATATGTGCCCTAAATAAATACATTTAAAATTAAAGATACAATATACAAATTTCTAAATAAATATATTTTAAAATGAATTTAATCAAAAAAATATTAAATTAAAGATAACTATATAAATTTTTATTCCAAAATTAACGCAAAATAAATATATTTAAAAAGATTTATAATGAAATCCGTTGTATTTATCAGCTTTACATTTAATAAAAATATGTTAATGTCCAATGACATTCAAAAAGGGGAAGAGAATTGATTATTTATAAAATTTAACGAACTTTTATATTCAACATACTCGATTAATAACAATCAATATATATATATATATATATATATATAAAGTTGTTAATTATAAATCAATCAAACAATTAGATAATAATTTTAAGAGAATAAAGAAGAAAGAATAAAAAAATTTTTACAGTCATGGTTGGATTCACAATGGAGGCAAGTTTCATATTAAAAAATTATTATTTTAAGTTTTGATCTCATAAAAATCTTTTTTGCTCCTATAAAATTTGGCCTCTATTAAAAATAAAATTTTACCCCCATTAAAATTTTTCCTCTACTAAAAAAAAATTCTGGATTCGTCTATGTTTACAGTAGTTCGGCAAACAACTCTTGCATATGTCTATTCGTAAGACTCTTCTTAGAATTATACTATAATTCTTGTTTCAAAACGAATAATAACTTTTGCACAATCTTTATCAGTAAAGATAAACCAATTGGAATCTAACCGTGATCGAATCACAGGCATAACGAAAAACAAAATTTTTAAGGATTCCGAGTGGATTCGATAATTGATTAAATTTGAATAAAATGCAAATCGATTTAGAAATCGTACCTTGTTTGCTTTCTAAAGAAAAATCTGTGAAACTTTTTCAAATTGATCAATCACCAGCTATCCAATTGTCTAGCCTCTAATGCTATCCACAGAGCAATTCCCAAACTACTTTTAAGAGGAAGAAAACAAAAAATGCTAGCTTCTAAAAGCTCTTCTCTTTAAATAGAAAAATCATGACAATCTTTCATTAAAATTAAATCTTTTTAATTACAGTTAGAACCAAATTCTAATTCTAATTAATTTAATTATAATAAAATAAGATATCTCATATTTGATTTCCAAAGTTTCTCAAACTTATAATTAAGTCCAACTTAATTAAATTGATTTTTCTTTCATAAATTGCTCTTTGAAGTGTGACCCATTAGGTTTCTAATAAATTGACAATGATTACAGATTATAATTCTAACTCATAAATAGAATTAGATAAATTAAAACTCATTTTAATTTATCTTTAATTATCTAATTAAATAATTCATAATCATAAATCATGATTGACGTCTAGCAACATGTCATGATTATCCAAATATTAGGAATGTCAAAGTAAATAACTTAACCTTTCCATGCATGATTATAATGCATAATTTAATCTCGTCGTCATTCAATATTCTAATTGGACAGAATATGAACACAATTTCTACTCTTATCATCCAATCATGTTCGTTCTTACTAATTAGTAATTGATTTATAATTGAAATTTGAAAACTCCTTTTCAAATATCAATTCACTCTGCCCAAAGAATTTCATAAATCATTACTAATCAAGAACAGTAGAATATTCTTTCTAATTACTTTAGAGTAACGAATCCTATATTGATTTACTCAATTATCTAAATATGATTCATACTGTATCAAATAACTACCAACTAAATTATCCTAAGACGATTTATAAGTAACATCAAAATACAGTAATTCCCACACTAGATATCTTAGTAATCTCAAGTTTGAAGATTAATTATACAACCATCACTATGAGATAATCCATAGACACATAAGTAATACTTCATTTGAAATTTTCATAATCGAGTCAGTTCAGTAACTTATTCTCTAATAATTACCCACACATTAGTTTAAGTATCTCTATACTTTAATTTATGAGATCAATTACTTTCTTCATAAGAAAGAAACCTAATGTGTGCTAGTTTTATCGTTTCAACAATAATCAATCTTAATGAAACTACAACTAGGAACATTTAGGAATAATATATAAGTGTAAATTGAATATCATAATTATGATCCCATCATAATTTCAGTTACATAGTAATTATTCCAAGGATTTTATCTTTAGCATTAAAATATAAAACATTAATTAAATTAATACATAAAGATAAATAAAGTGTTTTCATTAATTAAAATATAATGTCATACATTAATTTGCATCCAATTGATTGGCTACAAGGGCATAAACTAACAAAACCCTTTTATAATTTTTTAAAGTGATGAGGAACCTTAATCTTACTCAGATCACCTCCAAATAAAATAATATAATACTCTAAACAAATTTTATAACTCAAAATACCTCACTTTATTATTTGATAACTTCAAAGAGGCTCACTCATATAAATATGAGACATGGATATTCAAATGATTAAAAACATTGAGAAATGTGTGTAAAATATACTTAAATACTTCTTGATGTTAAAACTAATGAGAAAAAGAGGTATTTATAGGTTTTAGGATCCCTACTAGCTGTTAGAGCCAAAAAATAGCCATTATAAGGGCTTCGAGTAATTGACATGCTTCTACCAAATGTAACTGAATAGAATACCCAAAAGGTTAGTTATATTTTCTCTCCTGCTGACTATCAAAATATTATTAGCATTCCTGTTAGTAGATGTGGCTTGGAAGATAAATAGACTTGGCATTTTAATAAGTCTAGATTCTATAGTGTCAAATCTGGGTATAGACTAGCAATTGACATGCTATCTGATTTGGATTCTTTTCACGTTTCGGGTAATTGGAAAGCTATTTAGAATTTGAGAATTCTGCCAAAAATGAGAGAATTTTTGTGGCGTTCTCTCATAGGCATCTTGCCAACCAGGTTGGCGCTTCATAATAAGGGAGTTCCTGCTCTTGTGGGTTGCCCTTTTATGGTTTACAAGAAGATGTCAATCATATGGTAGTTGAGTGTGTACGAGTTAGACAATGTTGGAATTCTATTGGGTTGGAACCTAACACGTGTTTTTTATGATTTTCTATTGTCATATCACCGTCATAACACATGTGGGATTGCTGAAAAGATTGCAACAATTTCATGGGGGCTATGATATTTTCGAAATGACCTGATTTGGAATGAGAATTAAGCTCCTACTAGTACGATCATTCATAATAAGTCTTTGTCTAAAGCTACAGACTGGCAGCAAGTAAGATCTTTTGATTCTCATACTGCTCCAGTTGAGTATGGTCAAAGCTCTATATTATCAAGGTGGCAAAGTCCTGTTGTTGGGAGAATTAAATGTAACACCTATGCAGTTCTCTTTCTTGGACATAATTTGTTTGGTGTAGCTGCAGTTCTTCGAGATTTAAATGGTGTATTCCCTCACGCACGGATATACACATATGCTAGAACTCCATCCCTAGAACTTGTTGAAGCTATTGTTATTTGAGAAGGACTTTTTTAGCTTATCTCTTCCCAGCTGTTGGGTCCCGTTTCCGGAACCCAACCACTTATCAGAAACGAATCATATCTTTTTCTTGCTTTGATACCACCTATGTTGGGTCTCGTTTTCGAAACCCAACCTCTTAACAAACTATCATTATACTTGAGCGTGGTTCCCTGAAATTTTTTTTTTATAACAAACATGTTGGACCCCGATTTCAAAGCCCAACCCTTGAACCATAAACAATACCTCGCACTTAAGATTTATCATCTCAAATCCGTAACTTCCTCAAGTACTTTAATTTCAATTCAACCATATCCAAATGCAAATCTATATTTCAACTCAACATCATCCATATATAATTCATTAACATCAGAAGATAAGTATTCCATACACAACTGAAATGACATTTCAAACCACAATACATCAATGCCTCAACATCCCAAAGTACATGAGACACATGAACTAATAATACTTGCAACGCAACTAAAACCCCATGGTTGTAATATCGATCTTAAAATACAAAGATATGTAACTTGGAGTGGTGCCTTGAAATCTTAGTCACTTGGCCTCTTGCTCAACACCTGAAGATGGGGAAGAGGGGGAGGGGGTGAGCTTAAAAGCTCGTAGGTAACAAGTTTATAATTGAAAAATAAGCAAAAACTATTTTCAAAACTCATTGCCATGGTACAATTTCAAAACCATAGTAATTTCACACTTAAAAATCATAAAGCACTTATTTAATGAAAATCTCAATTTGTCAAACAGCTCAAAATATCACAAACCATGTATGCATCAATCTTGGCAAACATGTCATGAGCACTTCAGCACATCAAATTGATTCGGGTGGATCCAAAATAGAACGTACTGTGCATTTCCACATAATGATCTTGCATAGCCGTGAACTTAAGGGAGTCTATGAAGGATCTCCATGCCACTAGTGGACAGGCGGGATAAGCCTTTAACTTAATCAACGTGCACGTGACTTAACTTAGGGGACCACCACAAACTAACATGTTGCATATGAATTGGCCCCTCATAAGTCAATTTATTGGTTGCCTTGTCAAAGAAGAAGGCTTTTGATTGGTGGCATGAAATTCAATGGTTGGTTCCATGCAATGAACGTCGTTGGCGACGATTTCTTCATTCAATTAATTCAACAAGGGAGGCACCTAACATAGCTCATTTTTCAAGATCTTCAAGCGTGGTGAACAACGATTGCGTAGGACATCAGCTATAGGTAGGAGGCAGGCTTAGAGGAAAATAATGATTCATTCTTTCCTGAAATCCTGTATCCTCTCTGTATACTTCTGAGCCTTTTATTCCAGCCTTTGTACCATTCTCCACATATTAATAAAAATTGCTCACCCTCTGGCCGTAGATGTAGGTTACATTGACCGAACCACGTAAATATTTGTGTTTTGTCTCATTTATTTTTTATCTATCTTTATTTTCGTTAGTACTACTTTGTGCTATTAAATTCAACCGGTATCCGATCCGAGGGTATTTTATCTTATCAAACTGGTATCAGAGCTTCTTTTTTTATCTTACCGTATGCTTTGTGGTTGACACTAAGGTGAACCCACTGTCTCAATTTTATCCTGTGGGACCCATTGCCTCAAATTTATCTTGCAGGGCCCATTGCCACGGTTTTATAAACAAAGTTTAGTTTTGCTTGCGGGGTCCATGTCTCAACTTTGCCTATGAGGTTCGCATCCGTGGTTATGTGGGGTCCGCTGTTTCAGTTTCTTGAGTGGGGTCCACTTGAAGAAAAATGGTCCGAATATCAATTTTGGACCATCATGACGATAACGAAGACCTCTATTGAAAAGTTTGACCAGAGCATTAACTTCGGTATGTGGCAGCCCAAGATGCAAGCCATTTTAATACAAGATAGATGTGAGATTGCACTTGATGGAGTGGAGAAAAAGCCAACAGATATGGCATCAGATATATTCACGGATCTAGATAAAAAGGCTAGATCAGTCATCATATTGAATCTCTTCGATAAGGTTTTGCACGAGGTTGCTGGTGAAAACACAACGAAAGGTATGTGGAACAAATTGAAAGGGATGTATATGAAGAAGACAGTGGAGAATCAGCTTTATTTGAAACAAAAGTTGTATATGTTGAGGATGATAGAAGGTACATTTATTCTTTCACATCTGGATAAATTTGATTCTCTTATTTTGGATTTGAAGAATGTAGATGTAAAAATTGAGGATGAAG
>JANZLX010000003.1:7755914-7767669 GCA_025531955.1 Erythroxylum orinocense | reverse complement strand
ATGAAAGCCAAAAGGAAGGATGATGGTCGTGTGTTAATAAGAGCTTTTAAGAAGTTCAAAAAATTAAGTTTTAAAAAAGTAGTCACCCGAAGGTCTCCATCGTCTACTTCAAGCTTCATCATCTTCTCCTCTCCTTAACCTTGTGCTCTCCAAGAATAAAGGTATGAGCTAGCACTCTTTTCTTTATTCTAGCTATTTTTGGATCAAAGAGTTTGATTCGGTTAGATTCTTTGATAGATATATATATATATATAATACGAATAAAGGAGATAAGTTACGTGGAAAGGATGAGAAGATTTGTCAAAGTAACATTTAATGTCTTTAAATGGAAAAGGATAAAATGACGAAAAGACAAAAAAAATGAAAGCCAAAAGGAAGGATGATGGTCGTGTGTTAATAAGAGCTTTTAAGAAGTTCAAAAAATTAAGTTTTAAAAAGGTAGTCACCTGAAGCTCTCCATCGTCTACTTCAAGCTTCATCATCTTCTCCTCTCCTTCACCTTGTGCTCTCCAAGAATAAAGGTAGGAGCTAGCACTCTTTTCTTTATTCTAGCTATTTCTGGATCAAAGAGTTTGATTCGGTTAGATTCTTAGACCTCTGCGTGGATACTGTTAGAAACGATCTCCTTTGGTCGTTATGATTTGAAAATTATGGTGCTTCTTTATATAGATACATAGATCCTGGACTTCGGGAAAGTCCCGAAAAAATTTGTTTTGTTTTCCGCACCGTGTGTATGTGATGCACGCACCGGGATTTTCCTACATGTTACACTTTAGACAAAAAACAAAAGAAAATGTTTTGTGAATGGTTAAAAATTCTAAAGTTTGCCGATGGTTATGTTTTAAACTTGGTAAGGCGTGTGGACATGAGGAAGTACAAATTATTTGGAATGAAAAGTCATAATTGTCATATGTTTATGTAAAGGCTAATTCCAATTGCATTTCGAGAGTTGCTAACGAATAAGATTTGGGAAGTTATAATAGAATTAAGTTTGTTTTTTAAAATATTATTATCATTTAAAATAAAATAGGTTAAAATAGAGGGAAATTCCAGTTATCTTGTTCAAATTAGAAGGGATTTCATTTCCAAACTTCTTTAACTATATGGAGCATCTACTCGTACATTTAACACACGAGGCTAAACTTATTGGTCTAGTTTAATATCTATGGATGTATTTATTTGAGAGATAATTATAGTTAATATTTAAATAAAACTTATAGCATGTTTTAATTACAGAATTGTAATAACCCTAGTTATAATGTAGGTATTTGCATCACTTGAAGAAAAACTTCAAAAATAAGGCTAGAGTTGAAGGTTTGATATATAATGCTTATTTAGTGGAGGAAGCCAGAACATTTTGTTCACATTATTTTGAGCCACATATGCACACAAGAGAAAAAAAAGTTTTTAGAAATGATGATGGGGGAGAAATGGGTGATGTTGACGGTAACTTATTCATTTTCATATATTTAGGACAAACATATGGACACTCAACAAGAAGAATGTTAACAACAGAAGAAATAGAGGCTGCCCATAATTACATTTTATTGAATTATCAAGAGGTTCAACCTTTCATGCAATAAGATTAAGTTGATTTTGAAATAGATTATTTGAGTTTTTGAAGTTAGTGTTGTTCACAACTAAAATACATAATAATGCTTTTAGATTGTACGAGGAATGGTTACACGAGCTAATGCTCGAAACAACATAGGATGATATCAATAAAGAAGTTGAAAGATACTTTTATCGATGGTTCGAGAAATATGTAATTTTTCAGATCAAAGTGTTAATATGACATTATATTATTTAATATGATAAAAAAATTTTGAATAGGCCTTAGAAAATTTAATAAACAACAAGTTCATATGAGATCTTACGAAAAGACCTTTGCAAATTGTTAAATCGTATCCAGTGTATTTTTTTCATAGATATAAATTTCATACAAAAATATCATGGTCATAGCATGGTAATAGTAAATAGTGAGGTTTGCATATAGGGAGAATTGATGGATTAATATGGTAAAATTATTAAGATACTTGAAATTGAGTACGTTGCATTGCCAATATAACGGAGTGTGATATTTAAGTGTGAATAGTTTGATCCAACTCATACTATTGGAACAAAAGTGCACAGCCGATACAATTTAGTTGAAATCAACCAGCGAAGAAGATTTATACAATTTGAACCTTTCATATTGGCAATGCAAGTGATCTAGGTATATTATGTTCCTTTTCCTAACTTACATCAAGATAAGTTAGTTAGCCATTTACAAAGTAAAATCTAGAGGTGTTTTTGAATTACATGGAAAAGGAGAAAATAACAGAATTGATGATGAAGCGTTTCAGGAAGATGTTTATGAAATAAATACATGTGTAACATATGATGAGAATGAACCTTTAAATGATCCAAATAATGAATATGTTAAAATTTCATCTAGAGAGGATGAGAAGGGCAAGAGATCTGAAGAAGAGCTTGAGTTTGATTCTAATTCTTCAAAAAAAGAAGATAATGATGATTTTGATTTATAATTAAGTGCTGATAGCGATTAAATAGCGTTTATAATAAAATATTATATGAATAAATCTATTATTGCATCAATAATATATTGTTATATATTGAATTTATATTGTTCTATTATTGGAATATTTAAGAAAATGTGAATTTTAGGTTAAAAATATGTCACCAAAGAGAAAACAGGACATGATGCGGCCAAGTTAAGGTTACCATGATTTCAAGGAGCTAATGCTACTCTAGGTGAAGCATCACATTCTGCAGATGCTATAAAATCAGGTGTTGTACATCCAGCTACTGCACATCCATATGAGGCATCACCTTACGTACTTGCTGCTACACCATTCAGCAACCCAGCTACACCATCCACTAGCCCTACACTATCCACTAGCCCTACACCATCTACCACCCCTATACTGACAAAGATATCAGGGGTAAACATTATGGATGAAGGAGTCGACCTTTAACCTAGAGCTAAGGGAGTTGATATAAGAACTTACATCACAATTATTAACAATTTGTAAGTAAAATTCTAGAAAATTTGTAATACATGATAATGCCATAGGTTTATATTGAAGTTATAGGTTTTAATTTCAAAATTATCTAAAATAAATTATATATTAGGTTGGTTCCGTCTGGAATGTGCTCAAGAAATATCTCATCCAAGTTTAAGGAGATAATAGATCTTGAGGGATATATACGGAAGAATGTCTCTCAGGCGACAAAGGATTCTTATTATCAGGAGTTTGAGGTACACAAAATATATTATTTAATTTTTATTTTATCTAATTTTTATATTAATAAGATAAATATTTTCATTTATAAGTACTTAGAGTATGTTTTTCTTATTTTTCAGAAAGAATTTTTTTTTTGGATTCAAAATTTGATGATGTAATTTATAATGTATGGGAGAGGCGAGCTCATATACGTTATAGAGACTTTCTTGCTTCGATACACAAGAATGGTGTATGACCACCATATATATATATCTGAATATGGATTTGTTGCTAGCAGTATTAGACATCACCCGAGGCAATGTCCATTTGAGAGTGCAATTCTGCAAACAAACGTGGAGGACTGGACGAAGAGAGTCTACCTATACATACTGGAGGATCTATGACCCACCAAGAACATGCAGAAAAACTTGTACGTTTCAAAACTTTACACTTATATTCTGATTTTTGTACTTTAATGTATGAAATTTTATTTTAATGTAATTTGATGTATGAAATTTAAAATGAAAATATGTGTATTATGGAGAATAATAATATTATAAATGTCTAGTGCCATTAATGTCTGCGTTGTTAAGTTAAATATTTTTTGTCTAACAATGGGTAAATATCATAAAAATTAAGGAAATTTTGCTAACATTTTTGTAAATTGTAGTACACTTATAACAATTTATTTTAATATAGGAAAATTCTATGGGCACGAAGCTATACCATGGCAGCTCTTTCTGCACACTCATACTAAGAAGCATAATGGTGCAACTGTATGTTAAATATATCATTTAATATTAATTCTTAAAAATTATCACTTATCAACATAAAAAATTATAATGATATGACCAAATAGAAGAAAACATTGAACGACTGTCTTAGAACTCTGAAACTATTGATGAACATCAGGCATATATTGATGCAGTGGGTGGTAGGGACCGCTATAGAAGGATTTTCAAATTAGGTTCATTTATGAACATATGTTATTTGCATTCCTCTACATCCATTACAACTACTTCTAGTAGGCGGACCACATCAAATGAGAGAGTCCTTCATCTTGAAAGCACAGTAGAGAGGCTGATGGAGTGCATAACTCAGCTCCATAATGAAGTGGATAAGTTGAAGGAGAGGGACAAGTCCTCATCGCAGTAATTAGAGCATCCACCTTCACCATATGCGTAGCTTAGATTGATAAGTGAATATATTTGATGCTTTGCTACTCTTAAGTTTTTGTATAAATTCTTAATTTTCAATTATTTTTACGATATTTATTCATGTACATTATGATGTTTTTATTGTATTACCATTTAGTGAGATCATGTTGACTTTATATTTATCAATCAATGTTATATTATTTACATAAATAAAATGTACAAAAAAATAATAACATTATTAATAGAAAACTCGAGATAGATGTGAGAAATGGCAGGTGAAATATATCATAGTTAAAATTTCATGTGGTTTATAATAATCCATCGTTAATTACTGATGGAATACATCATTCTGTTAATAATTATCGACATATTAATATATTCTATCGGTAATTACCAACAGAATACATTATTCTATCGATATATTTTTACTAATGGAATTTAAAATCAATTTATGAAATACAAGCATATATCTATTATAATAATTCATATCTAATTATACAATGATCAATAAATTGTAAATTCAATTACTACTTTCATTTGAAGTTCTTTAATCATGAATCATGCATTTATCTATTTTCTGTAATTGCCCCCAAAGTAAAATCTAACGGAATTGCATCATCGAGACAGATAAGCGGGATTTTAAAATATAAGACTGGGTTCTCGAAGCCATATGGTCCTTTTTTTTTTACATAAATCATATTAGAACTGAGCTGTCGAAGCCATGCAATTCATAACAAAAATCAAATGTCTTACACTGAAACCGAGCTTTTGGAGTCATATAGTCCAGTAACACATATCATAACGCAGTACTGCTAACTCCCTAATTGGCATGCCAACCTTATCACATTCCTCCAATTCCTATCTATTTTACTATAGGCAAATCTAATTAAATTCCATTTAAATTTAATGATAAACACTCATAATAGTCAATTCAAACTATTCCATTTTCGACCAAAGCAAATGTCACTCCTTAAAGTCATTTTTTTCCTTTTGTTATTGGTTTTAATTTAGTTTATACAACATTCAAGACATATTCATCTCACCAAATTGTCAAAAATAACATGTATATCAAGTTTCCTAATTTAAACATAATGTATGCAAATTGGGGAAAATATAAATTATAAGTCCAAAATCCAAATTAATCATATATACTAATTTGTTTACAATCTGATTAAATATTTAACAATAATTTCATAAACCTCTAATTTTTTTCTCAAGAACCCTAAATTACCTAATATACAATTTTAAGGGAAAAAATTGTAAGAACATATACGAAATTGATGTCCAATTCTTCAAATTAAGCTTCCATCAACTTCAATTTCACCAACAATTCCTTATTCCTTCTCTTTCTCTTTCTCTCTCTCCTTCAATTCCTCTTCTTTATCTTCATAATATTGCATAAAAATTCAATTTCATGCATTTTATTAATCAATGTATGGTTAGTTTAGAGACCCTGGGTTGATAATTTAGTGTTTAACAAGTGATTTGGGGTTAAAAATAAAGAAAGTTGCCTTGAAAGTGGAAGAAGTTGAAAAAATGGAGAAAAAGAAGAAAGGGTTGTTATCAACACTCCTTGGTGAAGAAGAGAGGGTAGATGCCCAAGAAAATGACATGTGGTCCCTTACTAACTCTTTTTCATCATTTAAAAAAATAAAATTAACTTTAACTTCTAATTCATTATTTTCTTCTTCTCAATAAAAATACCCATAAGAAAAATATCAAACCCTCATAAAGACCTTAATTGATATCATTTATTTTCATTAATATTTTTGGGTTTGACTTTCACCTTTTCTCAGGTCAAACTTTGACCATTAGTTAACTCATGGTCAAACCCTCTAATTTGATCCATGGGCTATCCTTGAACAATATTATCCGATACCAAATAAAATAAAATGTAATTTAGGTCGCAAGTGTCACAATTCACCTTAGGATATACTATTCACGATGCAAAAAATACTATTCATGAAATTGAGATTTTTGGGGTGTTACAACCATAATCTAAAACTTCTAGTTTAACTAAACTTCCTTACTTTAAACTTTTCAACTAAAATCATTGTTGCCTCAACCTAATTCTAATATTACTTGTTAAAAATATACAACAAGAATAAAGAATAATTAAGAAAAAACACAAGAAATTTTTTAATGAGGTTCAATTAATTGAGTGTGTCCATGTTCTTAGAAGTGAAGAGCGACTGATTCATTATACAATAATGATAATGATCGTTAAATCAAACTAAGTTTATAACAATATTTTTATAAACAAATCTTAATTGGTACAATTTTACTCAAATAAATCATTTTTTAAGCTTAACCTAATTTAACCATGACTATAATGTGTCCTATAATCCTTTTAAAGCTTAAACTCATAAAAATTGAGTTTTCAAATAAGGTTGACCATTGCAGGCATGACTGTATTCTAAGTCATAGAACTCAATATATCTCTTTAGAATATGAAATGGGTTCTAGCATGCTAGTGCCTTAGATCATAGATCATATTACTTCTTTTCACATTTAGACACATATTGAAACACGATCATGTACTAAGCCATAGATGTTATTAGTCCTCTGTATATAAGGTATGGTTTTTGACATGATTGTGTTCTATACTGTATCTTCCTTCATAAACACCTTTTCCATACCAACAAACTTGTGTCTTTATCCTATGCATTCTCTTCTTATTTATATAAAGGAACACATCTTACCCATGCTTGTGTCTTAAGTTGTGCCCACCTAAAATGCTTCTACAAAATTTATGTTTCCATCTCAAAACTCTAACATTGCATGCCCATATTTATGATCCATACACAATATAAGATCCTACGTAGAAGGTGAGAATTGCATTCTTATATCAAAAAAGAGATGAGAGATGAAAATCTTTATAAACCTATAGAAAAGACTACTAATCAACTTCTTTGTTGAACCAAGGGAGTTTTCAATCAATTTTTTGATGATAACAAAACATAAAACCTACTAATGAGTTTAATATATTGACGAGAAGATTTATAAAAACAAGATCAAATCATACATAACTTAAGAAGATATTTCATGAAGTTGATAAAAGAAAAAATATAGTTTGCAATTTACAAAGTGAATACCAAGTCAAGAATAAGGAACTTTGAGGTTATTCTTTAGTTTATAATGTTAATTGTAATCTCATTTAGTCACTTTGATGTTCTAAAAGGCTCACTATGCAAAAATATTTCATATCACTTTATTGCATGGGCTTTTTCATTTATCAAGAGTCACTTGAGATTTTATTTTTAATAGAAAAATCTTTTGATCTTTCAAACAATTTTTAGGGAACATTTTTAAAATTTTTAAATCATAATTACTTTAACAAATTCATTTTGAACATTTAAAGTTGCTAAAATCATATTTTTAGGTAGATTAGTTGGCCTATATGGGTTAGTAGTTGACTAATATATGTTAAAGTTGTTAAATTTGATACACTAAAAGTTTTTTGTAAAATTGGTTGATGCTAATATGCATGTTGGTCGACAACGATTAGTGAATTTGTGTATTTAATGTATACTAGTCAACTTATATGCTTACTAGTCAACCAATACTTCATAAATAATGACTAATTTTTAGCTTTAAAAACTGCTAGGGGTCCCGAAATCTTATAAATGTATTTTTTTCTCATTAGTTTTAGCATGAAGAAGTATTTGGGTATCTTTTACACACTTTTGTAAATGTTTTTCAATTATTTGATCATCATTATACCATATTTATGTGAGTGAGCCTCTTTGGATTCATCAGGAGATAAAGTTAGGTATTTTGAGTTATATGATTCAGTTAAGGCACTAAATTTTTATATTTAGTGGTGATCCAGGTGAGATTGAGGTTCCTCCTCACCTTGGAATAAGATTGTAAAAGGATTTTACTGAGAAAGATTGTATAAAGGTTATTTCTCTCAATGAAAGAAGAATTATAGTGGAAATCCAAAAAGAGACTTGGAAGTGAATATAGGCAAGGGTTGTTTTCTATGTATTCTTTCTTCCTTATCCTTTTTAAATTATTATTTAATTGTTTTATTAATTGATATTAAGAAAATTTCTCATCCTTATTTATATTGATTGTCGTTAATTAAGTATATTGGTTATAAAATTTTGATAAATTTTGTAAACACCTAATATACTCTGCTCTTTGGTGTCATTAGCGAATAATAAGTGGTATTAAAGCAAGTTTATTAAGCTAAAATTTCTAACAAAATTATATAACAAAGATCTTAATGACATATATAGGAGTATTATCATCATTAGTCAACTAAATGGGACAAAGTATTAGTAGAACACCTTTCTTTAATGGAAACGATCATCTTTATTAGAAAACTATGATGCAATTATTCTTAATGGTCAAAAGTGTAGACCTATAAGAAATAGTTTCAAATAGTCTCTTTATATCTATGAAAAGTGTAGTCCATAAAAAGATCTCCAAACGAAAGGAAGAATAGGAAACTCTAGATAAAAGATTAATTTCTTTGAATAGTAGTGTTGTACACATCTTATTTTATACTTTAGAAAGAGATCAATTTAATAATGTCTCCATATATAAATTGGCTCATGAAATTTGACATACTTTGAAAGTTACACATGAGGAAACAAACAAAGTAAAGGAGAGTAAAGTGAGCATGCTAATATACCAATATGAATTACTTCAAATGAAGTATGATGAAAGCATATCAAGTATGTATAATAAATTCATTGATATTATTAATGCTCTTAAAGGTCTTAAAAACCTATATTAATGTTGAAATGGTAAGAAATTTGCTTAGGTCACTTTTGCAGATATAGAAAGCTAAAGTGACAGCTATAACTGAAGTCAATGATTTAAAAACACTATTATTTGATGAACTTATTGGATCTCTTCTTACATATATAATCAAAAGATGTAAGAAGAAATAACACTTCTAAAGAAAAAGAACTTAGTATTCAAAGCTCTAAAGGAAGAATTGAGTAAAAAAGGAAGAGACAACAACTAACGAAAGAAATGAAGCAAATTCTTAAAGAAGAAATTTTCATGAAAGAAAGGACTGAAGATAATGGTGGTTTAAAACATAAATCATCTAACATTATTTGCTCTAAATATGGAAAACACAACTACATGGGGTCATAATGTCCAACTTAAATATGATAACAAATATAAAAGGAACAATAAGAAAGAGAAGAAGGACAAATATAAGAAGAAAGCACTTAAACGCTTAACTTGGGACTACAGAAGTTAATTAAAACATCAGTAATCGAAAGGAGGTATAGCTTATATGTGCTTTACCGTTATAAATGACAATGAGGTAACATTTAACTGCAATTCATGTGATAGTGATAAGATTTGACATATGATGAACTATTGAAAGTTTAAAAATAGTGAGTAAGAAAAGTAAGAATTATCTTTCAAACTTAAGGAAGTTCAAAAATAGTTGGATGCATGCATGAATGAGATTAAAAGATGAAAATTGAATTACATAACATTAAAGCGTTAAAAAAAATATTATCACTAATGACAATCATGTATTAGACACATTAAAGCATGGAAATGAGACATTAAAAAAGGAGATCAATTTTCTTAAGGATTCTTTATCTAAATTCATGAAAGGGAATGAAAAATTATCAAACTTGCTAGGAGCTCAAAAGAATTCCAATGATAAGAATGGAATAGGATACAATCAAGGAATCGAAGCTAATTCTAAAACCACATTTGTTAACAAAAAAAATTTTCATATAAAAAAATTGTCTAACATAACAAATGAGTATAGAGCATCCATATTTAAGCATATGCCACATCCACTAAAAGTAATTATAAAAGCGAGTATCATACTTCTATATTTAACTCTTAATCTAAGCATATAATGCAATACTTTCAAAGGAAGAATAGGCATAACTTCTATGATAATATACAAACCCATTGACACCCTTTTTAGACCTTAAAGAAATATGCATCAAGCCTTCATTCATAGTATTATCATACATATAATTATGGTACTTCATTTTTTTTAACTAAAGGAAGTTCTAATTGGTGTTTTAATGATAAAAAATATAATTACTACTACTATGTTTATTATTTTGATGAAAAGCAATAAAATACCCAAATGAAGTCAAAAACTTAAAAAGATAGCTTATGAAGTTGAAAAGAGAAGTTAAAGTCTACAAACATCAAAATGAAGATTGAACTAAGAATAAAAGAATATTAAGGCTTGTTAAGGTCATTCTTTAGTTTGTAGAACTAATTGTAATCTCACTTTTTTAATTTAATGCTCTAAAAGTCTCACCATACATAAATATTTCATTTCATTTTATTCACTGAGTCTTTACATTCATCAAGAGGTACTGAAGTTTTTGATTTTAGTAGAAAAACCTCTTAATCTTTCCAACACTCTTTAGGAAATATTTTGGAAATATTTAAATCATATTAAAATTTTTATTTTTAAGTATTTACAGTTGTTAAAATCATGTTTTTAGAGTGATTGGTCGACTTATATGAGTTAGAGGCCAACCAATATAAATTAAAGTTGATATACTATGATTTTTTTATGTGACATTGGTTAATCTATTATTCGACCAGTATGCCTACTAGTCAATCGGTGTTTCAACAACTAGTAAATCAAGTGTCTTTAATACATATTGGTCAATTAGTATGTGATACTAGTTGGCCAATGCTCTATATATAGTCATTATAATAGCTATTTATTAGCCCCACGGTTAGGAAAGGTTCCAAAACACTACAAATAGGTACTTTCTCATTAGTTTTAGCATTAAGAATAATTTGGATGTATTTTACACATATTTCTAAGTGTTTTCAATCATTTGAGTATCATCGTGTCATAATTATGTAAGTGAGCCTTTTTTTAATTATCAAGTGAATAAGTGAGATATTTTTTAGTTTCAATCATTTGCTGGGGTATTGGATATTGTACTTATGAGTGTTTTAAGTGGTATAAGGTTCCTCTTCATCTTGCAAGAAGATTGAAAGTGTTGGGACCCGATCTCGAGACCGGACCCCAACCGAAAAATGAAACAGAAAACGAAAAATCAAAAAGGGAATTCTAAATCGAATTCGAATCGAACTGAAACGAATGGAATGGAAACAAATCGGGATCGCATAACAAAGAATGGAGTGAAGAATCGAACGAACGAAATCCAAATTAGACTGAAACAATTTTCCAACATCCGCGAACAAAAACATTCAGACAAATGCCGCGTTGCGTTGGAAACCTTAAGACTGAACTCATCCGAAAAATCGGTATAAATTTTTTGTTTTTCGTTCTTATAATTCATTCCTTTTCTCTTGAATCAATCTCATACAACTCAAAACAACACAATTTCCCATTTGGAAATTTAACCATTCCAATCTCACTATCTTTTGCCATATATTTAC
>JANZLX010000003.1:7726960-7741406 GCA_025531955.1 Erythroxylum orinocense | reverse complement strand
TATACTCATAATTAAATCAATTATGGCAACATAAAAATAATTAAAGTAGACAAATAAATAAATTGATAAATCAAGAAGAATAAATAAATAAATAGATAAAAATAGAGAAAATAAAGAAAAAAAATTTTCGGGACCGACAATTGTAACAATTAGGTTTTAAGTCTAATGGATAATAAAGGTCTTGAAACCCTATGCAAACATGTTTTTTTCATTGGTTTTAACATTAAGTATTTTGGTGTCTTTTACACACATTTCTAAGTATTTTTAATTACTTGAACATCATTTTCTCTTTTTTTTTATAAGAATGAGTCTCTTTAGAATTATTAAGTGATAAAGTGAGAGGTATTTTGAGTTGTAAGATTTAGATGAGACATTGTATGCTTGTTCTTAGAGATGATCCATGTGAAATTAAAGTTTTTTTTTTACTTTGGAAGAAGATTGTCAAAGGGTTCTTCTTTGTTGAAAAAAATTGTAAAAAGTATATTGTTCATCTTAAAAGAAAAATTATAGTGAAATTTCAATAAGAGTCTTGGAAGTAAACATAGGCATGAGTTGTTTATTAAACCACTATAAATCGGTTTGTATTCTTTTTTCTCATCATATTTAAATTGTTGTTTAATTGTATGATTAATTGATATTAAAAAATTTCTCCATCGTTATTTGTTTGTTAATTAAGTATAATGACTATAAAAATTTGTTAAATTTATAAACACTCAATTTACCGCATCCTGGTTGCCATTAGTTATTAATATTCTTTTTTTTTTGTGTATGTTGTTATCTTAAATTTGAATTAAAATTAATGTCGGACTAGTTCAGATTTTAAACATTATAAAAGCAAAACTTTCATTAATATGGCTTTGGACGAAAACTATGAGTACAAGGAGTAGCATCGACAATGGGGTTGTAAGTAATGGGTGGCTCCAGCGGGTTTCTTATAAGAAGAGGGAAATTTCTGAGTTTTGGAACGAGTCATGATAAGGACATCGAAGGTCTAAGAAAAAGAAATTGTGAGATCCCACTTAAGAGATAGGCGTCGTAATTTCATACCGAAAGAAAGAGAGGAAATGAAAGTCTTTATATAATTATAAAAAAAAGACAACTAACTAATTTTTTAATAATTATTTTTAGATATATAAATAAATTTAAGTTTAAATTAAAATTAAAATAAGACAACCAACTAAATTCCCGTTACAATTGCTTCTTAAATTATAAACATTGAGCTAAATTTATTATTTATCTTATCTTTAAGATGTGTTGTTTCTTAATCCTAAAATTATTTAAGTTGTAAATTACAATTTTGCATAACAATTAGGAATGTACAATATAAATTCATAAACTAAATACATTGAAATATGAACATATTAAAGTTAAATATTTTTTTGTAATTATGATATTTTAAGCTACGAATCATAAATGAGTATACTAAAATCATTATGTTACAAATTAATAAAACAAGTACATTAAAATCAATATTATGAATTAGTTCTAAGAGCTTTTTTTGGTAGGTTCTAAAATACTGAATAAATAATTTAATGCAATCTAGGTTTTTTTGGGTATGTGTTTAAATAATTAATAAATTAAATAGAATCGTATGTGATTAAGTTAAATAAAGAATAGAGAAAATTAATCCTTTGTGTCAACACTACAAACTGAAATGCTTTTTACTTCTCTTATATATAAATATATATAGAGAGAAAATGTTTGGCTGCTAAAATACTACACTTTAAATAATTAGAGGATGAATGCCAAGTTCAATTACAATTTTGTTTTAGTAATAAATTGTATCTTACAAAAGGACAAATATGCTCTCTATGGCACTTTCAGACAATGTCCTCAACATTTTTGCTTTTGACATGGCAACACTGCATTGGTTTTGAGATTGATGTAAAGGGATTATCTTTTTCTGCTCTCTATGGCACTTAGGTTGTTGAAGCCGCTAATAACTTCAAGGTCAGCCCTCCCCCAGTACTCCTGTTCTTCACATACTTCAGTTGCTGTGCCATTTCGTAGCAAACCAAGGATTCAAGTTTCATCAACAACAATGGCCACTGGAAGCAGCGCAAGTTCTGTTCAGATCATTGATTCTCATCTCCACGTCTGGGCTTCTCCTCAGGAGGTAATTACCTTGAATCTTCTGTTCCTTTTTCATCCCAAAAAAATGGTTTTGTTTCGTTTCATTTCAAAAGCTAACTTAAGCTGCATTCTCTTGCCACGAATAAGAAGATATTTTAATTCTAATCGTTATCTATCTTGGTATTCTTGTATCATTCTCTGATGGGTTTGGCTGTTTCATAGTAAAGGCTGCAGAGAGGTATCCGTACTGTCCTGGTCAAGAACCGACCTTGAATGGACATGTAGATTTCTTGCTTGAGGTAAGCTTTTATAACCCATAATTTCTGTGTCTTTATGTTGCCTGCTTGTTGAGGATGGCCTTTGAAATTTGTGGCTGATGACTAGTAACTGATTGTAAATGTTTCTACTTTGCCGTCATTCTATGCTGGTAACCACTGCCAATATTTAGCTTGATTGCTCCAGAATTTGTACAGGGAAATCGTTACTACGTCGCCTTAAACATGATTGCAAAATCCTGGAGTTATGTTCCTATTGGGCAGATTGTTTTCCTTTTAGGGGTCAAATCTTTTATGAAACTCAAAAAATAGAGCACGGATACACTTTGGTAGTCGTGCTGCTCCAAACTTCATCAGAATCTTCACTTGTGCGCAGTTAACTGATTCTAAACTTTTTTCTACCTGCAGTGCATGGAAGAAGCAGGCGTAGACGGTGCTCTCATTGTTCAACCCATTAATCATATGTTTGATCATTCTCTGGTGACTAGGTTCGTTTAGGTTCCGTTGTATTTGCATATTGGTTTAATCATTGTAAGCAAGATAGAAAACCACATTAAAAAGGATTACCTTATATAGGCTAGAGCATAAGCAATACAGCTGTGAAGGGCAAGAGGACGCAATTATATTAACTGAAGACAGAAGCTATTATTGGTCTAGGCTAAGAAAATGAGAGAAGGAAAAGCAATATCAATGATCAGAAACTCAGCAGATGTTATTGTGTTTTGCCATTGTGATTCTTGAAGGCTGGTTATTTGGTTGAGGATGTAGACTATCAATTTTCCTCATTAGTTCTTGCTATCTAGTTAGTGGTCATCATCACCGAAACTGAAAGGCTCTGTTTGAAATTATCATTCAGCGTCCTTAAGAAGCATCCATCCAAATTTGTTGGTTGCTGCCTTGCAAATCCTGCAGAAGATGGCAGTGGAGTAAAGCAGTTTGAGCAGCTTGTTATACAGGTCTTTATTGTGTTCTGAAATAATTTACTATTGCTGTCTAGTGATCCGCTCAACACTCTTTCACTGTTTGAAATTGTAGGATGGTTATCGTGCTGTCCGCTTCAATCCCGCTTTATGGGCATCTGGTCAAAAGGCAATATTGTAAACTCACTTTCCAAGTTCTGATTGCATGTAGATGAATCTGTTGAAAGTGATGACTAAGCTTTTCTATAACATCTTCAAAATTGAACTGATATCCGGTGATTCTTTCGCGTTAACTAGGGGCCAGACAATTCCATTCATAAAAGTTCAAATTTTTAACTCCGAACTTTAGCGTCATCTGTATATATGCGGTATGCTCATGAAAAGACAGCAGTGACAACCTACTTCCTCAACTAAATGGATCATCAAATAAAATTTCGGGATTATGAATAATTTACCATAATACCAGCTTCCTTGCATCCATAAGTGTAATCAATGAAAAATTTTAGTAGTACAAAATGAAGCAAAGTGGTGGGATAGTTTTGATCTAGGTTAAGAAAATCATATCTTCTAGCCCACAAGATCCATGTTTATCATTCTTTTCTGGAACATCTTAAGAAGTCATGGCTGTATCTCCCATATATCAAAGCTCATACTAGGCATACCGGGAAAAGATATCAACTAATTATATTTGACTATATTTGTAGATGACCAATGATGTTGGGAAGGCAATATTTTCTAAAGCAGGGGAACTTCTTGTACCAGTTAGTTTCATGTGTATGAAGGTACCGTAATTCTCTTGTGCATGAAAGCCATCATATTTGCGTCCAATTGAATTATCACATTACCACCCATAATTAACTTTTGGTTTGATATCTACGATATGTATACTATTTCAGGGTCTGAATCTTCATATTTCAGAAATCCAAGAATTGTGCACAGAATTTCCTTCTACAGTGGTACTACTTGATCATTTGGGTTTCTGCAAGCCACCAACGTAAGCATACTTGTAAATCGGTTTTGAGTAGATGGTGGTTTTCAGCTTCTGACTTGGTGGAGATCTTATTTTTCCTGTAGAAATGATGAAGAGAGTCTTACTTTCTCTGAGATGCTAAAGCTTTCCAAATTTCCACAGGTATGCTCATTCATATTTGGTTTTTGATGCCCCATTTTTGTCCATATAATCATACCCTTTGCAAGGTAAAAGTCTATACGATTCTAATTTAGCCACGATTACATGGGCAATGTTAGGGAGTACCAGGCACACTGTAGTTTCTATTGGAGAACTGCATAATTATCCCATATTCAAAACTTTCTGTTTTAGGTCTCCACGATAGAGCTTCTCAACTAAACTGGAAAAATGTAATTGATTGCAACATTGTAGCATTCTCATTTAGTAGTAAGAACTGATAATGAAGTGCTTTCTCTAAAGAACTTGATCAGTATATTGAAGTAACAAATTCTTCATTTCCATCACATTAAATTGGGCAGGTATATATAAAATTCAGTGCCCTCTTCAGGCTTTCAAGAGTCTCATTTCCGTATCAAGATTTGGCACCTCTTCTCTCCCAAGTTGTCTCCACCTTTGGTGCCAATAGAGTCATGTGGGGCAGGTAACACTTTCTATCTTCTCCTGTATCCAACTTCTCTCAATTTAGATACATGACACAAAAGAAAATAAAACTGGAGCTGTGCAAAAACATTGAGAAAGATCTTCAACATCTTTTTGCAGTGATTTCCCATATGTTGTTCCTGAGTGTGGTTACAGAGGAGGAAAAGAAGCAGTGACTTCTGTAGCCAATCAAGTACCTCTATCATCCTCGGACTTGGAGTGGATCATGGGGAAAACAGTCATGCAAGTTTTCAAAAGTCACTGGCTTGCTTAGGAATTGTCTCACTGGCTTGCTTAGTAATTGTTTTTAAGTATTGTTAATTACTAAACTAGACCACTTCTTTGGCGACAAGAGAGAGTATACGCCTGAGAATAATAAAGGGGCTAGCAAAATCCACTACCCTGTCGTAGATGGAAAATAACCCTGTCCGTTGACTTCATGTTGGCCAAATTGTTTTGAATCTGAAAGTATTTAAAACAAACTTTAAATAAACAATTTGATGAAATTAATTATTTATCAATTAAATATTATATTAATATTAATATCATATTATTTATTATTTTTTAATCAACAAGTAGATCTCACTATAATAAGATAAAAGGGTTAATTCTAAAAACAATTCAAATTTCGCTCAATTTTGTAATTATAGTCTAAATTTTAAGAAATGATAATTATATAGTTAAATTTTTAATTTTTTTTAATTCTAGTTCGATATTAGTGTCTTCGTTAAGTTTGCCGAGATGACTTTTCACGTGTTTCAAAAACTCAAAACACTTATGTTCAACGAAAGAGACAACTAAGAATGACGTAAAATGAAACACTTACTAGTTGGAGAATACTTATCATGCTAGTGCGAGAAGAATCTGTTATGCAAAGAGAAGTTGTGCAAGTTTGATGCAAGAACAAATTGAGGTTGGTGTGATGAGAGAACGAACTAAGGATCTTGGTGCAAAGCTAGAACGAGTGGCAGGGTGGTAGACATTGCGACTTTGATTTAAGGATTATATTTCCCAAAATGACATAATTGAGTTATATTTAATCAATTAGTTTAATTAAATGACATTTTTTAGTTAAACTTAATTAGTTAATTTAATTAGGCCTAAAGTATATATGTGTTTAGAGTTTAGAATTTTTTAAACATGTGGCAAGCCACATCAACAAATTTAATAGAGACATTTACGTTGGACTAAAATTAAAAAAAATTAAAATTTTGAGTATTTAATTATCAATTTTTAAAATTATGGCTATAATTATAAAATTAAGCAAATTTTGAAATTTTTTTGTAATTAACCCTTCATAAAATATATAAATATAGAACTCATTAATAACTTCATCCACCGGACACGAGATATATTCCTATAATAATGGCGCCCTTTTTATATGTCTCAAATAGGTGATTATTAAAAATAAATAAATAAGATAAATGCTTAAACATTTTAACAATATTAAAAGTTATATTAAACAGTAAAAAATATTAAAGTTTAAGTTGTATTATGATATAAACATTAGAAATAACATATTCTAAATTAACAATTTTTTTAGAAGATTTTCAATTCAATGCTCAAATTTTTTAAATTTATAATTTATAGGTCAACCTTTTATAATTTTACATATCACCATCCACATAAAATACCTCTCTCATGTCTAAAAGAAGTTGGGGGGGTTCAATGCACAAATTTTGGGGGTTAAATGCCCAAATTAGGGCCAAACTTAGTTGGATATGTTCAATGTAGGGTCAAACTTTTTAAGCTGCTAAATATAGGTATAAAATTTCTTGAATCTACTTAATATTAGGCTATTTTGAACAGAAATTAGGCAGTATCATATACATGCCGTTATAAACAAGCCTAAGATGTCACGTTAAAAACACACTTGCCTTATATGAATTTTCAAAAAAGAAAGTTAAATTTTTACTAGAAACCCTAAATTAACTGTTAATCCCTAAATTTTCACATTGTTTCTCTCAAAAATATAATAGTAGGGTTGTCTGATATGGTGTCTTGCCTCCGTCACGCATCATCACTGCCGATTACTCCAGTCTTTTTTCTTGATCCACCCTTTAGTCCTTCGGCGTAAATGTTCTCTCCATCAATAGCCAAATACATTCATGTTTGATCTCTCCTCTAGAGCTGGAAGTGTACTGCATAGCCTCGGAACGTTGTTGTTAGATCTTTTAAGTGGCAAACATATTCCCCCAAGTCATGTAAGAATTGCTTTGTTAACAGTCATTAAATACTAAATGATTTTTTGTCAACATGTTTAGTAATTCTAAGAAGTCCGGTGAATGCTTGCTTTTATTAGGCTCTTGATCTCATTTGAGGCAAGAATTTCTTGATGTTGATGTATTCTTCTTTGGAGGGCCATTTTTCAAAAGATAATAGAAGTATACTATTGAGGTTGGCTTTAAAATGTTTGCAGTACGAAGCTTGTGAGAGACCAAATGAAAAGTCCCTTGTCATTGCGCCTATGTCTCTTTAGAATGAAACAGAGGTAAGTTTAGTGTTTGATTAAGATGAACCTTCTAAGTTAAGTTCTCTGTACAAGTTTGATTTTGTGACTAATTATTCTTGTAGCTGGTCATGTCAAACAACAACCTTGGAAGTCTAGATGACTTTTATATTAAGTGGGGCTAATTTTTACTTCTCATTTAATAGGTTCCATCACATGTTTTGCTGGGTATTCAAAATGAAAGTTTAGTGTCAACTCAACCTTTTTCACTGATACTTTTAGGTGATGCATGCTTTATGATGGATCTCACTGCTATACATGAAATCCTCAAGAAGATTGGATATAAGGACGATGAGGGGATTGCTAATGAGGTAAGACTAGTACTTTATGACTCCAAACGAAATAGCAATTAAAACATTGTTGAGGAGGCTGGTTTCTATTCCAGAATAGTATCAAGGACAAGTGAGGTGAATAAAATGGAAGATAGACAATGATCCATAGGATGTTTATTTCTGCTGCAATTTCTTTTATTAGTTCTCGACCATGAGCTAAGGCATCTCATTTGCTTCCTTTTGATTTTTATTGTTGCATCATCTTTGGAATGTTTGCTTAACTCTTATTGACTACTCCATCTTCCTTCTTCATAAAACAACTCCCATTCTAAATGTGGACTAACCAAATGTAGGAGACGTTGAATTCTAAGAAGCATGGGGATGTTGCTTTTCGAGCTAAAGATTTTGCAACTGCAATTGATTGCTACACACAAGTAATCCTTTTGTGTTCTCAACTTTCAACTTGCAAGTTAGTTTTAGCCATGTGTGATTAGTCAATTTAGTTACAAACAACCAAGCATGGTGTCTACTTTTGACTTTAAGTGAATGGGGTGTCAAATAATTGTCTCAAATTGATTAGTAAACATCAAAACTTCACATAAAATAGTATATATGAATAGAAGATCCTTTTTGTTTATGGGAAGAGCTAAGGTTTTTGCTTATGTCATTTGTAGTTCATTGATGGTGGAACAATGGTGTCACCACCTGTGTATGCTAGGTGGTGCATATCTTACTTAATGAATGACATGGCGCAAGAAGCTCTTAGCTATGTAAGCCCAAGTGGTGTCTCCTGAGTGGTATATTGCTTCGTATCTTCAAACAACTTTTCTTCTCAGTCTTCGAATGAAGTATGACACACAAAAAGCACTCTATGATGGCACTAACTTGGAAACTAGAAGGAATAAAATTTGAAGGTGTATAGCTTTCTTTATATATCACAAACTTTGTCTAGGCTCATGCATGTAAACATTTTTTCTTCTTTCTTATACTTTTCGGCCTTACATAATTATTTGATAGTGGTTTTGTTTAACCATTCATGACCTTGCATAATCTTGATCTTTTGGTCTGACTAGATGTTGGATATTACCAAGGTTTTGAATTACTGACTGCGGGTTACCGTAAATGCAATTGTGGTTGACCGTAATCTAAAACCATGATCAATACTCGAACTGGAAACTCAAAGAGTGATCATAGCAACAAATAAGCTAACTCGTTATAGGTTTTTGTCACTTCTTATGGAAATTCAATCTCAGTAACACCAAGTATAAGGAAAACAATATGTAGATCAACACCATCTTGTATGATCAGTTATGCACAACATATGAAACAGGTGAATCCAATATTCAAGTACCTACAAATTGATTTTCTGGAACAAGCATATATATATAGATTGTTAGTCACTCTGTAGACTACCTGCCAGATCCCTTCCAACGTTCTGCACTCTACCTTCTTCAAGTACTAGAACTTAAATTGTTCTCAAACTCTTTTAACATAACCAGTTCTTGAAGAAAAACACTAGTCTATAATCATTTCATAACTCCATTTTCTTCCATCGAGTAGTTCTCTCAAGGCATCATTTACAGTAGTTTAGGGAGGCACATTAAATTAAAAAACCATGATACGACAAATGCAAAAACCATTTAAGTTAGAATGGCCGTGTCAGAAGCTTTGTGTTTCTGAATGGGGGACTGATGTCGAGATCGTCTGCATAGTTGCGGTGGTACTTGTCTCGTTTGATTGCTCTATTGATTCATCCTCATTTGGCCCGACAATATTGCGAGCAGTAGACTAACAAATCTCACAGATCCTAGTAGACAATTAAGTAAACCAAATTAACAAAAGAACACTAATAAACTGAAACAGACAAAGATGATAAGATAAAATAACAGTTAAAGAAGCAAGATAAGTCTATAAACAAGGTAAGATGACATCAAAAACCAAATAATTTGATGGTTTTACATGTTAAGCATAGCTTCAAAATGAACATAATAATCATAAGTCCATAAGTTTCTAGGCAATATCGAAATGGAGTTCTATACTTCCTCGTTGGTATAATCTATATAATTAATTCATTTCCAAATCGGAAAAGGAGTTTCTCAACTAGATTAGTATTCAAAACCTTCAAATCCTACCTAATGGTGATGTTATCTTACTGTACAAATCCAAAGAAGTGAGATGTCATAGTATATGGTAGAATATCAAAACATGATCTGAGGCACACTAATCTAATGTGTCACTGACAAGACAATAACATAGAATCCAAATTGTGTACATTCAAAAGCAAGTAGCAAACTTTATTCATTTTACCTACCTATCAAATGATTCTCAAATTCTACCATATAAAGGATAATGTTATGGCTTTTTTTTCCTTTCTCTTTTTCCCAATTAGAAAGGCAATTGGTGTTAAAGAAATGCATATTTGAGCTTAGGCTCATTGGCATATGAAAAAGAAGCAAGGTATCTACACTAAGTAAAGGCTAAAGTAACATACACTAACTAAGTGTCAATTCTCCCGTTCCACAAAAAGAAAAAGAACCACAATGAAGAGATTTTGAGATTCCTGGACACATCACCAAAACTAGTGTGCCTTAATGCAACGTGCCTCTTTACCTTTTACATGAACTTATATAATAGAAGACTCAATCAAATTCTCCACTTTCCCTTTTCTCATTACAATTCATATTCTTCCAATCATGCTTTTCCATTCACAAACTAACTTAATAAACTTTTGGTAACTCTTTAAGTTAATGAATGCTTCTACTGTCATTTTGTATACTTACATGATGAAAGTTCATGTGAAAATGGTTGTTCTCACCATAAATGGTCAAAATGCATCCACAAACATATGAAGGCCATAAAAACCACTTGGGAATTCTCCATTTGCGATAGTAAAGAGAAGTTAAAAACAATTAAATTCTTAATGCTACCATTGAAAATGAGAGGCATCAAAGGTAGAACAGCGGAGCTTTGTCTAATTACTTGTTATCTCTAATCTTGAACCAAGTCTCTGCAAACTATTTATGAGCAGTAGTCAAATTACCTTTACAAGAGCAACCCAATTGCATAGGTTGACCTGATTCATGACTGTCACTTTCCAACCCAAGATGGCAAATCCCATAATTTTCTCAACTTTAGCCAAATGTACTTTTATCAGTTACTCCATTCTCTATCTCCACCTTTATAGAGTAATCAAACACTGAAGATTCTCTCCTAGAGTCCAAAACAACCCTATAAAAAATCTCCCAGTCTGAGACACATTTAAAGCTATAGTCATCATAAGACCTACCAGCTGTCGAATAGAACAAGGAGTCTAGTTTTTAACATCTACAGTTCAACCAAATAATTATTTACAACTATGAACTACCCCTCGTGTGTATATACATATACTTTCAGCTCCACAAGACAGATCAAACATAAACGTATCTAGCGATTGCTAGAGAGAACATTTATGTCGAAGGGCTGGCAGGTGGATCGGTGAGAGGGATTAGAGTGATGGGCAGTGATGATGTGTAAGGGAGGGCAGATTGGTAATAGGGATTGGAGTGATTGGCAACGATGGTGCGTGAAAGAGGCAAGATGCCGGATTGGACAACCCTATTGCTAAGTTTCTGAGAGAAACAAGATGAAATTTTGGGGATTAAATGTTGGGACGTCTGTATGGAGGGACCGAGTTTGTGGGTACAGGTCCTTCGTTCTAAATATATTCCTGGACAGGATCTCCTACATTACACTCCTCCTCCGACAGCCTCCGTAGCTTGGAAAGGCCTTATGAAAGCTATGCTCATCCTCTAAGATGGATATGGGTGGCGTATCGGCAATGGTAGCGACATTATTTTTTGGCATGATAAATGGCTCTTTGATGGAACACTGGAGCAGTTGTCGGATCCCTCCTCCTCTTAACGCCTCTGTGTTGGCAACCTCCTCTCCCCCCACAGTGGGTGGACTTTAACTTCTATTGAGGGTTTGATCCCATCTGAGTACTGCGATCGCATCCGGGCGCTCCCACGCCCCCTCATGCATCATGGCCTTGACCATCGCATATGGTACGATAGCTCCACTGGCATATACACTTCTAGGGGCGAGTATGATTTTATCACTAGGATACCTTCTCTCAACAGTCCTAGTGGCTAGCGTTGGATATGGAAGCTTCGGGCTTTGCAAAAACATAAGATGTTCTCATGATTAGCGGCTTGGAATCGCTTTCTCGCTAATGAAGTAAGGTACGAGCGGGGCCTTTGTGCTTCCCCCCTGTGTGAACGATGTGGAGAGCATCGGGAAACCGTCTTCCACATACTCCTTGACTACCCCCATGCCAGGCAACTCTGGGACTCAGACCCGCACCCACATTCGGATTATTTTTTCCGTGAGCAGCTCCCTTTTGCTTGGCTTAAGGGTATGTTTGGACGTGAGTAGAGGGATGAAATGGAATGGAATTGAATGGTTTAAATGACTCAGGCCATTATTTGGGAGTCTATTTTGAAACAGGATGGAATGACAAATAATGGCTTGGAAGCTATCCTTTGCCATCCAAAATCCAATATTGTGTGACCTCTCAAATTGGGGGGTTAGGGATGGAATGGCTTGGCTTGCATTCTAAACCTCTCTTATTTTATTTAAACTTCCAAACAATGGAGTGGCTCATTCCATTCCATTCCATTCCGTTCCATTAATTACCATTTCATTCCATTCCATCCTAAACTCCCAAACATACCCTTAGGATCAAAATTACGTCACAAACTGATTCGATTGATAAGTGATATTTAATTCCTAAGTTGAAAAGAGGGGTTTCTCCTCTTTTAATATGGCGGCGCCTCACAAGAAATAATATGATCAAAGTTATCTTTCCCTAATCCTAAAGAGGGTATTTATATCTAGGTCAAACAATAAAAGACTTGGGCTAAATAATATATAGAAGCCAAAAATAAATATAACTTAAAACAAGTACAACATAGAATAATAAAAACATGCCTAAGCTTGGTCCAATGTACTCCCAAGTCTAATCATAGATGAGCTTCTCCTCTTGAACTTAAGTGATGATGCGTAGCCCAATCTAATGGTCTTCAAATCCCAAGTGAGTCCAATATAAGGATTTAAGATAAATGAATCAATTTGGGTTATGATTTAAATAACTATCATCCAATGGGCTTAGTGCACTTCATCCTCTCTACAAATTGGCCCACATGCGCATAGAGAGTCTCCTTGAGTCTCTGGGTCCTTGCTCTGGACATAGGTCCAACTGGAATGACAAGCTTGCCCCTATCACGCATGCTATCTATATGGTGATCTTTGCTCCGGCTCACATCAAATTTATTTGACAATTTAAAAGAGGAACCAAGCTTTAATAAAGAGCTAGAAATGTATGAAGAAATGAAATTTACCTCAACTAGTAAGAGATCCAAAAGAAAGGGAAAATACAAGGTTTATATCTTCTACCACGCTTTAATATCAATTTGAATATTTTCTTAATTTCATATCTATTCGTCAAATCATTTTTATTAGGAAAATATCATATTAAGTGTCATGTTTTCAATATTTTAAGTTGCATACAATTTTAAAATTTTTGAAAATTAAAATTTGTATAATATATGTTAATACGATAAGACTAATAGCATATAATTTTTTTTATAAATTCATTAAATCACTTGCAATTATTTTGAAAATTTATTAGCATAATTTTGCAAAAATATTTATAAGATTTAACCTCGAACAAAAAAATGAAAAATAAAAATAAAAATATGAATTAACGTGCAATTTATTGTAACAAGATTGATAAGATTAAAATTGTTGACATTAATGCTTCTGATTATTTTAATACTAAAAATGGAAGTTCAGTCTTGTTTATAATATCATTAGTTTCGAATAAAAATCTTTTAAAAATTAATGGTTTCAAAATAATTAAAAAAATAAACCATCCCTTTTTTTACATTATTTTTGAAATTATTAAAAATATAATAGTGAATGGCGCAATAATTGTTTCATAACGCATTGCAAGTAGTGTCTTCTTCTAGTTAATCTATTATCGTTTTGATTTTCTTTTGACATAATTGCTTATTGAACATTCAACGCACCCCGCCCTATATAGAAATTTGAGCCAGGATAACTACAATAAATTCAAGAGGATTTATTATTGTTCCATAGTTCTCCAGGGATATATATATATATATATATATATATATTCGTATCCTTTGATTTTGTTGTGCTGGACCACCGCATCACTCAAAACCGAATAAAGGTCATTGGTGCTTGTGGTTCGTAGCAATGGAATTTAACTTTTATTCCAAAAATGGAATGCACTTTGCCAATAGTGCCTTTACTTCAAAGAATCTGGATCCAACTTTTATTGTAATAGCCACTTTAAACCATCAAAGCAAAAGTTCCAATTTAGAAAAACGTTAAAAAAAACAAAGGAAAAGATTTTGAAACCACTATGGAGAGCATCGATAATGTTATTGTTTGTTAATTATGATAATTTCTCCGGCAATTTACACACTTAATGTCCTATTATATCCATTAAGGTTTTAACACAAAAAAAAATAAATTTATTTTACACACACACATATATATAGTAAAAATAGAGATCTTTTAATTTCACATCCATCAATAAAACATTTTGTATATTTCAAATGATATCTATATTTCTTAGACTTAATTAAATTTGTATAATTTAGGATAAAGGATATTTTAAATCTAAAAATTTACTCATCTATGTAATAATAATAAGTTAAAAAATAATGTGCTTATTATGAAATAAATTAAAACACTATTATTATTAAATTATTTTTATTTAA
>JANZLX010000003.1:7704548-7726860 GCA_025531955.1 Erythroxylum orinocense | reverse complement strand
TCAACCAATCACAAGAGCAAAAGTACATGCTAAAGTTGCTATGAAATTATCTAGTCAATTCACACTCTAATCATGATCATATAATCCCAGAAGCAACAGAAAATGAGAAAATATTTGTTTCATTTGTTTTATTCTTTCTCTCATTTGATTGAAAACTTAAAAACAAGTAAAACAAACAAATTCAAAAACACACATGCATAAAAAAGTAATGCGGATATGTAAAAGAAAAGAAATTTACTTCCCTTGGGTTGTCTCCCAAGAAGCGCCTTTGTTTAGGGTCGCTGGTTCGACTCCTTTTTCTCCTTACGTGACAAAATTGTGATCTTCGGGTGTCACATGCGGCTCCTCAGCTTGAGATAATTCCAGATAGGGTCTTAGTTGATCATCATCCTTAGTCAACGCCTTCCCTATCCTCAGATGCTCAATCTTGACTGAGTCCATACACTCCGAAAATATTTCAAACGTTCTTCACCTTTTTCTTCATCATTCAATTCCTCCAATCTGTAATGTAAAGGTAAAGAGTTAGTTTTAAAAATAATTATAGACTCAGTACTTACCTCGGAGCTAAAAGATATGTCTTTTGCAGCTTCAAGCTCGTTCTCAACTTCTTTGGCACAAACAATTCGTTGAGGATTGACCTCAAAATTCTCAAGCTCCTTATCACTTTGCAAATTTTCTGCACAGACTTCAATTAGGTACACCTCGGGTTGATACGACTGCTCCTCTTCGCTTTGCGCTTCTAGGCAATCGAGGCTTGTTGCCATCTGACCCATTAGGTGTTCCATCCTCTGATAGCTTGCTTTTATTTCCTGTTGGCTTGCTTTTGTCTCTTGTCAGAATTCTTGCATTTCCTACTACATATCCTGTAGGAATTGTAAATTGTTAGCAACCATAGTATTAACCAGTTCTTCTAAAGATGCAAGTGAATTATGTTGGCTCTCCGGATCTTGGGCGCTATAACATGTGTTTTTTGGAAATTGCCCTCCATCCATTCAAAATTGTAGAGTATTCTCCTGAAATTTTTGCACCGTATTACTCAACTCTTCCAGAGATGTACCAGAGTCATGATAGGAAGCTTCTGGTCTATACAAGAATTGTTGTGCGTCCTGCAAACTATCATGGAAGTAATTCTGATGATTATTCCATCCATAACAAAAGTTAGGTTGATCAGTCCAAACATTGTTATAGGATTGAGAATATGAATTATAAAAGAAATTACTTCCGTCCATAAATTTTTTTTAAACACAAAATAAAAAATGAAAAGATCACAAAATAACATAAAAGAAATTAATCACGAACAAATATATACAAAACACCAATTAAATCATAAACAAAAACTAAAACACCTCACTCTCTAGCAACGGTGCCAAAATTTGACCGCACGTCATTACGCTAGTCAAAATAAAATAACTAGACTACTACTGTAGCAGTAGTGAGTCTAGGTCAATCACACAGTGAGTGCGTGTAAAGTCTATGAAATGAAATTAATCGATGTTTAGGTTTAAGGGGGGTTTTAGATTTTTCAAAGAAGAAAATAAAATAAAACTAACTAATAAAAACAAATTAAAGAAAACATGTAATAAAATGATAAATGTTGAGAATTCGGTAGGGACTCGGTTCTTTAGTTCAATCTCGGCCTACACCCTAATTAAGCATATTTTATTAATTTGTTGTTCTTTAACCTCTCATAGCAGTTATTAATCGTGGGTTAATAATTAACTCGAGTTTTTCCTTAGGTTTTGTTTAGTCAAGATACGATCGTCAATTAAACCTAATCACCGAACAACCTAGGATACGATTTATAGATTTAATTAGCAATAGCATTACGAATTAGAAAAACCGATTAATCAAGGCAACAACTACATACGATGCGTCATTTAATCTAGGTCATGTTCTCCCTAATGATTACGAATTATTAGTCGCTACACATGAATTTCAACATAATAATTACAGATTATATCGAAATTATAGCAATGGGTTTGAAATTAACGATTCAATAAACGCATTAAAATCATTACTCACAATACCCAATAGGTTTATACACAAATAATCGAATAATAACGAAAATCTGATTATCCATACACAATACCCAAATTAATTAAAATAGGATCACACAATCAATTTCTAATGAGAGAAAAAAATAATAAAATAATAAAACATACTTAACCCGGGTCGTCGGCGTCGATATTACCTCCAAACCGACGTCAGGATGCCTAGCCCTTCATGGGTCTTTCCCGAAAAAATTGCTTCAGCCCCATCTTAATTCCTAACTAAAATCCTTTTGTTGCCAGCTCACTCTCCTCGTTTGCGTCTAACGCAGAGACCCTCATGTAAGACGCAACTGTTGCTCTCTTTTCTTGTGTTTTTCTCCACTGTAGCTGCGCAGTCTACGTCCCTCTATCCCCTTTTGTGCTTCTCGAGTAAAACGCTGCGTCTCTACTGCTGTTGTCCACTATATCTGCACTCATATTGATTTATTTCTGTAGTGTGTCTACCGTGCAGTGATTAGAAAAATAAGGGTTTCACATCAACCCCTTAAATCCTCTCTGCTTGTCTTGACGCTACCTCTCTTGTGCCCATTCCACACTACATTTAACGCAGCAGCCTGCGTAAAACGCAGACGTTGGCTACGTTACGCAGCTAACAGCTGCATTACATGCAGGCATTTCCTACGCCATGCACAACGCTTGTGCGACGTCGTTCTGCTTATTTGCTGGCATGAAACGTCTGCATTTCTGCTTGAGGCTGCTCCGTTCATTTTGCTTGTCTTTGATTTTTTCTTCTTTTTTCATAAAGATTAGCAAAAATAAATATTCGAAAAACACGACCTATTTGTGATGCTTTCGACTTACTTTAATTTCTTTGGTTTCAAATTGTACCTAAAATAATATATGAATTAAAGTGAGCATCTTAAACATTTTTATATCATTAATCGCTAAGTATAAATGATTAAATATATCAATAATTAAACCCATAACAATGACACCCTCATCCAACTCATCCAAATAGGGCTCTATTTGATATGATTTAGCTACATCACAACTAATAAGATAAAAGAGTACATTTAATTAGAAAAGATGCATCCATGTATTTCTACTATTTTTAGATGAATCTCTCATATGATCTTTATCTTTTAGAGCTAATATATATCTAATGTAATCTTATCTATCACATAATCTATAATCTCTCCTTGATCTTTATCCATTAGTCATGCGTCATTCAAGTTCAAAGTCTATTATAGCATACTAGTTTGGTTCAATGCTTGCCTATGCCAAATCTATTAGGTATGGTCTATTTCTCGACACATTAAATTCTTATCTCTCACACATCTCCCTCATGCATGTAATGTAACTAACCTTCAACTCAAGGTCTATTTTAGGCTATCTTTTGGTTTCACATCTAAATATCACATCTCAGTACACATTTTTTTAAAACTCTCACACATCTCCATCAAACATGTGATCCAACTAACCTTCAACTCAAGGTTCATCTCAAGCTATCTTTTGATTTCACGTTCGAATCTCGCATCTCGTTGAACATTTTCACCAATGTGTACAAATGCATACTAACTTATTAAAAATACTCGTTTTCCTTGCCTACTTGCAAATCTTTGTTTTGTTCCATCATTATGAGTATTAAACATTTGCCCAGACTCATCAATGCTTGCATAATTTTGCTATTAAAACTTAGTTGTCTAATAGCAAACATACGCTTTGCTTCCTTCGAGCAAAAAGCATTTTCTGCTCCTCTATTGGTTGGATGATTCACTGGGCTTGGTTTGCTTAACGGTGTTTAAAGAGAAAAAAACAACATATTTACTTCTATTCTTTGCGCGAATAAAGTATGCCCAGGAGGAAGGAAACATCAAAGACTTTGAAAATCACTATAATTTATCATTTTGATTGTTGGAACGACAGAACTTTCGCCAAATCGACCAGCGAGGGCGGAAAATTAATAATTATCATAGGCACTCGCATATTATTACACAACAAATAATGTTCAGTGAAAACTTGAAGCAGCATTGTCTATGTACAAACATTCCGAGTCACATACTTGGAATGATCTTAGGTGGCCTTCTTTTGTTTGTATCTTTTGGCACAGAAAGTGTAGATCATCATGTTTACAAAACTAAGTCCAGCTAAAAGCCAGAAATAATAGTCAAGATGTCCCTCATTCAAGTTATTTGGTATCCATCCCTCCTTGCCGCCCACAGTCGACAAATAAGTTACCACAGTCAGGATAAGAGAGCTCAGATAATTACCCAAAGAAGTCGTTAATAGCGACAGCGCACTGCATAAACTTCTCATAGCATCTGGAGACTGCTCGTAGAAAAATTCAAGCTGCCCAATGAATGTGAAAACTTCTGCAGCACCTACTAACATGTACTGGGGGATTTGCCATAAGATACTAAGAGGCACAGCAACATCTTTATCAGTCAAGCCAAGCTCTTTTGCAAGCTGCAGCCGCTTAATCTCTACTATGGCAGCAGCTGCCATGGCTAAAATTGATATAAATAGACCGATTCCCATCCGTTGCAACTCTGAAAATCCCCTTTCTTTTCCTGTCATCTTTCTTGCGATTGGAACAATTATCCTATCATAGATTGGCACCCAGCAAATAACACCTATAACATCGAACATTGAAAGAGAGGCAGGAGGAATGGTGAATGAACCAATTGTTGTGTCCATCATCATCCCTTGTTCCACAAACATTGTTGACATTTGGGCATACACAGCAGAAAACACAATACCGGTAGCCCAGATTGGGAACATACGGATCAAAATCTTCAGTTCTTCCACCTGTGTCACAGTACAAAGCCTCCATGAATTGGACAAATCCCCACTTTTGATCTCAGAATCTGAAAGCACAGCAGCTTTATCAAGGCACCTGAAAAAGATTTAATTTCATTTGTTCAAAACATTTGAATTACATCACATTGCATAATTCCTACTATTTGGTTCCATGACAGGAAAATTTAGTTTGAGACATAAACCAGATACTTCTCTCAGGTATTTGATTGGAATATATCAGCAACAACAGAAGATCACAATTATCTTATGGTCTCCAATTTACAAAATGTAAAAATGGCCTCTGCCTCTTCAAGTTAACAGGGGAACCTATGCTAAGGAGATGATAGAACAACATAGAAAATGAATAGCATCATTGATAATAGAGAAAAATGCAACAAAAGGCATATTTCCTGAAAGCCAGATGTGACACTTCTCAACATCTTTTAAATCTGATAAACACCCTTGCATGGAACTGTTGGATATTGGGAACACCTCCCATATGTCTGCATTGCACTTGACAACACAGTTCTTTTGCTACAAAATGTACATAGCATACGTTAAAGCAGATTATTTGGATAATGAGATTATATTTGAATCTTACTTCAGTTCATCGCTGTGCTCTAGTTTCCTGCTTCCTTCAATTACAGAGTTTTTATCTTGTGTTTCATATAAGAGACTAGAATCTTCAGGGACCTCCAGATTTCTCTTATGAAAGGAAGCAACCAAAACCTGGCACATTCTTGTAACAGGGCTGCCTCCTGGTCTTTGAAACCTATAAAGAGGTGTTCCTGAGAAGAAGCTCATAATGGCAAGGCCCATAAACAATGCAGGAATTCCAAATCCTAAACCCCACCCAGCATTATCTTGAATATACACCAACAAACTACTTGATACAAGAGCACCAATGTTGATAGAAAAGTAGAACCAATTGAAGAACGATCCCTTCTTTTGCCTTTCCCTTGGATCAGTATCATCAAACTGATCAGCCCCAAAGGATGATACACATGGTTTGATGCCACCAGTCCCTAGGGCAATTAGATAGAGCCCAAGGAAGAATACCAAATATTGAGCTGCAGCTGCTGGAGGACACAGCGAACCAGTACATTCAGCTGGCCTAAGTGCTGGAACTGATGCTGAGAGGGTCAATGTACACATTCCCTTCACAAAATTACAGGTTTAAGATATCTATCTATAAAAAAAACACATAAAACACATATGCATAAAATAACTGTATGCAATGAAAGCAACTATATGTTTCCATCAACTGAAATAGAAAAGTGCTTCTTTGTCAATCAGAACTCTGAAATTTGTCCAAAAAACTTGGCTTTTAGACAGTTGGAATTTTTATGTTTCTATCCTAAAATAAGAATTTTACTTTTGGCATCCTACATGAATATCTTATACTAGAATATTACTGATAAATTGTATTGCTTTGCAGTTATAAAGAGATGGCTGAAACAAAGCAATAACGAATTCAGTTGTTTGTTTTAATGCTAGATGGAATTACACTCGCAATTACCCATGATCAAAGTAACAATCACAGAAAATTTTTTCAAAGAATATAGAACTCAAAGAAAGTTTATGGAATTAGAAAATAGAGTCCCTTGAGACCATTTAATATCCTAGAGGCTCCTTACAGCCTTTTTGTGCTCTAGTTTGACCACTTATTAAAACAGTTTGCTCTTATCCCACTATACCAATAATATAGTCGACCCTAAAAGAAGCAATGTTAAATGAACTTTTCATGTCTTTTCATTCTACTCCAATATGACTACTGTGGGAAAGAATTTTCATTTATTCTAATATATTGAATAGGAAGTATACAGCATTATATAGGAAATTACAAGAGAGAAAATAGGAAATTAAATCTGAAAGGTTATCTAAAGCTATCTAATGGAATCCCTTAATTTAATGGATTTCAAACTTATTCTATCTAATCTATTTACAGCTGATCAGTATCTCGACAACTACCATAGTTAACCTAGGGTCTCCTAAATATTCCACATCACCTGAAGGCATGCTCCAGTGTAAATCAGTGTATTCATAAAAGCTGTACGAACAACATGTCAAACCCACTCTTCTCATTTTTATAAAAGAGCAGCCACAGAATTGTGAAAAAAATGCCGTATATGTCAACCTCAATAAGAAATCAACATAAGAGCACCAAGGCCATATTCAGCATGAGAATAATCAAGAGAAATTTTAAAAGAAAAATAAACTAGAATATTTAGTTTAGCAAGTCCAAGAGAACTCATTGTCAAGCGATTGAGCTGAACTGCAAATAAGTATGTTAGAGGATTCAGTAATAATTACTATGAAGTAAATTGTAGAGAAAGCAGCTATCGTCCAATATCTTCCCCAATAAGCATCTGCTAAGACAGCTCCAATGAGGGGTGTAAGGTAGCAAGTTCCTGCCCAGGTAGACACATTTCTAGCAGCAGACACATTTCCTTCATGCAGCTTGTTGGTAAGATAGGTAACAAGATTAGTGGCAATCCCATAATAAGCCAAACGCTCACAACACTCAGTACCTGTGTAAGTTAAGTGATGAATGTCAGAAAGGTGAAGGATGACCAATACATGAGATAAATGTCAGTAAAACAAAATAACGCACCCAGAATAAAAGGGCATGCTCTCCAATTCCCAGTCCTCTGCTTGAGCACAGGCTTCCCACTAATGTCAACAGAGCCATCTCCTGTGTATAGTCCATTTCTTTCCTCCTAAGTAATTTAGTACAGCATCAAACATGAGCAATTAGAGTACAATCCAAATTACAGAAAAAGATGTTTAAAGAAACAAAAGTAAAGATGAGTTCAGAATGCATCAATCCAAGACAATCAGATGATACAGTGATGTTCTCAGTAACGAAAAGAAAAAAAATTTCCAAATCTTATTGTTGATTCTGAAAAGAACCTTAAAGGAGGTATCATTTCATGCATGGCTGCACTCGTGTTAAAAGATCACATAATCCACCCTGTATGAGACAACATTAAGATCTCACTAGACAACTTGCAAGTACAGTCTATGGCTTACAGAAGATCAAAAAGTTGTAAGAAGCAATTACTTGAAGCATAGTCTACAAATTGTACCGGAGGGCTGTTGCTCTCTTGTTTAAGGTTAACAGATAACATCGTAACCACTTAAAATAAGTAAAAAGTATTCAAGTGGCTGAATTGATAAATCCCCAAATGCGTAAAAAGCGTTCAATCCCTATCTACACTGTGTTTTGGGAAGAAATCAAAATATTGCATCACATATTCCCATGAAATAAAGAAACAAAATGTTGGCAAAGCTAGGCTATCCAAACCATTAAAACGAGCGAGGGCCCGTAAAAAATGAGCAAAAAACACTCTCCTATTCATTTCTTCACACAAGTCAGTGTGAAGGTGGATTATCGCAAAGTTTGTATCAGACCCAACAATACCTTAACTTACAAATAAATAATCTAATATCGACCGCATAACGCCGTGGCATCACAACAGCAGTCCAAGCTCTAGTACTAGAAAAGTTTACCGTGTATGAATTCAAACTCAATGATTAGCAAACAAGGACAGAACGACACTCGATCACCTAAGGTAGGAAACACAAGACACACTAAAAAATATAAAAGCGAACGTAAATAGTCTAGAAGAGCCAGATCCAAAATTGAAATCTGCAGAAAAGAAGTCGGCATGGTTGAAAAGAAATATTTCAGAACCTAATTGCGTAGCATGAAGCGACCCTTGTTCAATCGATCCCAGATGACAAAAGCTTCAAACTTAATAAAGACCCAACGAACAAGTAATACACTTTCAGCTGACCAACCGTTATTGGTGGAAATTAGTATAGTCAACATCACCACCCCATCCACAGGAATTTAAAACATCAGAAAATCATGGCATCCAGATTAAATCAAATACGATACAAGGAAAGGGAATAAAGATTATGTAGAGAAAAAGAGATTATGGAGGAACCTGCTCGATCAGACCATCTTCCAAAAGCGAGTTATGTTCTTCCACCGAACCCATGATACCTTCCAAATTACGAATCTTTAAGCAGATAAGATAACTCGGGCGCTTATTCAGTTATTCCACACGAAAAGAAGAATTGAACAAGCAGATGGTATTTAATGTGACGGCAATGGAATCTTTGCTTAACATGGCCGTTAAACTTAACGGCTGAGTCACGTAATATAAGAAAATAAAAAATGAATTTGAAATAAATGTATCGTCAGGCTCAGGTCACTCCGTCCGACGCTTGAGTGCATGTTTTTCTGAAACTAGCAGGTTAATTATGAGTAAATGTGCAGTAAAAGTATCCAATGTATTTAATAAAAATTGAAACGGGTAAAAAAAAAAGTTTAATCGCATAAAATTTTAAAGATAGCTGTTGGAATGGAAAGGGTTGACTTACCGGATTTAGTTCCGAAATCCTTGTAATTTTGTCTGATTCTCTAAGATTGTGTTTGGCCTATATATTCTAGTCTAGAGGGATTAACGTTGGAATATATAGAAAATACTCTTACGATGAATACAATTCAATATGTTCTTCCTAAAACCCATACTCTAACACACCAGGTACACATGCTATATAGCAACTATCTTGTTGCTTTCGCCGTTGACTAGCAAGGGCTACCTCCATCTCCGCCCCGCTGTTGATTACCTAGCTCCCCCCTCCGACTAGGTGGCTCAAACTCAATGTTGGTGGGAGCGCTCGAGGTCCCCCAAGCCAAGCAGGGATAGGTGACTTGCTTCGGGATAGCCAAGGTATTTAGATAGCGAGCTTTTCTTACGGGGTTGGGATCACTAACATCATGGTAGTGGAATTCCTGGCCCTACGATACGGGCTTGCCTTTGCCAGCAACTATCCATGGGAAGGACTTCTGATCAAGTCCGATTCCAAGGAAGCTTTGCGCTGTCTCACCCTTGCTGCCTATATTCTATTCTTTCATCATCTGGCTAATATAATCCATGGTATCTGCTCCTATCTGAAAAGGGCTCCTCACTATAACATCACCCATGTGTTTCGAGAAGGTAATCAGTGCGCTAATTTTTAGTCCGTCTGGGATTGGGTTGCGCCCATTCAGAGCTCATCTGGCATACACCCGCTCCTGACATCATTCACTACCTACAAGCTAATGTGAAGGGTGTAGCGTTTTCTCGTTAATGTTTATATTTATGCATCTGATGTGACAAAAAAAAGGTTTGAGTTTGTAGTAAAAATTTAAATGATTTTCTTTATTTATTCTTTTATGAAAATCCACGTAAGTCACATGTGTTTTTAACGTGACTTTTAAAGGCAAACTAGCCTGCAGATGTATAATACTTCTAATTTTCCTCTAAAATAGCTTAATATTGAGCAAACTTAAGAAAGTTTATACCTGATACCGAATCTTGCATTCCATTTCAAAAAAAGTTGATTCATACACTACTAAACATTAAATACTTCAAATTGAATTCGGTTTTTTTTACTTTTAAGAAAGCATTTGGAAACAATATGGTTTTAAGTTGGTAGTCCTTTTTCTAGTGCAAGACATAAATAAAAGAGCGTTGGCAAAGAATGCTGCCTCGAACATAATACTTAGTATGATTTAGTTAATTTTCCATGTGAATGACTTGAGTCTATACAGAAGTTTACACGGTTGCCAAAAACTAAAATCTCGCCCCAACGTCACCATTCTCCAACAAGGCAACACAAAATAACCCAAGAGAGGGCAAAAGGGAAATGAGGAAAAACAAAAAAGATCATACCCTGCAGATTGCGTTGTACAATTGTTAAACCTATACATCTTCTAAGAAATGGCGATATACAGAAAGAAATACAAAACTGTGCTGCCTAATCATCTACTCGTTGAATTTCACCCATCATGATGCGATTGCTAGTGACCTTAAAACCAAGCAGTGCAGGATTAATTTGCCTCCCTTTCTTCCCTTTCTTTTTACCACTTTTGGCGCCTTGTCCGCCCTCTGATGACTCTGAAATTCCCCCTGAATGGACCTCAGATGCTGTACTCTTCCTGGTATTACTTTTCAGCATGTCAATGAATGAGGGCTCCGACACATCAGCATCACTACCAGATGAAGTCTGTCGGAAACCCAAGTCTCTTTTGCTGTCATTGGTTTGGTTTGCCGGGTTTCCACCTGAACATTTTACAGATGCATATTGTTACTTTTTGCTAAATGGTATCATGCACACATCCACATAATCCAAGACACAATCTCTAAGCAATCAGCATCTCTAATATAGCCATGCCAACTGCTGAGACCACATATGTCATGGGCCACAAGATCAATACAAAAAAGAGTGACAACTAAAGATTACCGTCATCACTGTTCAAAGAATTTTTCCCCCTTGTTGCTGTATCAGAGACTAGCTCAGCTAACCCTTCCTGGGATGATAAGGCATGAGATACAGGTTGACGCCTCAGTAAAATACTCTCTTGGATTTTTGATGGCACAGGCACCCTGTTGTATAAGTAAAGAAGATATAAAATCCATAATGACATGAAAAATCAGTTTCAAACTTCAAGAAAGGCCAGTAAGGTAACCATACTATCTTTCACAATATATAGAAAGCTTGAAGAAAAAACACATCTTCTCATGAAACATATAGGACAAACACAAATTTATGACGTGGAAAACTTTACAAGAAAGTACAGCAGCGAATTTCCATGCAGAATGCTTTGATATATTAGTTAACAATTTTATAGCAAGTGTACATTTAACATCTATATATTCTGCCCACGAAGCAAAGATGCACACCAGTAAAATGCGTCTTTAAGAATAATCACAAACTTGTTACCAACCCCCTAAGTGTAGCACGGCTGGAAGTCACAGATTATCATTATAATCACAAACAACTCCATGCTTAATGAAAAACTTACCGGTTTACGGTATTATCTACAGCCAAAGAATTTTGTGGTGCAACCTTGTCATCATAAAACCCTGCATTACCCCCTGACAGAATATTTAGAGCATTGAGCTTTCAGAAATAAATAAATAAATGAATAAATTGCACACAAAAAATAAAGATGAACTTACCAGCAATATCAAAAGAACACTGCCGGCTAATTGCATTAACATCCTCCCCACGGTCCATATAAGCTAACCTTACTTTCTCAGCTATGCTATCATGAATATCAGAAGCTGAGCTCTTTGTCACACCCATATTTTTGGATCCACGTCTCCTCTCTTCCACCTCTAAGTAATCTTTATTGGTTAAAGGCTTATCAGTAATACTACAATCTGTTAAAACAGACTGAGCAGTCCCACCAACTCCAGACACAAAAGAATGCCCTTCAGTTGTCACTCTGGAATCAGATCTAAATGCTGAATTCTCATTGCTCTCTACAAAACTTGCCTGCTCATTAGCAGTACGCAGATCTGCTGGTTCAGAAACATTCGAACCATAAGAACCTACAGAAAAGGAGTTGTTTAGAGTTTCTTGTCCTGGAAAAGCACCAAAGGTGTGGTCTAAAGAACCTGATCCAGAATAAAGACCAGATGCCACCCTTCTCTCAAAAGGTGCTCCTCCATTAACATGCAGTGAATCGGCCATTTGATGGCCTGATCTTTGATTGAGTAATTCCATTAACAATCGCCTTGACTTGTCATCATTTGATCCATCTGACATCCATGAACTTGAATCTTCAGCAGCTAGTTTAACTTCAGATTCCCTCCTTTGCCGCTCAGCATTAATGTGCAATTGCTGAACTTGGGATTCCATCCAGTCATTTGTTAGCTGCCCATTGTTTTCAGACCACCGCCCCTCAACTGCATCCAACTGTGAACCGTGGAATTGATTTGGAACCATAGGATGATGAAGACTGTGAGATGGTACGCCAGAAGAAAATGTACCACCTTGACCAGCAGATTGTATACGTGTGTTCAGATCTTGCATCTCAAAACCACGAGAGCGAACCATAGCATTTACTACATCCATGTTCATCCCTGATGCACCAGGCAAGGACAGAGATCGTTCAAAAGGTACCGAGCCAGGCTCATAAAGCCCTTGCTGAAGCCTATCTTGAAATGAAAGATTCCGCTCTAGTTGAGCCAACTGGCTCTCATGTGGCGACATCTGCTGTCGTTGATAAAAATCTAATGGCCTAATACCTGAAGAGTGAGCTCTATGGTTACTAGCAAGATTCCCCAGGAACTGACCAGTTTCATTGACAGGCCATACAGGATCAATTCGTCTTTCCTCTTCCAAATTTCTTCGCTGCCTCAATGTCATTGACAACTGTCTTGCCTGCAGCTGCTCTAGGAGAATCTTATGTTCTAAAGATTGTACTTGCCCATGCTGTCCACGAGGTAATAGCTCAAATAAATCTCTTTGCTGTTCTTGCTGTGCCACTGGACCTAATTTTGATTGAGCAAGCTGCTCTACCTGTGGAACAAAATGCCTGAAAGGATTATGGGAGCGCTGTTGCACCTCCTGCAAAAGTTGCTGCTCTAATAAAACCTGATCAAGAGCATTGTTTGCTCTAATAGGATCAACACGCGAGTGCGGAAGCCCAGGTTCAGGAATATGATTCTTCAACTGTTCAAGAAGCACCTGTCTTGCTTGCAACTGTTGTCGCTCCTGTAAAAGCTTTTGCTGTTGATGAAAGTGTTGCTGCTGCTGATGAATCTGTCGCTGCTGTTGTACCTGAATCTGTCGCTGCTGTTGTAGCCTTAGGGACAGAAGATGTTCCAGATCCTCAACAGTATGGTTGGCAGGCTGTTGCTGGTGAATTAGATTTTGACTTGGCACATGTGAGTGCTGCTGTTGTAGCCTTAGTGCCAGAAGATGTTCCAGATCCTCAACAGTATGGTTGGCAGGCTGTTGGTGGTGAATCAGATTTTGACTTGGCACATGAGAGTGCTCCTGTTGTAGCCTTAGTGCCAGAAGATGTTCCAAATCCTCAACAGTATGTTTGACAGGCTGTTGATGGTGAATTGGATTTTGACTTGGCACATGTGAGTGAGATGACAAAATACTTCGTTGATGAAGCTGTTGCTGCTGCTGATATTGTCGGGATATGAGCTGCTCTGGTAGAACAAAATGATTCGACTCTTGCTCATTATGTGGCAAATGACGTGCAGCAATGGCATCTGGAATTGGATTGGGCACAGAAAGTGCATCTGGTCTGAAAATATCAGCCCATTTGTCTGCAGCAGAACCTGTATCATTTACAACATCATAGGAGGCAGAGCCTTCCACATTAGCAGGAACATCCAATGCATCACTAGATCTAGTATGAGAGCCTTCAAGCTCTGACCAGAACAAGCCAAAAGGATGCAACTTATTATCCTTCTGGTATGGCAGAGCTGGTTCTATCAATTCAGTTGGAACAGGAGGTTGAGTAGTAGTACTTGCTAGGAGATCATGAAAGTTCCCAGATGATCTTGGATTTAAATAACCAGCACTACTAGGTCTACCTGGGAAGACAATTTCTGGAAGAACAATCAGGAAGCAGAGGCTTGATGTTAGGACAAATAAATTTCAGCACTATAAAGTTCACAAATCGCAATTCATTAAAGAAACCAGAAATACCTTCATCTTGAGCAGCAAAGACATGGAAGCTTTGACCATCAGATCGTGGCAGTTGCAATGGAACTTCAGGCTCAGATGTTCTTGAGAAGGCATGCTGCTGAGATACAAAGCTGTTGAGATCTGACGACTGGGACATGCCATTTGATGCAGATGGACAAGTAGTATCTAGAATAGGTAGGCTGGACTCAGTCTTCTCCACTGAAGGAACAGATTTTTCCAGCTCATTGCTGAAAGTTTCTCCTCGTAATTTCAACTGTGGCATGACATCACCCAAACTACGGAAAGGCGTTCCCTCGGAAGCGTCTGCTAGGCGTACTGGCAACTCTGTCCCAAAGTAACCTTCTTCAAACCACAAGATGATGTCAGCTCCAAGAAATGGTCCCTGAGTGTTCCCATTAGGATCAATGTAAAAGAAATACAAATCCTCAAGTGCAGCAACCCTTTCAAAATCTTTTGATTCCTTGTCCATCAGCAAGTGAGAGTGAGTGTCGATCTTAGTTTTCTCTGAAGAGGCTAAACCAAATAATGTGCTCGAATCATCAGGGAGCTTAGATTTGGCATCCACAGAGGGGTCATGTTCAGCACATTCACAAAAAGCAGGCTCCAGCAATTGCCAAGTTTTGCCATCATCAACACGAGGAGTACCATCCTCTTTGGCACAGTGCACACTATCAGTTCGTATAAATTCTTCATTGGATCTATCTATAATTTTGCATTCCTCTTTGTGATCACCTTCTTTTTCTGCATCAACAAAAAATCCATCTAGTGTTTAGTTCATTTGTAAACGATATCAGAATTTTCACGCAAAAGCACCGTACTGCTCACCGTTCAAGGCATCAGCATTTGAACCATGATCCTTTGAGGAACAAATTCCATCAATATGCGACACTTCCTCATTTGCAGGCTCTTGAAAGGCATCAGTCCCTTCAACTGTAACCTGTTTTCCCTCACTAGACTCAGATTCTCCAACACCTAGACATAGAAACATCATGAGAAACAGCTAAATATGGAACATACACTATTGTCAAAATCTCGGCCAAAATACCTGAAATGTTTTCTGTTGACCTTCCTTTTCTGAATGCATTGTAAACAACCCCACTACTTGTGATTTTTCCCTTCCATATGTCAGTAAGAATGGCCTGCTATTGGCATCACAAGTGAATCGGATAAACAGAAATAAGACAAATAAAAAAGGATAATATAAAGAAGCAGATAGTCATGGGAGCACAATTGTTACCTCTTCTTCAGTGTCAGGGGCAACAAAAGCCAATGGTTCTATAAAGCTGACTTGTGTAATAGGCGGAGTTTCATCCATCTCCTCAGGCATCATACCATAAGATGGATCAAGCTTCTGGGAGCGATAGATGTCAAGGAGCTTACCCCTTGGGTAGCAGTAAGAGTCAATTGAGAGGCTTGGTTTCCCAACAGCATTTCCATTTTTGTACACGTGAGAAGCACCAACAATGCCTCTACCAATCGCATTTAACCTCCCTCGTCCAACAGTAAACCCCAAATTTGAGCCTTCAGTTCGTCCTCTCTCTAGACCAAATCCAGGAGCAGCACGGTAAGAACTTGAACCAGAAGAATGATTCTCCATCCTATGACGTGGCCTCCATTTGTCACGTGAATCTGAATCCCGCTCAGAAGTAGGACGGTTGCTGCCTATAGAAGGTAGATTCTCATTTTGAGTATCATCCTTTTCTTTTTCTACATCTGCCCTCTTCTCAATTCGTGATTCCTTCTCTTTATCGTCCGGACCCCACCTAGAGGACCATTTGCTATCACGGCGTGCTTCATGCCCAGAGTTCCTATTACTACCATCGTGCCAGCGATCAGAGGAAGGTAAAACTTTATTATCAATTGACTCCCTGATAGCAACATTCTCCGTACGACGGTCTGTTTTCCTGCGATCTCTTCTAGCACCAAGCAAGCTAGTTTCCCTTTCCTCTTCGCGCCAGCGGTGGCTTCCTTCACTCTCAGGAGCAAGCCTTCTCCAATCCTTCTTATCCTCGGATCCATCCAAACGCCAACCATCCTTCTGGCTAGGATCAACAGAATTTCCAAGAGCCACAGAGTTTGGGCCGCGCATGTCCTGTCATTATGGAGGGATAGTAATGACTACAATGGATAAGATAAATTCAAATTCTCAAGGCATTTGCAAGGATTTGGACTAATAAAGGGGTCATATATTCAATAAAGCTAGTAACACAAAGTGCTAGAGTTCTCAGTGCTTACTGAGGTTAACAAACTTTGAATTCTTTAAAGATCATTTCAATGTTAGTTACCGAATCTTATTAAGTTGACAATGGATTAGCAGTTGCGTCTTCATCATTAAGCTCCACTTGAATGAGTAATGCATTAATCATAAGAGAAGGTTGCATACTATATAGAGTGTATAATTCCTTATCATCCACTTTATAAAGTTTTTATTTAAAACAATTTGACTTGTATAATTCCCCAACATTAAACTCCAATTTGTAATCTACTCACATCCCACTAAAAGTATAGAAGATGAGAAGTTGAGTTTTGAATGTGGGAAAGAATATAAACATATCAAAGAATGTAAACCTTAACTTGTCAGAAGCTCAAATAACAAGTCAATCGTCAAATGAGCAACCTTACTACACAGAAATACAATTTCTGTTGCAACCAGAAATACTGTGAGATTCATTGGTTTCTTGCTAAGAATTTAGTAATACATTCAGTTTGTCATCAGAAAGGCTGGGGAGAAACAAAACCACAGCATTCCTGTGTGTAGCTAGAATTTACCAGCTTCGTCTCACTTGGTTTTGAGTACAGCCATTGGGGAGACAAAGGTATACTGTTTTCATTCGCCAGTTGATCTGCCATAATTGGGCAATTCACAGTGTCATTCTTGTGCTGTACAGTAGAAAAAAGAAGCAAAAAGGACAGTACTCGCCATCCAACAGACTTGCCAAAGGAATAAAGGAAATAGTGCTACCTTTCGAGTCATCACTGAACCCTAAAGGGACCTTATCCATCTCATTTCCTCCTGAAGCTTCTACTGGTAAAACAATCGAAACAATTTACAAAAGCAACTCCATTATGATTTGGATTTCAATTAGGAAAAAAGAAACGAAAAGGGATAATATACAATGACTGACTTCCACACAAGCACAACACAGCACATCGGTAAGTTTCATCATTGAGCCAACGAACAAAGAAATGCAAGTAAAAACTGAGGTTAATTACATTACAAAAGCATTTATAGCTCCATCAGCAAAAACATGCTAATACAAAGAAATCAACCAAGATGAGTTCCATATCAATCTTCTTGAGCAAACCCGAAAACAAAAGACAAGAGTTCTTTCTTTTAATGTGTATTACATCCACAACCTACCACTTTCCTATGAATCCTATTCATTCCATTCAAGGCTTTAGATAATTCCAACCAAGTTAAAGACATTTGCAATAGAACCTTTAAAAAGTTAAGCAACAAAAAAATAAATACGTGACTGAAATTTGAAGAACAAAACGACTAATAATATCAGCTTATATTTACTAAAAGGTAATTGCGGTTACTGGACAAGAAATAGATCATAAAATCAATCACCACAAAAACATTTAGTTAAGCGAATCCAGTAATAAAACCAAATTGAAAAGGACACCGATCAGAACTATAAGCATACACCTAACAACTGAACAAACAACAACAAGAACAATGAGTGGTCAGATCAATAAATCCAAAACAACGAGATTGAGGAAAGACATAAGGAAGTAGAAGTGAGAGAGAGAGAGAGAGAGAGAGCAGTACTTTTAGAGGAGAGGATGAGATCGTCCGGCAGATCGAGCTTGGCGTCGGCCATAGAAGAAGTTAAAAGATCGAAAAAAAAAAACGGAGGATGAGACTCGCAAGTGCGCGAAGATCGAACAGTGTGAGGATTCTTGAAGTTAATTACAAGAAATCGACAACCAAATCGATTAAGATTTTTTTAGAAGCTACAGAGAGGAGGGGATTAGGGTTTTCTTTAGGAAAGGGGAGAGAGAGAGAGAGAGGGAGCAGAAACGTGCGCTCAAGACAAACAAGAGGTGGAGGTGGAGGAGGAGGAGGGTTTGGGTGGTGCTTAGAACAGGCGAAATCAACTCAACTGATCAAGTGAATCTCAAACTTGATTGATTTTATTTTTTTTATTTGATATTTTCCTAGCTTAAAAGAGGTGGATAAGTTTAGCATTTCTTTTTTTAAAAATTAAGATTCGATTTATTACTTGAAAATTGATTTTAGGTTGCCACAAGAAATATTGATTCTAATATAGTCAAGTGCTTTTGACTTCTTCTATAACCTAAAAACTACCGACTTGTCAAACTGGCATATTGAAATTGTAGAATCCACAACTTATTGAATTGTGACTTATTATGAATTGTAAGTTATTATAAAGATTTTTTTTCTGAGGTTTCTCAAAAGATATTTTAAAAGAATTTTAATTATGGAAAGCTATTTATACCTAATTTAATCTTCACTGATAGATTTTTTTGTGAGAAATAAAGCTCTGTAGATTATTTTAATAGACTAAATAAAACATTAAACTTTAAAGATTATTTTACTTGAATTTATATCCCTATTCAAGACACCGGATTTTAATTTTATTTAACGAAAAAGTTTATTTAATACTCGGAAAAGAAGAAAATCAGAGTAGGAGAAATGTGTGGCCGCCTACACAATGAAAGCTCTCTCCTTTACCATTTGTATTATTAGTTTTAATAATTATCCAACTAAATAATTATGTCAAATCCAGGCACATTCTGTATTCAGGTTTAACTCTCTAATCATCAAAAGCCTGTGATTTAGCTTTTGATGCTGCAGGGAGGAGGAAACAATTACGTGGCTAATGTTAATAATTCTAGACGCTGGTATGATAATGATATCACACCTTCTTTTGTCTTTTCTTTTTTTCTTCAAATTTAGTACTTGGACAAATGGGCATCAACGGCCCAATAATTATAGAATAGTACTACTACCCATGTGGACCATCGATTGGGCCCAGATCAAGTGGTCTGGAATTTTTACGACTTGGGCCAGTCTAATGCAACATTTAGTCAGACAAATGTAATAAATATATATTATTTTCTACTTGTGTTAGTGTCATGAAACAAACATTTATGCATCAGATGACATTCAATCTGCTTGTTATGCTGATACCTGCCCTCTTCAAAAGCTTGCTTGATGCTTCATTTGCATGTGCAATAACCTCAGCCTGCCAAATTTTGTTTTTATATATCAATTTTAAACAAGGTTACATCCATTAGATTCTGCTGATAAGTAAGAGACTTCCCTCCAATTATGAACCTCAGAAGCATAAATTTTGATGAAAAGGAATTAGTATGTGTACCTCATCCACGTTTAGGATTTTCTTTTCCCTCATAATCCACTTGCCATTGCACATAACAGAAACTATGTTCTCAGATCTCATTGAATACACCAGGCTCGAGATGCTGCACCGTAGCATGGCAAAACGCAATCATTAATGCCCTAAAATTTCAGACTAATTACACCAATTATTAATAAACTGCATCTGACAGAAATTTGCTAAGTTTCTGGTTGCCATGAAAAAATCGAAGATAAGATTCAGATACACTGAAAACTTCCTCTGTAGGCAATATCACGGTTTAGTTAACAAGGTACAAATGAGAGCTACTATTTAGAGGCTAGTTTCATACCAGTCATGAAGAGGAATCATAGGCCACGAATTGGGATTGATAACAATCATGTCTGCCTACCATCAAAGGAAGAATAAATTAGTTGAAACTAAACGAAAAATCAGTGGAATTTCGCTTGTCTGCAGTTTCTAAGCACAAGAGGCATAATTATATGGATGAGGGGAGCATTGAGAGACCAATCAGACATGATAATCAAACCTTTTTTCCAATCTCAAGAGATCCTATTTCCTCATCCCAGAGTACTGTTTTTGCGCCATTGATGGTTGCCATTTTAAGGACCATTTCAGCTGGAAGGGCTGTAGGATCAGTTGCCCCATTTGAGTAAACTTCCCGCCCTTTGTTGATCAAAGAAGCTACATACATCTCATCAACTGCAATCAGGTAACTCTGCTTAGTACAAAACCAGATAATCCACAGCTTTGTAGGTGAATAACTGTTAAAACATTTATACTTATAAGTGACTTCAAAAGCCACTTCATCTTTGAAAGGGAAACCAGAAACTGCTTGCGGGGTAACATGCATACAAAGCGCCCAAAGGGAAGGAACTACTAAAATATGCTGCATTGTAACAGTAGAGACCACAATGTCAAATGTTTTGAACAGACCCATGCTCATTCTGTTATTGGATGGTGCCCCATCTGTTCCCAAGGATACACAAATTCCAGAATCAAGCATCTGCTTCACAGGTGCAAACCCAAGCATTCGCATTGCAGCAGCGGGGCAATGAGAAACTTTAACCTCAGCTCTTGAGAGAAAACCAATCTGCGGAAGGGAATTAATTTCATATAATATGAAGAATTAGCCATATATCAAAAGGTGGAAAGCTCATATTACTGATAATGGAGCAGCCACAAATCCAGCCAAGTTATAGCATATTTCACATAGTCAGTTACATCCATTCTGTTTTCCTATGAAGATGAAAGGTCACTAACAAAAATCAACCTCATCATTGTTCACCCAAACTGTATGAGCTGCCAACAAGTTCCTTTGCAGAAACTCTATCTTTTCCAAATGGGTAACAGTCCCATGTTCAACCTTTCGTGTGTCCATAATTAGTTGATTCTCGTACTGTATCTCTGCAACATGCTAAAATTTGGAACAATTAGCTTAATCTTTCTCAAGTTCAACATCCTTTTATAGGCATCAAAATTTGCCCCAACTATTTAACTATTTTTATCTTCAACTGACCAGAGTTTCTCAAAACCATGAAGCTTGAAAGTAACGAAAATCTCTTTTGTCATAGCAGTATAAGGTTCTTTTAAGCCCATTTTCACAAGGAATTCCATATGACAACATTCTTCCAATTGTTTCAAGGGATGCATATACCACCAATATTTAGGTTATTGCATACACATATTCACTTGATGATGGGAACAACATGGTAGAGCAAAAATTGCTCAGACACTGCATAAATGATTCAGCCGTGCAAAGCCTCAATTTCATTTTAGCAGTTTTCAGTGATAAAATACTCACAGGACTATTGTTTGCAAAATATGGTTGAAGAAAGCAAAAGAGGCACATAATGGGGATAAAATACAAGGAAAGGATTCTTGCAACCTTCTCTCCTATCTTCTATTTTCCTTCCCTAACCAGAAACACTGTTCAAAAGCATAACAATTAATGGGAATACATTCTAGTGCAGCTAATAAAAGTGAACAAATTACCATGTGGATTCCAGTTTTCAGCTCTCTGGCTGCATCTCTTGTTTCTAGTAGTAGGCGATCGGTTGAATTCATGATTTGCCTAATTCCAAACCAAACTCTAATGCGTCCATCTGCGGTATTATGGTACTTGTCATAAAGCTCCCTTTGAGACTGCAATTTAGTTGACCGAATTAGCTTTGTACATCAGTATGATTGCAATAGGAAATGTCGATATGAAAAATAAATTCATATAACTCACATTACAGCATATAAAACAAACAGCCACGGAATGGAATGGGATAACTTGCATAAAGAAAGCACCCTACGGCATCAGAGAGTTCAATATAAAAAGGGCAAAGAAATTTTTAACACTTCAGGGCTTGTGTACAACCTTTATACAATCATCCGTAGACCGCTGAGCCCAAGTTGGCGGTAAACCCACGCCACAGTCCATGATCGATTGAGTTAAGCAAGCTCTTAAACCAAGCCTCTCAACTGCTCGAGCCATTCCAGACACATGCTGCCCACCTGCTTCAGCGAAGCAAGTTACCTGTAACATTGAGAAAAACTCCATCAATCTTAAGATGAATCTTTTCACCATCACGGACACGGGACACGACACGGACACGGGAATACACCAACTTCTAAAATTTGGTAGACACGGACATGACATATATATATATT
>JANZLX010000003.1:7666895-7691977 GCA_025531955.1 Erythroxylum orinocense | reverse complement strand
AAAAAATTAAACCATTAGACAAACACAAATAATCAATTAAATACACAAAAAAATCAGATAAGAAATTATGCAAATTTGAAAGAAAACGAGGTCTAACAGAGGCGAAATTTGGATAGGTCTGATGATAGTACGCAACTTTACCCCTATATAATAAAGAGGTTATTTTTCGATAAATCCACATACAAATGAGATAAAATACGATTGATGCAATCAAGTTACAGAAAAAAAAAAAGTAAGAACTAACACGATAAAAAAATTAAATAGATAAAAAATAAACTAAATACACAAATAAGTAAAAATACCCTAAAATAAACAAATAAATAAATAAATACGGGAAATATTAGCTTATGATATGTATATGTGTATTCTAAATGTTTGTGAACTAAGATTGGAGTCAACTGATGACCATAATTTTCTCCATGGAATCTCGAAAGGGAGGTTTAGAAGAACAATTACAAGTTATTTACGAGCAGTACAATATAATCATGATAATATGCTAAATCTTAATATTCAATTGTGATTATAATAGACGACCGACATTGTAACAAACAGTAGAAAAGGCATAGCCACAAAAGATTCAACCTTGAGGAGGCCCGAGTTAAGGCCTGAGAAGATTTGCTTAGACGCGTATCTCCAGCATGTAGCTCGTAAAACACAATCGTTTGCCAGGCCATTCAATCAGAATCTAAAGGTTTAGAAGCCTGAAAACGACAATTACACCTTCCTAGTCTCTTAATAATGACAAAGTTTTGCATAATCATTAATCAACACTGCTTACTTAACCATTTTATCGGTTTCCACGTCTCTTCGTCCACCCGTCCAAACATTCTGATCTGATGGGGTCATTGTCATATTTGACTTTCATTTTCTTCCTAAGCTCATCTTCAACATTTGTGGCTTCAATGTCAAGAAGTTGCCGAAAGCATTTAAATTTTTATTTCTTTCGAATTTCAACTATTTAAATTAAATTATTACGCAAATTATATTTATAAATTTATCTAATAATAATAATTTGAGTAAAATATATTGAATTTTAAATTCATGAATTTAGGGATATATAAATTTTATAATTAAAAATTATTAGGTGTCTAATCTAATGAAGACATGTTTTTTAAAAAATCTTTTATTTTAGATTTAAGCATCCTAGGTTTCCTGCAAGAGCTTTAAGTAGTCCTTGAAGCCTGAAGGTCGTTATCAATGCCTTTGTTTAGAGACTTAAAAACATGGAAACCCGAAACAAAATCTTGCAGAATTAATACATCATTAATATATATAATGTGTCACTGGAGATATTTTTAGATGATAAAGGAGGATATCTTCTACTGATTTTATCTTTGATCAAACTTTTATAGTTTATACTTTGTCATCCGATCCTTTTATTTCGATTTAATTGCCTCGTTGAGGTAGATTTATGACTCATTAAGCATGTCGGTATGTCAACTAAAATATGTTATTCCTGGATTTGAAACTATAACAAGGAGGAAAAGATCCATTTTTGCATATTCAATATAATAAGAAGTAGTGAGAGAATTCAGGACAGTTTCAACTCAAGCTCATACCTCCTAGTTACGGTTTTATGCTTCAAACAAAACCTTGCCTATGTAATGATAAACCTAGCCATTAATATCAAGAAACCTATCGTATTGTTTATCCATCTTATACTTTTACCAATTCAAGTAATTCAGAAACCTAGTTTCTCCAGAGAAGAAAAAAATGGGCCACTTGTTAGCAACGTTAAACGGCCAGTTCCTTTTAATTAAGTAGGTTTAAATGTGATTGGACAGACATAACACCGTAACACCGGCGGTTATACCTAACATAAAATAACTGCAGGTAAGTGAGTCTTACCTTATTACCGAACCCGTGAAGTACGCTGTTCTAAATTCTTGTTGACTCCGTCAGTCCCACCATTTGACAAGTAAGCACACGCAAAGTACTTTTAAGTTATTGTCAAAAAAAATAGGCAGAGTAAGTTCTTACGGTGAAAGTGTAACTCCTCGATTTTTAGAATATAAACGCGTAGAATATCTAGAGATGGAGTTTCCTTATATAATACTGGTCAAAGACCTATAGAGTCTACAGACAAGGGCGTTAGAGATGCTATAAAATATAGAGCCTTGTATAGTTCAGAAGTTACTGTAAACGAAAGCCGAAGACGAAAAGCCGGCTCATCCCATCCCCCTATCAAGACTTTCCCACACTCCCACCTTCGGAAGTTTGTTTCTTTTTTTCATTTTCTTGACAAAAATTGTATTTTTTTGTTTATTTTAATGTTTGTATAAGGTTGTTGCCCATTGGTGTGTCATCAACTTGGATTCCTTAATTTTGTCCTTCGACTGATCAGATAGAGAAGATAAGAGAAGAGATGCCCACCAGGAAGATTTCTTTTGATGGGATTTTGTAGACGGGCTTGTCTTTTCGAATATTTTATTTTGATTCCGTGTTCATATATCTGGTAGCTTGAAGCGGATTGAAGAGTTGGAAGAAGATTTCGGTTGAGTTTTTGGGAGATGGGTTGTTTTCCTTGTTTCGATTCAAGGGAAGAGGAAAAGCTGAATCCGGAAAAAGCATCGCTTGATCGGAAGTTAAGCTCTCCTGTTGCCTCTCCTAACCTTTCAAAACTATCTTCTGGTTAGTATTGTTTACTGTTATCAATTACTGAACCTTTTCTTCAATTTTGTGTGGTATCTGTTCTTACTGTGCCATTGCTTGATCTGATCTGTCACTTCTAACTGCGTGCTGATTGCTACGAGTAAATCGATCATGCTGGTTATTCTTTCTCTTTTTCTGTTTTCAATGACTGATTGAGCTCTAAAATTTTAGAGGTATAGATTCAAATCTGTTCAACATAAAGCTGTTACCAGTGCTTATGTTTTGTGTGTTAATCTGATAACTGGGCTTGATCTGATTGGTGGATAGAAGATTAAAGAGTCTGTGTTTCAATATCTTGACTCTACTCACAATTTTGTGAAACGACGCTTTTGCTAAATATGGCAATCAAAAGCCCTGTTTGTGCTTTATGAGTTTGGGGTTGAGATATCAACCTTTGTTTAATCTAATTCATGCTTTTGCCTCAAAGATGCCAGTTTCTTATTGAACTTTAATCCCATTGGTCTTCCTTATATTGAATTCATTTCATTTTTCAATATAATACCCAGGTGCTGATAGGCTTAGGTCAAGAAACAATGGGCAATCCAAGAGGGATTTACAGCTTCCGAAGGATGGCATGCCTGCAGCTAATATTGCAGCTCAAACATTTGCTTTCCGCGAGCTTGCAACTGCAACAAAGAATTTCAGGCAGGAGTCTTTTTTAGGGGAAGGGGGATTTGGACGTGTATATAAAGGTCGCCTTGAGAGCACTGGTCAGGTAAGTCCTTCTGTCATTCTCCATCTTGTTATGAGTCTAAAATGCAAAAATTTTTAAGTTCCTTTCCTGATAAAGTTTTTCTCTAGTCTAGGAGAGATGAAAACATAAGATTCTGATTGAAATTTGTCCTACTCGTCTTTACATGTTGTGCATTTTAAGGGCAGGAATTGAAGTGAGATGCATTTGCCATTTAATTTGATGGCAACCTATTCTCTTATCCACAGACAACCTGAAATGTTAGTGCTTAAGAGTATTATGTTCTGTTCTATTGCGATTAAGGAAGTATAAAAATTTAAGGTTGTAATAAAAACATCTCGAGAACCAGGTAACAAGTTGGTCAGGAACCCTAAATTGTGAGATTATCCTTCATTATCAACATAGCGTGATTGTAGATTGGCTTGTGAAGTTCTAGAATTCCGTAATTTAGAACTTGTAGAGATATTCGGATTGGCTAAATGAATTTGTGATAGGTCATTGTTACTGTCAGGCTCTGCTGATGTCTCTGAAAAATAGAGCAGATATTTTCACCGATTTAGCTTAGTCGGGGATGATCATGGTTGCGGTAACTTTGGCTGCTTGACTTTTTTTGGTTTCTTTTCAGGTTGTTGCTGTTAAACAGTTGGATAGAAATGGCCTCCAGGGTAACAGGGAATTTCTTGTTGAGGTTCTTATGCTCAGTCTATTACATCATCCAAACCTTGTGAACCTTATTGGCTATTGTGCTGATGGGGAGCAGCGGCTTCTTGTGTATGAGTTTATGCCTTTGGGATCATTGGAAGATCACCTTCATGGTAAATATTGCTATCCTCTGTAACAATCATTTAATGTTATGCTACTCTGACTTCAACTCTCTCTCTCTCTGTTTAAATTTTTTTTTTGTCCCAGTAGATGCAAATCTCTGCATAATCTGAACCTAGTGATACTATTCTATCACTTCTCAATCAAATAAGTTATATATTACCTTCTGCAGACCTTCCATCTGATAAGGAACCATTAGATTGGAACACAAGAATGAGGATTGCTGCAGGTGCAGCCAAAGGTTTGGAATACCTGCATGATAAAGCCAACCCTCCTGTTATTTACAGGGACTTCAAGTCATCCAATATATTACTTGACGAAGGATTTCATCCAAAGCTTTCTGATTTTGGACTGGCAAAGCTTGGACCCACTGGGGACAAGTCACATGTTTCTACTAGGGTTATGGGCACTTATGGCTATTGTGCTCCCGAGTATGCCATGACTGGACAACTCACTGTGAAATCTGACGTCTACAGTTTTGGTGTAGTCTTCTTAGAGCTTATTACAGGACGTAAAGCAGTTGATAGCAGTCGACCACATGCTGAGCAGAACCTTGTCACATGGGTAATGAAATTCTCTTTTCGGTAGTATCATCCATTTCTCATCTTCCTTTAAGATAAACGTGTTCTGCACTGAATTATTGGGGAATCATGACATTCTTTGTGACCTGCAGGCACGACCATTATTCAACGACCGTAAGAAATTTCCAACATTAGCAGACCAGCGACTACAGGGACGTTATCCAATGAGGGGACTGTACCAGGCTCTAGCTGTGGCATCCATGTGCATTCAGGAGCAGGCGGCAGCTCGTCCACTAATCGGAGATGTTGTCACTGCTCTCTCTTATTTGGCAAACCAGGCTTACGAACCTAACTCAGGGCATAACCACAGAGCTTCTGGAAATAGAGATGAGAGAGGTGGAAAGTTGTTGAAGAACGAAGAAGGCGGAGGTTCGGGACGGAGTTGGGACTTGGATGGTTCGGAGAAGGAGTCTCGGAAGGAAACTGCAAGGATGTTAAATAGGGATTTGGAAAGAGAACGTGCTGTGGCAGAGGCCAAGATGTGGGGAGAGAATTGGCGAGAAAAGAGAAGACAAAGTGCTCAAGGAAGTTTTGATGGCAACAATGGCTAGTCTCGCAAGCTATCATGCTTGACATCAATGTTCCTGCTTTTATCTACCTGGTCCTGGTGATAGCTTGAAACATTACGAGATGGTGAAACAGAATATTATTCAAGGGAATTGGTGTCGATATGTTCTTAGTCTTCTTTTAACCTTCATGCTCAGTTTTCTTTTTGTTCCAAGCATAGAACAAGAAGTTGAGGGGGGATGACTTCTGCGACCGATAATTTGAGAATGTACATTACCAGCTAGGAGAGCCAGAACAAGAACAAGATGTATTCAACCAATTTTGAGACAGAAAAAACACGTCTGACTCATGTTCTGCATGCTCTTGTTTGTTTCTCCTGTTTCTCTTTTGTTAAAAATGAAAAAAAAGAAGAAGAAGACAAAACATTGCAGTCTGTAATTTGTAGTTTTCCTCTGCATCACACCTTACCTACTGATTGATGCAAGTTTATTGACAAGTACTACTGCTTCTTTGCTGTCAACTTGATGTTTGCAGTTTTTCTACCCCATTTGGTTTTATGTATATATAAAGCTCTAATTACACTTAAAATAAGGATAAATTGTACTTTATTCATAATTTTTTTTTTAATTTTATAATGATATTAAAAATATAAAAATATCAATCAAATATAAAAAAATTTAATACCTTATAAAATAAAGTCTAAAAGTTAATTTCATGACTCTCTCGCGTTAGTTTTGCATACTTAAAGCGCCTTATATACACACGTAAAACATTTAATAAGTAAATTAATATATTTTTAATCAAAAACAAGAATAAAGAAGTTAAAAATAAAAATTATTAAATTTTTTGTTACTAAAATTTTACGTTTCAGCGATGTGAACAAATCTAGTATGCAAATGTCTGAAATTTGAATAAATTTTTTATACTTAAAGTATAACTTAACCTCATAAGAGCGCTGGGTAAATTGTTAAATGGATCTACAAAAATAACAATAAGAATTATATTTATAATAAACTAAAATTTTTAAGTATAATTTTTCATGGTAATAACGGTAGAGTTTCGGTAACGAAATCTGAAGTAAGAGCAGTCCACATGATTTGGAAGAGTACCGTACGGTTGAAAAAGAAATTAAAGGACAGTAAACCACTGTGGAGAGGGACTCGTAGCCTTGTAGAGCCAGGTTTGCCAGCTTATCAACTCGTCAGGGTTTAGACTGACCTGTGTTATTGCTTTCCCTGACGTGACACTATATATGAATACAACTATAAGATGACGAAGATCATCTTTCAGATGTCAAACGTATCAATCAAGAAAAGAGACCGATCAAACTTAGACATTTACCCTGAAGACACAGAGCATACAGCTGAAGTATACATTAAAGAGCTGTAAAGTGTAAATGATAGGTGTTCTCCAGAATTTCAGGAATGATACTGACATCACACAAATCAGACTTCGTCTCCATTTGATTGCAGACCCTCTTGAGCTTCCATGGCTTTCTCTTGTTTTCTGGGCTCCGCTTTTTCAAGCTCTTTAGCGACTTCGTCCACTTCGGACTTAGCCTCCACTGGGTACACTTCAGATGCTCCTAATGTGCTTAGTATCACGATAGTCTTCAAGTTCTCTGGTAACTTTTGGTCTTCCATAACTTCACTTGCATTCCTGTAGACTGCATATAGCATCATCTGAACTAATCCCAAGAGGAATCCCACTACGTTTGGTAGCTAACAATTCCAACAAGAAACAAAAAGTTAAAAGATTTAGTCGTTGGAACTTGTCTTAAATAGGTAAAGTTTTTAACTTTTTGAAGGAAATCGAAATTGCTTACTGCAACACAGAAATCCTTTGCAAATAGGCCATAGAAAAACCATATAATTGCTGTCAAGGTGAGGAAGAATGATAAAAGAAACGGCATGAACTCTACACTTCTGGTCCGAATGACTTGTGCCTGAAAAATAAATAAAAAAACCACGAAGCTTAATGAATAAAACTGGGATTGAAGTTGCATACAAGACAAGGGTGTTTAGTGTTTAATCTAATATTCACCATAATACTCAAGGGTGAAGCGAAGACGCTGACATTAACAGCCACATTAATCCAACCAAGAACTTTGGCACGAACTGAATTTTCCACCAAAAATTGTGTAATAAGTAGGATTAAAAAGAACAATCCCATGTTCATAGTAGCAAACACTTTGATGGTTGAGATCTGCATGCATAATACATTTAATTAAAAAGTTTAAGTCAGCATTTAATATTGTTATAGAAAGCAATAAGAAATATGTTTTTTAAGTGGTTATACTCTGTTCTTCTTCGACGCGTAAGCAATATATAAGCTAATATATATGGTCTCTATGACACATCCAAAAGAGTTGATGGTGATAAGAAGAAACGCGTCCTTTTTGAGCATTGCATAGTAGAACCAAAGCATGGAGCTGAACAACGCCACAAGATAAGGCAGAGATTTGAAGCCTTCGGTTGATCTTTTTCTGTAAATTCTCCTAAATGTTGGCCTGCAGATAAAAATAATAAATTATCAGTTTCTTTTGCCATTTATGCACTTGATAGAAATCTTGGCAGTAATACAACAATCAAATAACACTTACAATGGGGCCAAGTATACCATCATTGACACTATGTTACCTGTCAATAAGTAAAAAGGAACATATTATTTATTTTATTAAAGAAAAAGGACAAATTTCTGGGAATTCATAAAACAACATGCATGATAGAGTAACTATTTGTTTTGCAAGGAATAGTCAGGCAAATTAATATGTGCTGCAAGCTTTGCACCTGATCACGATTTGACAACAAGTTTACTGTAATTTGTATTGGCTACTGAAAATCTAAAGGAATAATGATTTCTTATACTATATATGTCAAGCAAAAAACTGAACCTTTTCTCCATCTTGTAACAAAAAGTTGGGCTGATGATGAGATTCAAAAAGAGTGGAGATGGATTCTTTAGAAATGATATTGACAATGGTATAGTTTGGCACAAAAATGTTAACAATATCTACCTAGAACGCCAAAGGCAAAAGCCAGTGGATGGTGGGAGCTCATTATCGCCATCTCCAGAAAACTATGTATATATATATATATAAAAAAAAAAACTCTGTATAATGATGTGTTTGATGGATGTCTGAAAGAACAGAAGAAGCAGGAGACCCTCTAAGGGAGCCCTAGCTCTCTGCCTTTAGAGATTAACAAGTAACCGAACCACCACAAATCTCATGCAGAGAAGTGAGAGTATGATGGTAGGTTGACACAAAAGGCTTTATATACACAATTTTTTCACTAAGACAACAACATAGTAAGAATTTTGCAAAGGCAGAGGGAGTGTGCGTATTGAACTCATTCTTTGTTGCATGCCAAGTGGAGTATTGGTAGGTAACGTAGCGTAGTATCATCACATCTGCGATTCCACCAGCAACCTCCACTCTCCCCCGCCCCGCGTGCCTTCAATTTCCACGCTACATATATGTAAAGGAAAATGCTCCCACATTTCACACCTTAAATTGTTTATTACTTGTAATTATTCTGTTTTTTTTAATTCGAATTATATTTCTATTAGTTAGCGTTGTTGTTTTCCACAAAATTTAGATTTTAAGATTTGACTCATAAATTTTGCATTTTAATTAGATCTAATAGAGAACAAGCAGTTGTATTATGGGGCAAACTACACATCCTTATCTAACAAGATTAGCTAATTTAAGACGGCGAAGGAGTGTGACGCGCTACGAGGGAGCTGGAGGAGGAGTGGAGATGGAACTGGGCTTACTTACGTTACAATTACATGGTGACAATAGGTGTCTGAACAAGAAGCTCTATAATTCACGTGACTTCTCCAAAATCAAAATGAAAGTAACTTTTAGCCGTTTCTCCTCTTTTTCTCTTTTTTTTTGGCGTCACCACCTTCACTGATCTGTTCGTTCGTTGTATAAAATGAATACGGTTTCTGTTTGATTGTGTTGCGTGCTCATCCCTTGAAACACCACCACACAAACCCCTCCTTCCTTCTTCCGAATCCCTTTTACATGATTTATTCAGTTGTAATCATTACTTTACTCCTGGTGTGCCAACTACACATGCTCTAGAGTCGTATGTATTTGATTAATGACGTGATTGTATCCTGTTCTAAATGTTGTAACATTGAATATGAAGTATCTGTTCAAATGATTGATCGAATCAAGTATTTGCTCAAATGATTGATCGAATTAAGTGTTCGTTCAAATGATTGAATCGTTATCTTACATTAATTTCCCAACTCCGAAAATGTTTGTTTGGAGTGTATCAAAAATTCGTAAGTTCTATATCGATCTTATGTGGACTTTTTTAAAGCTTAATTTTGTTCAATGTTTTCTCCATATAAACAAAGATTTGACTAAAATGTGGCTTACTCATAAATTTTCACAAACAAAACAGAAATTTCAGTCCAATCTTTTGAGTCATAATTTTATTATTGAAAAATGTTAATCAATTTGGAGTCCCAAAATTTAAACGCACCGGACACGTCTTAACCTTTGATATGACAAAACATATATGAGTCTTATTACAAGACAAATGAGTATATATTATGACGCTGTTATTCTCTTTTGCTAGGTATAGTTGTTTGTGTCTTGGTTCGGGTTTACGGGAATAGGGAATTGTATAGGTGTGTGGAGGAGAATGTGAGGTGGAAGACCCTGGAGCTTGACAGCTTTGGCTTGGTGTAGTTTAGAGATAACAGAGTCCTGAATATAGGTTTCCGTATACATAATTTTGCATTAGGTGCACACATGGCTGATTTTCTGATGCCATCACCCCAATCCTCCATTTTTCAGGCTTTTATATTCCCATTTCGAGCCTACTGATGTTGTGCTTCACCACCCACTTGTTTGTTGTGTTGCTAATTTCGCCTTTTTTTTTTTAATCTGCTTAGACTTTCCTCATTTTATCACTTCCATAAATCAGCTCCACCACCTGAATTGTATGCGTAATATTAACATCATGGTTTTGGATTTTATCCCATAACTGAAATTAACAACCGTAATCATGATTCGATATTCTAATTTGTAGTTAATTATTAGAAAATTTTGAATTTATACACAAATTTCATTATTTTATCAATTATTAAAAATCATTAAGTATAATTAAAATTGTACACTAACGTTCGTTAGATTTAACGTGACATGTGGACTAATATAGGGTCATGTCAAGTGAGCTTGTTGTTTCTATGTTACGATATAATTATGTGAGGTGAAATTGTTTCTTGCATGCGTGTATAACACTTTCAATACATTAGGGGACGTTAGTGTGCGGTCTTAATGTCGTGTAATAATTTATAATTTTTAATAAGTGATGAATTCTTTAACCAAAAAATAAAGTTCGCGTAAAAATTAAGTATTACTAAACTTTACTCCTTTCTATTTAAAATAAAAGTTATTTTAGAAAGATGCACATTTATTAAGAAAGTTAAAGAAATGTTTGATAAATCCTTATTAATTGCATGTTGAAGTGTCTTGAAAATATAATTTGTGTAATTTGTATAATTAAAATGTAAGAAAAATTAAAGAGTAATTTTGAAAGTAAAATCATAAACATACATAAAAAGTCACGAACGACACTTATTTTAAATAATTAAAATATCTCTAAAATAATTTTTATTTTAAATAGAAGGGAGCAATTTATTATAATTTTGTGATAAGAATGGTTTTTATTGAAGCCAGGTGTCATGATTGTCACAATAATGGTGTGATGTATTGGTTTCCGCATTAACTAGAATCCCCGTTTTGATAGACATTCTTTTTCTTTATCTTTGGACTTGAAAGAAGTCTATTAGGAAGGGTTGGACAGCTGAACAATTAGAATTAATTATAGACTTGGATATATCCATTTGTTTGGCATGTGTTCTTGAAATGATTGATTGCTTTCTTTAGAAGAGTAAGTATCTATTAATATGTATCATAAAGACAGTTAGGCTAGAGGCATTGAAACGTTAGGTGATCAATTAATACTTCTAATTACAGGTCAATGACAAAAGCTTAGCGAATTGGTGAGTGTGTCCGAGACTCCAATCTCTTCCTTTTATTAGCTTAATTGCCAATGCTGTCACCCTCCACCTTATCATTATTGATAAGCCTATAACGTGAAGATTTACCCCTTTCTTTTTAATGGAATGTGTGAAACTTAAGCTTATAAGTATTATGCAAGGATTAATTCTCAATGTGAACTAATATATATTTCCTTCAAACTCTACGTTTCTCTTGACTTGCAATTAGAAAATTACTTGTAACGACCTGGGAAATGCATAGATTTATACGTGCAAGATTTCTATTCATATTAACAAAGTAAGTAGTACTGTATTGTTTTCTTTAAATCGTGTTGATTTTCGAGAGAGAGTAATTAATAATGTATCATAGACTTAACGGTAGTACATATCCAATTCTAGAGACTTCCGTACGGAACTCTCTAGATCAAGATTAGCTTCACTGATTATCTTTGTTGTCGAAAAACAATTGTAGTTGTTAGGTTGTGCGCAATCTTATCTGTATTGTATTGGGCAATGTTGGGTGCGTAACAATTAAAGCCATGTTATCATTTCAGCATGTCATAATTACCATTAAAAAAAAAAGTGATTAGTGTCCACTGACTTGTCAGAAAAGAAATTGTTATTAACATGATTTAAAACTTGCATAGATTTAAAACTTGTTTAGTTCCAATTTAATTTTTTTGTTATTTTTTTTATAAATCAGAATGTTTTTATACAAATTTTAAAAAATATATACAAACTAGAGATTTCAAGCCGAGATCTCTTAACCAAAAGAGACCATAGGAATGTTTACTGCTGCCCAAAACCCTAACAAACACAAACAATGACTCTAACAATTTCCACCTAAAAGAACATGAATCTAACAAATCTGACAACTAATACGAAATATTCAACCCAATTTCAGTAGCACTCTCAATCAATAATACAATAGCATGTTATTGATTGCCTGAAGTTGGATCCCCTCTGTTGGCCGAAAAGATTTAGATTTTCTATTCCCCTTGCAATGTCGAGAGATTGGCTCCATGACCCACTTGTGATGGAAGTGAATGAATTGGCCTTCATGTGTAGGACAACACGGCCTAGATGGCCCATTTTTTCTATTTAATAAAAATAAAATTTTATTTAGTTATTAATATCAATATAGTTATATTTTTATCTTTAAAAATAATTACATATTAAATAAATTTAAAAATAAATTATTTTTAATTAAATAAATTTATTTTAATCTCTTATATAATATTTATTGATAAATTATTAATAAAATTTATTTTATTAAAATAAATAATTAAAAATCAACTTTTTATTTTAAATTAATATTGATTTTAAATATATTTTAATTATTTAAAAATTAATTTAAAATTTGTGTATTTTGAAGATATTTTAAATTTTAAATATAATTAACTTTAATTACAAAATTTTAAAAGTTATTAAGTAAAATTAAATTATTCATAATTCTTGTAAATAATTAATTTTAATTAATTAAATATATAATATTAAATTAAATTATCCATAGTTCTTATTAATAATTAATATATTAAATAATTAAATAATATATACTTAGCTGATAGTAAATCAAATTATTAAAAAAAGAAATAGAAAAAGAAAAGAAAAACAAAACTACTTTTATGATTTTATAAATTTTAAAAACAGGAAGAAATAAAAAAATAAAAAATTCGAACAATTTTTGTGATGAATTTAAAAATAAAAATAAAAACAAAAACAAGCAGGATGTTGGATGTTCTAACAATGTAAGTAGATTTAGGTGCTAGCTATGGCTTGTTAGATTCACTTTTCTAATGACATATGCAAGGAAAAATGAATGGGGAATTCTTGCTTTGATGTTGGCTTATCTCGAGAGGCTGTGAAAATCGGAGAAACTTTAAAATGATGATTAGCATTGCTACTATTTAATTTCCGCTGGCGTTACATTTTCTGCCTTGTTTGGGGTCAGGAGCAACTTGGTTCGGCATCGTCTGTTATAAGCTTTGTTTGGATATTGGAAAGGTTGCTAAGAATTCTTCCTTAGCCGTATGACCGTAATCGAATCATAGACACAGTGAATTTTTTTTTTTTCAATCGAATTCTAATAATTGAATAATTTGAACAAGAACTCTAATTAGAAAAAATGAAATTGTATCTGATTCGATATTTTTGTTGAAATCTTTTCAAAACTTTTTTAATGTATTAACTTCTAGCTATTCACGCATCTAACTTCTAACAACATCCACAGAGTAGTAACAAAAATACTTAAACTTTTAAGAAGAATGAGCAGGCGTGTTAACTCTCTTATACGTATATAGAAAAAGTATGAGGGTGTTTTATTTCTATTAAAATTAAATATTTCAATTATAATTAAAGTCAAACTCTAATTATAACTAATTTAATTTTAATTAAGTCAAATATCTCATTCTTTTTAATTTGTTTTTAATTATCCAATTAAATAATTTATAATCATATATCAAAATTGACGTCTAGTAATATATTATGACTATCCAAATATCAAGAATGTCAAACTAATTTGACTTTAATTTGTTTATGCATAGATATGATGAATAATTTAATTCATTCCTTACCTAATGTTCTAATTGGACAGAGTATGAATATAATGTGTACTCTTTGATCCAATCATGTTCATTCTTGCTAATTAACAATTGGTTTATAATTGATATTTGAAAACATATTTTCAAATGTCAATTCACTCATAATTTATTAAACTACTACTAATCAAGAACATTCTCTCTTATTACTTTAGAGTGATGAATTCTTTATTGACTTACTCAACTATCTTCATATAATTCATACTGCATCCAAGTACTACCAATTGAGCTATTTTAAGTATGACAAGTTATACGTATCATCAAAATACACTAATTCGTACATGAAAAACTTAGGTAATCTCAAGTCTAATACAACCATCATAAAGAGGAATCCACAAACATATAAGTAATATTTTATTTGGGATCTCATAATTAGGTATGTTCAATGAATTTATTCTCTAATAAGCACTCACACATTAGTTTAAGTATCTTAATACTTTAATTTATTAGATCAATTACTTTCTTTATAAGAAAGAAACATCATTTGTGCTAGTTTTATTATTTCATCTATAACCTATCTTGATGAAACTATAACTAGGAACAATTTAAGAATAATACATAAATGCAAATTGATATTCATAATTATGATCTTATCAAAATTTCAATTGCACAGTAATTATTCAAAGGATTTTACTTTTAGCATTAAAACATCAAATATAATTAACATAATATATAAAGATAAAAAAATGCCTTTATTAATTAAATAATAATGTCATATATAACCAACTGATTGGTTGCAAGGGCAAAAACAAACAATCTCCTACTTGAACTAAAGTCAATCGCATATGGTATCTAATACCATATGCTTCCATATGTCGATCATGTCTCTTCTGAGACAATGACATAGTGAGAGGATTTGTAAGATTATTTTTAGTAGAAACTCGTTCCAATGTTATTTCTTTTCACTACACTATCTCCCTGATCAGGTGAAACTTTCTAAGTATATGTTTAGATTGTTGATAAAACCTTAGTTCCTTTGCCTGGGCAATAGTGCCATTATTGTCATATTATAATACTATAGGCTCAACAATGTTAGGAACCAAACAAAGTTTAGTGATAAACTTCTTGTACCAAATCGCTTCCTTTGTCCTCTTTGACACTGAAATATACTTTGCCTTGGTCCCAGAATTTGCAATGGATGATTGTTTGGAACTCTTCCAACTTTTTGTACTATCATTTAGAGTGAAAATGTATTTTGATTGTGATCTACTATCATCTATATCTGACTGAAAAACTTGCATTTGAATACCTTTGAACTCTCATATCAACTCCTCTATAAACTAAGAAAACATCTTTATTCCATCTTAAGTACTTTAAGATGTTTTTTTATAGTTTTCCAGTGACATTCACTAGGATTGGCTTAAAATTTGCTCGTTATGCTTAAAGCATAAAAGACATCTTGTTACATGATTGATCCAATTGTCAAAGCATATGGAACACAATCTATTTTATCTATCTCTTTTTGTGTCTTAGGACATATACTCTATGATAGAGAAATCTTATGCGGCATGGGTAAAAATTCCCTTTGGGAATTCTCCATGCTAAACCTCTTTTAGCACTTTGTCTATTTACCTGAATTAAAATAACCCAAGCAACCTCTTCAATCTATCTCTATAGATCCTTATTCCTAGAATACATGTTGCTTCTCCCATATCCTTTATGGAGAAGTTTTTGAATAACCAAATCTTTACAGACTGGAGCATTGGTATGTCATTTCCAATAAAAAATATGCCATCCACATATAGCACTAAGAAAATGGTTGTACTCCCACCAACCTTCTCACAAACACATTGTTTTGATAAAATCAAACTCTTTAATTATCTCATCAAAATAGATATTCCAACTCCTTGATGCTTGATTAAGTCCATAAATAGACTTCTTCAACTTGCTTGCTTGATTACACATCCTTTAATAAATTTTCTCTTAAAAACCCACTTGCATCCAATAAATACAATATTATTAGGCTCATCTACCAAAGTCCATACTTGGTTAGTATATATGGATCTCATTTCAGATCTCATGCTTTGTGCCATTTTAAAGAATCAATGCCAAAAATTGCTTCTTTAAAAGTAGTAGGCTCATCATATATGAGCAATATATTATCCTTCATCTTTTTAACATGTAGATCTAATCTAGTGGGAGGACAACATATCCTACTAGTGTATTGTGGACTATATGTCTCTTAAACCCTCAATTGTACATCATAAGTATCAACTTGAGGTTCTTGTTCAGTTTGGATATGAATTTGTGGATCTTAAACTTCTCTAAATTCTACCTCACTCCCACTACTTTATTTGAAAATAAATTCTCTTTTTAAGAATATCGCATGTCTTAAGACAAACCCTTTTTGCTCAAGAGGATGTTAAAATTGATATTTACACTCTTTTGAATACCCCACAAGTTTACATATATTTGATTTAGCTTAAAACTTATAAGATATTGCACGATTCCCATAAGCATTACATCCCCAAATTTTTAAGAGTGACAACTTTGGTCTACTATGAGTCTGTATCTCATATGATGTTTTTTCAACCAATTTGGATGAAACTCTATTCAGAAGGTAAGTAGTAGTTTCAATGATATATCCTCCAAAAGGAGATAAGAAAGATTGCATGACTCGTCATGTAGCATACCATATCTAATAAAGTACAAATTCTCTTTTCAGATACTCCATTATATTGTAGAGTTTCAGGAGGAGTTCAATGCGAGAGAATCTCATTCTCTTTTAAGTAACCTAAAAACTTATGGTCTAAGTATTCGCCACTTATATCTAATTTAAGTGTCAGATGATTCAAATTTTGGTTTCATTAATTACACATAACCATATCTGGAATGATAATCTATAAACGTAATTAAATATGAGAATCCACCTTAGCATAAGTACATATAGGCTCACATGCAGGTGACTGTATAAGCCCTAGTCACTAGTACGTACTCCCTTTCCACTAAAGGGTAGTTTGTCATCTTTCGAAACAAATAATATTCATATGATTCATAATCGAAAGGATCCAAATTTTCTGCTTTATGTAACTTTGTGATTCTAGCTTTGTTGATATGACCTAACCTACAATTCCATAAATAAGATGGATTTTGATCACTTAACTTTTTTTCATGCTATTTTTGTTAAGAACTGACATTTCAAGATCTAATTTATTCAAACTATTTGTAAGTAAACCAAATCCATAATAAACATCATCTTTATAAAAAAGAACAACTCTTATTCTTAATAATAAAGATAAATCTATTCAAATCTAAATATGAAATCGAAATGATATTTCTAGTAACAGCTAGAACATAGTAACAATTATTTAATTATAGTTTAAAGATAAAAGGCAAAGCTATACTACCAGTTCCTATAACTAATGCAGCAACTTTTGCTCTATCGCTAACATGCAGGTCTACTTCACCTTTCCTCAATGATCTATTTGTAAGTTATTACAAATATAAGAATCACTTTAGTATCTAATACACAAGAATATAGAACAAAAGTAAAAAGATTGATTTCAATCATAAATATACCTGAAGAAACAACTTCCTCAAGCTTATAATCTTTCAAGATAACATTATAAGTTAGGAAGTTCCTCTTCCAATGTCCATTAACTCTACAGTGAAAACATGTGTCCTTATCATTGTTCTTCTTCTTGACTCCCACTTTTGGCTTTGCTACTCTAGTAGAAGCCTTTTGTTTCATATTATTATTCTTCTTAGATCCATTTTGTTTGCTCTTGGAAGAATCCACAATGAGAACAAACTGGGTTCCTTCTTAAGGCACTCATTTGCAGTCTTGAGCATATTTAATAGTTCAAGAAATGACATATCCTTTTGATTCATTTCAAGATTCATAATGAACTGTGAAAATTCAAACTAAGAGACTGCAACACCAAATCAATTCTCAACTCATGATCTATGATAAATCCTAAATGGCATAAAATTTCAATAAACCCAATCATCTTCAGCATGCGTAGATCATTGAAGATCCTTCTGTCATCTTGCATTGAAATAATGCTTTGGAGAATTGATACCTCTTTACCCTGCTTTGTGCATCAAACAACTCCTTAAGATAAAAAATTATAACAAGAGTATCTATATTCTCATGCTGCCTTTGAAGCTCTGGAACATACAAACTAACATCACACATGTAACTTGTTCAACTTCATCAATATAACGCTGATAACTCTCCCAAACCTCATCAATCACATTTGAAATAGGCGCTAGTAGAACAACAATGTCAAAAACATACAACTTCTTTTCTTGCCGGAGAACAATTCTTAAGTTGCAAAACTAGTTCGAGAAATTAGGTCCACTAAGCTTATTAGCATCTATGATGTTCTTATATTAGTACTCATCTTCTTTTGATGACTGAAAGAGGTAAAAGAGTAAGTATTAGTTTATACTATAAAATCAAATAAAATAAGAACTTTAATAATATTTGATTACTTCTATTATTTTATTAAAAAATAACCCTCGCTGTTAAATGAAGAAATTATCAAATAATTTTCCACTGGGCTAAAGTCCCATTAAAAAATAATTGATCTTGAGTTTCCTCAACAAACCAACTAGATTTAAATAAGGTATATAACAATTTTATCAATTACATTTTATGTGACTCTTATATCCTTTAAGTGACAGCCCGTTGTAAAAATATATCATATATATTATTCCTAACCCTGCATCTAAATCCATATGATCATTAGTTTACTCACCCAAATTGTACAAATTTAGTTAAGTAAGACTCATTAATTTAAGATAAAATATATTCGGGTTAAAGGAGCCTTGAGTTTGCTGAACAAGCCTTACAATAAACAAAATTATGATTTTATTCTTAAATAATGAAAGATAACTATCACATTGTTGACGTGTACTTAATATTTAATTGAGAGATTTGAAAAATAAAAAAAATTATCTCATCTAAATAATATAGTCTCATTATATTCATAATTTATAACATAATCTAATTATGAAAGAAATTCTTTAAAACTTTTTCTTGATTCTAATTATTGATTTAATAACTAATTTAATTCAATAATTCAAAATTTTGAAAAATTAAACTAAATTCCAAAATGTTAGTAGTGATTATCCTTTGAAGACAATTTTCAAACATTTAGAAAAACATTTTTTTCAATTTATTAGGAAATTAAACCAATTTAATCTCAATTAAAATAATTTAATTAAAATTAAGACTTAAAATATATAAAAATTAAATAAAAAGTGGGACTATCTATGCACTAGAGCTCATTTTATGAGGCTTGTGCGCTGCTATAGAGACATTGTCCTATCTGGCCCGTGTGTCCTACATGTACATGCACCCCATCGTTCTCCAGAATTAGATTTTCTAGAATTGTCGTCGTTGCCTCCTCTGCTCTTGTCCCACGCTGGAGCTTCTTGCTTCCTAACTTAAGCGTTGTGTTGGAGTCCTTCATCCCTTCCATGCAACTTCTGTCGTGGGCAAAAATCGCTCTTCATCAGTGGCAAAATCACCATTGGTTCGTGAAAATCCATCACAGGAGAAGCATACATCTCCTTCCACCACAATAACAGTCCCACAATATAGATATATCTCACTAGGTAGAACGGATTCGCACAGAAGACTTAAGGACAAACATTCATCACTTTTCCTAACGTTACTTTTTCTAGGTCGGGAATTTTCCAGAACTACTATTTAAACATGAGGCAAAACAATGCAAGTTCTAGAAAGCAATAACGTAAAAGCAAATTTTGACTTTGAGCATGCAATTTTCAAGTTTCCAGATGCAAAGAACGACGAAAGGAGACATCCATAAAATTTCCAAAAAACAGTTTTGAAATTAATTAAACAAAAAACTCTAATTCAACAAAACAAGATTTTCAACCTTAATCTTTATCAAATCAACAGCAATCAAGCAATTAATCCAGTTAAACAAGTAAAAAAGATTTTGATACCACTGTCAGAAAACAACCGTAATCCAATTATGGGTGTAGTGAAAAAAATAAAAATTTTACAGTTTTCGATCGAATCTTAATAATTGAATAACTTGAAAAAAACTCAAATTATAAAATATAAAATCGTACCCAATTCAATATTTCGGTTGAAATTCCTTCAAAACTTTTTCAATGTGCTAACCATGAGCTGACATATGTATTCATAGAATAGAAGAAAAAAAAACTCAAACCCTAGAGAAATTAGCAGCAGTACTAGCTCCCATATGCTTATTTATATTTATAGAAAAAGCATTAGAGTTTTTTGTTTTTATTATTTCAATTATACTGAAAGTCAAACTTAATTATAATTAATTTAATTTTAATAAAATTAAATATCTCATATTTGATCTTTATTGTTTCTAAAACTTTATAATTAAGTCCAACTTAATTGAAATTGATTTTTCTTTTAAATTGCTCTTTATGTATGATTTATTAAGTTCCTAATATATTGACAATCATTATAATTAGAATTAGAATTAATAATTAGAATTAGATAACTTAACATTATTTTTAATTTATCTTTAGTTCTCCAATTAAACAATTTATAATCTTAAATCATGATTGATATATGCAATATATCGTGACTAATCAAATATCAAGAATGTCAAAATAGTTTGATTTAACTTATCCATATATGATTATGATATATAATTTAATCCTTTCGTAATCTACTGTTCCAATTGGATAGACCAGGGATATAGTGTTTACTCTTTTAAATCAAATCATATTAGTTTTTGTTAATTAGTAATTAATTTATAACTGGTATTTAAAAACACATTTTCAAATGTCAATTCACTCTATCTAGAAAATTCCTTAAACCACTATTAATAAAAAATAGTAGAATATTTTCTCTAATTACTGCAAAGTGATGAATCATATATTGACTTACTTAATTATCTCCATATAGTTCATATTGCATTCAAGTACTACCGACTGAGCTACCATAAATAGGACAAATCATAATTAGCATCCAAACATAATAATTCCTACATAAGACAATTTGATAATCTTAAGTTTAAGGATTAATTATACAACCATCATAATGAAGAAATCCACAAATACAAAAATAATATTTAATTTGAGATTCTCAAAATCGATCAGTTCAGAGAACTTATTCTTTAACAAGCACACACACATTAATTTAAGTATCTTGACACTTTAATTTATAAGATCAATTACTTTTTTTTGTAAGAAAGAAACATAATCTGTGCTAGTTTTACTGTTTCATCGATATTTTCTTTTGATGAAACTATAAATAGGAACAATTTGAGTATAATAAATACATTTAAATTGAATTTCATAATTATGGTATAATCATAATTTAACTTCTACAGTAATTATTCTAAGAATTTTACCTTTTATATTAAGACATTAACATAATTTATAAAGATAAAGATAAAGATAAATTGCTTTTATTAATTAAATAATAATATCATATATAAAATTGCATCAACCCTGTAATGATATAAGCCAACACAAAACAGTACCCCATTTCCTGAAGGGCTCTTACCTTCTTTCCAAGATGATGTTATTCAGGCATGACGTTGAATTGGAGCCACTAATTTTCAGCTGCATTACAAATTACACGCATCGGGTAAGTTATTATGAAATTACACGACACATTAGATTAATGTTAACAGGATTCTCTCTCCAGGCTTCACTGTAAGTATTATATTTAGTGGCTCCAACTCGCACCACTTGGCCACCCTCTCAAACACCATTGTACGAAAGGCTATTAGTTTTCGATAGGAACTTCCCAATCTTAACGGCTGAGTATCAAAATCAATCATTGGATGTTTGAAGAATCCAGTAGTGAAGAAAATAATTGAAAAGTTAATTGGTTTAGTCGTGCAAAGGAGAGCTTATCAAACAGCAAGAAACGCGACAGCTGTAGCTTTGTGATGAGAGTTCAAAATCGAGGGGAGTACCTGGGGCCCTACAGTGTTAATATGATAGCGGCCTCCCATGAATTGATAAGTTTCCTTAGTCTTTCTGGATATACGTTTGCCTTGCGCCAATAATTGGCGAAGCTACTGAATTTTAAGCTTAGATTACGACATTTTAGCTATTTAAATTAATTTGTTTCCTTATGTTCTTGTTTACCTATTTTTAAAAGATAATGTTAAGCCATAACCATGGAGATAATATGGGGGACTTTAACATCATCCGCTAAGAAAAGATGAATTGTCATGCCAAAAGTGTGATATACAATAAATACAGTCCAACTGAAAAACATAATCATTCATTGATTTATTTTCAAATATGTAAAGCATAATTAAAAAAATGTGTCAAAAAGAGAAAATTATAATAAAATAAATAAAACAGAAATAATATAATATAATAATGTATTAATGGAAAATTGATGATAATAAAAGCATTACAACAACTATCCAGATTGAATCTCTTTTCCTTTTAACTAATCTTAAATTCTTTTTAGTCAATTGGCTTCTATCTCTTTGGGTCCTTATGTTTCCCTTTGTAATGATAGTGTAACCAATAACCCGGGCCGTAAATAGTATTTTATAGGCCTGAGTAAACTATTTTTACTTATGTTTGGACTGTTATAAAAAATAAAAAGAAACAAAATATAGTAAAATAAAAAATAAGCTCTGCTTATTTCATTTTATTTTTATCAGAATAAAAATGAGCCCTATTAAATGCTTAGCTACTCTTTTGTAAGAAAAAGCCTATCAAATGGCAAGGTGGTAGTCTTTCCACCTCTTTTTTATTACCATTCATGGAACCTTATTAAATGCTTGGTTACTCTTTTGCATTATACCCATCTTTTTACACAATTAAGCGGTAATGTTGTCAATCCTTTGCTTCTTTCTTATTAACTTTCATTTATAGTTTAAATAATTTCTCAATTAGAAGGAATCTTTGGTCTTATTTGGGTGAGCCTAGAAATAATATCAATAGTGATTGGCTTACTATGGGTAATTTTAACACTCATTAGTCACGTAGTGGGTCAGTACTAGGAGGTACTCCAAAATGGAATTCAAAAATGAAGAAACTCTTCTGTAATGCCTTATTGACCAATTTAAAATATACGGGAAGAGAATTTACTTAAGAGTAATAAACAATCAAGTTGCATGCTCATACAAAGGGAACTTGATAGGGTTATAATCAACTATCAAGTTGTATGTTCATACAAAGGAAACTTGATAGGGTTATAATAAACTAATCTTAGCTCTAAATGTACCCTTCAATAATCACCGACCATCATTTTATAATTTTTGTACTTTCTCAAGAAATACCTAATAGATTCTCACTTTGTAGGTTTAACAATTTCATTGCCTCTTGTGAAGGCCTTCAATAAGCCTTATTAGTATGCTAAAATAAAGATATTAATGGCTATCTCTTTACAAATGTGTACATAAACTTAATGAATAGGAGCTTAAAAAGATCAACTCCAACTCGTATAGCAACACAAATTTCCTTCTTCAATCTGTCAAAGAGTGATCTAATTGATGTTCAAAACCTTCTTAGCTCTAACCCACATGATACTTCTCCATTTGCTCTTGAAAAACATAAGCTTAATTGTTACACCATTGTTTGGATATCATAGGTTCTAATTACTATAAAAAAAAAGGCAATATTTTCTTAGCTTCAAGATAGTTATACAAACACAACTTTCTTCTGTATAACCATCATATCTAAAATAAACCATAAAAATTACAATGTTAGATGATAGGAATGGTAGTACTGCTAATACTTAAGAAGAGATAAAAAGCCTTGACCTTTCACCACTTCAAAAACATCATAAAAACTAGCAGGAACTCTTTACCAAACTTTTTATCCATTGAAAGTTTATGTCGCAACAAGCTCAATACTGATCGTAAGTTACTTTTTTTTTTGGTAAAAAACGAGAACTGGTATTAAGCAAATGTAGGGTAATGATCCCAAACCTTAAAAGGTTGAGATTAAAAGACTTCTTGGTCGATAAGTTAACTCAAACATTATCATCAGTTATCTATCAGCTAGTTGCGGACCCTATGACTTCCTGCCATTCGCTAGTTACAAGTTTAAGTCCCCTTCTAGTTAAATATCTTTTACTCACTCTAATTGCCATAATACTAATTTGTAAGGATTGTCTACCCCTTACGCAAAAGATTTATAGCAAGATATCCTCTTGGAACACCAGATTGTTGTCACATGTGGGAACACTTCAACTCATCAAATTCGTTTTGATCAGCTTGAATATATAGATATTAATTTACTATCATATAAAATTAATTAATGTAATTATTAATAAATATAATAAATTATTATTTAATATTTGTTTTTAATTTTTGATATAAATAAAATACATTGATAAAATAACAAGAAAATTTTATAAATTTGTTATTAGTATAAAAATGAATATTTATAAAATTACAAATTATTAATAAAAATTGGAAATTGAACATCTTAATTATTAATACTATTACAAAATAAAAAATTTAATGCAACATTTAATTTATTATCATACTAAAATAATAAATATATTATATTTTTAATCAAATATATTAATATTTTATATTACATATTAAATATCTTTTATAATTGTTAATATACGTAATGAGATGTATATATGATAACAAAATAAAATTATAAGAAGTTTTACAATTTTATTTACGAAAAGAAAAAATAAATAAAATCATTATTAATTATTTATAAATTATAAGTAAAAAATAATCATATTAATTCGTATTATTATATTACAAAAAAACCTACTAAAAGAGTTAATTTGTTATCTAAACTAGTAAACATATTATTGATTATTGATAAAATAAAATAAATTAATGTATTTTAATTACTAAATAAAATAAATTAACTTGGTATATTAATTATTTTTAAAATATAAATTAAAAATAAAAGTGAGAAATTCATCATCTTATTTTTTTATTATTATAAATAAATATAAAATTTATTGAGAGACTTAATTTATAACTAATAAATATAATAAATATTTAATTTAATAAAATAAATTAAAATTACATACTGGTTCAGTCGGATTCTGCTGGGGCTGAACGTCATTGCATGGATCCATAATTCTATGTGATCTCGGCTGCTGAATATCTGCAAAACAAATAAAGGCACGCCGGAGGTTGGTTCCCAGAAGGCCCCTTCGATGCTCAAGTTAATCTTTTGTGGAAGTTTTTGTTGTTGAGAACAGAGAAAAATCTAGGGTTGTAATCTCGTACCTGTATCATGGTAGAATAGTACCTTATATATGGCATGGACGCTAGGTTTAGGTCTTTACGT
>JANZLX010000003.1:7656292-7666795 GCA_025531955.1 Erythroxylum orinocense | reverse complement strand
TCCAGGAAGCTGAGTAGCTCATGACCCGATGTAGAATCTACTAGTTGATCAATCTTTGGCAATGGGAAACTGTCCTTAGGGCACGCTTTATTTAAATCGGTGAAGTCGATGCACATCCTCCACTTTTCGTTTTTCTTCTTCACAAGCACAACATTCGCCAACCATTCTGGATACTTGACCTCCCGAATGAACCCTGCCTCGAGCAGTCTCTTTATCTCATTCTTGATTACCTCCTGCCTTTGCTTGCTGTGCCATCGCTTCTTCTGTCGAACCAGCCTGCAATCTTTTCGGATACCCAGAGAATGCGATGCGACCGATCGAAAAATTCCAGGCATATCACTCGGCTCCCAGGCGAAGACCGATCTGTTTGATATCAAGCAATCTGTGATTTCTTTGATCAAGTCCTTTTCGAGTCCAGAACCAAGATTTGTGAATTTGGATTGGTCTGTTTCATCCAACACAACCTGCTGAGTTTCTTCCACAGGGTTCATCTTTTTCATTTCTTCATCAGCTCTCACGTCAAGAGAGCTTGTGAGGACTACCGCTTCGTTTAGTGTTCTCATTTCTGCCAAGTAACATTCCCCTGACAACACCGATTCCATGGGACGTTGGGAACTTCATCACTTGATAGTAAGGGGAGACAACGGCTCTGAGGGCGTTTTGTATGGCTCGTCCAATTATTGCATTTATGCTCCTACAAACTTCACGATCAGGAACTCAACATCCCTCTCTATCTAACACGGCTTTTGTCTAAACTTTACTTTCAAAAAGATTCGGGCGAATGGGTAAGCTGATGCTCCAGTTACCCCTTTAATAGGTCCCTCTATGGGTAGTAGTCGATCCTCCAGAATCTCCATCTACTTGAAGGTATCATAATACAATAGATTGACTGAGCTACCCGTGTCAATCATTATCCGCTTCACCTTATTTCCATTCATGTTGAGATCGACCACAGCGCATCATCATTGGGACAACTAACACCATCGAGATCGGATTCATCGAACGGTAATATCCCATTGTTCTGCTTTTGTTTCTTGGCGGACGAGTCTTCATCAACCTGCCTGGCGTACCTTTTTCTACCTTTTGCGATCGACCCTCTTGCCACATTGTCTTCAAAAATCATATTGACGACCCCAACCAGTCAGTCTTTTTATCATTCGACATTTCTACCATCCCTCGTCTTGGTTTGTGGCCTCGTGCCACGTCGGTCGTCTCTGTCAGGTCGGCTGCTTCTACCATTACTGTCTCAATCAGCATTACCGCGATCGGTGTTTTTCCTATATTTGGCTTGATTGTCCACGATTTTTTCTAGGGCTTCAGCAGAGTGGCAATCGACCGTCACACCAACATGCCAAGCGGGGGCCTGTTGTTGTTTCGATTGAGACTGCAGAACTTGACGGATCAATAGACCAGCCGCTTCCTTTATCTATTTCTGGGTGAGGGAGGTTTGCGGTGGTGCAGGAGGATTTGCATCCAGAGGGCGCTGGGAATTAGGGTGCGAATTGACCTCAGCGTCGTCCTCCAAGGCTATACTCTGTTCTTCATGATTTTGGTTGTAAAGCTGCGGTTGATCATTTGGAAGCGAAGATTGAGTACGGGAATCATGCTGCAGTGGCGGGTGAGCGACGAGTAACTGCAAACCCATCCGTTGCATCGCAAGAGCTGTGACGGCAGCTATATCAGGATTGGCTGCTTCTGCCTGACTGACCTGTATATTTCTGGACGTGGTGCCCTGATGTCGGGCCCTACGGTGGGTGCCAACTGGTTCAGTCGAATTCTGCTGGGGCTGAACGTCATTGCATGGATCCATAATTCTATGTGATCTCAGCTACTGAATATCTGCAAAACAAATAAAGGCACGCCAGGGGTTGGTTCCCGAAAGGCCCCTCCGATGCTCAAGTTAATCTTTTGTGGAAGTTTTTGTTGCTGAGAACAGAGAAAAAACTAGGGTTGTAATCTCGTACCTGTATCATGGTAGAATAGTACCTTATATATGGCATGGATGCTAGGTTTAGGTCTTTACGTAGATCTTTACGTTTGCATGGGAGACTAACGCCTGATGGGCCGTGGACGTGTGGAGCTGGGCCTGAGCCTGGGCCTAGCACAACCGACCCAACCACATACGAAATATTATTATATTCTTAACATATGTAAATATGATATATTGATAAATGAATATCTTTGATACATATTACTCATATGATTTTTCTAAATTCTTGATCTCCCTTATGTGGCAAGGTTTTTCACGTAGAGAAAGTTTGTCATATGTGTGCTCCATTAGCATTTTTAACAAAAGGGGGTTCAAAATATTTTTGAGTAAGTGCGAGAAATTTCTATTGGACTTTTGAAACATAGGTGATTTTAGTAAAATTAGTAAAATCATAAGTGGGGTTATGTCTTTTACCTTAATTATTAGAATGAATTGTAAATTCAAAATTACAGTAACTATAATTTTAATAATTTCATCAAAACCTTGCGTGCTAAAAATCTCGCGAGAGGCCTTTATGACTTGTGGAAGATCTAAGATCAGTACTTATGTTTAAGTTATGCCATTAACTTTGAATGACATGACAATTTCTAGAAATATGACACCGCCGCAGGACAACCAAGTCATAAAAGATGATTGAGAATTTGTCCCACCATTTAACTTTGAATCTTTGTGTTAGTATTGGAAGGCTATGCTAAAGATCTTATTTATAGTAATATCTCCGGGTAATTACCTAGGGGATGAAGGATTTTGATACAAATAAAATTAATAAAAGAAAAACACCTTCATAATCTTTAGGTTCCTAAATATGGAATATCCTTGGAAAATTTTTAACGAAATTGTGGTATTGATTCGTTCCATCTCCACCATTTATGGACTAGAATGGGAAATTAAACTTTGAGTCATTGTTGAAGAAAAATATCCAAGAGTGACAATTTGCAATCTTAATCATAAAAAAGGCACCAAACCAAGCTTTTTAGTAGTCATAGTGATTATATGTTGAGTCCAAAGTGATTATATGTTGAAGAATAAGGTAGGTTTGTAGAAGATCTACCTTTAAATTTCTTTGGATTTCATGTCTCTTCTCCCCATTCCATTTAGTGGAGATCCTTAAATTTATTTTTAGAAATTAAAAGGAATATATTTCCAAAATAGAACAACAAATTGCACTAAGTTTGCATAATACAATTGATAAGATCCAGCTATAACCAAATTAATAAATGTAAAAGCTCTAAGTATAACTATGCTTAAAAGTAGTTCAGGGCACCATAGACAATGTTGGATTGTTTACTTGGGGATTTTTTTAGGTAAATCGCTGGAAGGAGACAGTCAACAGCTTCCTTATTGCTATTGGGGCATAATTCTCGATGAAGCTATTATTTCGGGCCTGCACAACAAGTTATATATGGTTGTTAATTAGTCTCTCCCTTATTTAGGAAATTAGATCCTGAGCCACTTGATTTTTTTCTTCTATCCTTGAATTGCGATAATTCTTAAGTTAAAATTTCTCCATATTGATTACACAACATTGGCTGGTGATATTTTGTATACAATTTTTGTCTCCTTTATTCAGACTTTTGTCTCTGCCAAGCTAGTTAATAATCTTTGAGTGATTTATGAATCTCAACTTGCACAAGGATTGATATATATTCCATATATAAGCAAAAAAATGTGACAAAAGAAGAACAAGTGTTGTAGGTTTTTTGAATGAGATTTACAAAGATAACAGGCTTAAGGGCCATTGAGGAAAGATAGTTGACTTATGGTGGCTGGTTTTTGTCTACTTACTACCCACATGAAGAATGAAACTTTTGGATGAGCTTGTGTGAAGCAAATGAAGTTGAATCAATATACTTTTTAAGGTTGTGGCTAGAATGTTCCCCTTCAAGAAAAGTTGGAGAATGATCCTGGCAGATGCTTTTTCCATATGTATGTATCCCCCCCTTCTAAGATTAAGTTTGTATATGGAATAATATCTTGGATTAGGGTATTGCCTATAAGATTGCTTGGCCATTCATTGCTTTCAGTAACTCCTTCTACCTTAAAGAGAGTAGGGAAAATATAGAGGAGACTTGGCATCATATTTGTTCTATTAAGAGGGCTTATCTTACTTTATTTGTCTACCATAAACAAGCAGACTTGCCATTTCCTATTCTACAAGTGATGTCTTTATAAAATGTTTCTTGAGCTTGATGAGTAGTTAGGCAATGAACTAAGAAGCAGTAGGGATACATCTTGCCTCACAAAAACTCCTACATTTTAAGAAGTAAAAGTGAATCCATTTGTTAGGATATGAAATTATTGAAAATGAATCAGCCTAGTTGTCCCCGTTGGTATCCTCATTGGTATCAAAATCCTTACCCTCTCAAGGCACATAACTTATAACAATTTAATTAATTTATTAATATCTAATTACTTATGTCAAAGGTATAAACAAATATTTAATATCTAAAATAAATTCATCTTATTAATAATTAATAGTATATTAAATTATTATATTTTATTAATAAATAATAATATAGAAATTAGTTTATGATATTAATTTAAGTCTTTCATTCAATTTTTATTTTATTATGTAATAAAATGAATAAATAAAATTATTAATTTCTTATTTTATTTATAATTATTTTATATAAGCAATAAATAATAATCTAGCTCGGTCATATATTTTTGGAAATTAAATAATAAATAGCTAAAATAAATCACTTGTTAGTATAGATTTTACGTACAATATACAAAATGTACAAGAAGAGGGGGTTGAATTGTGTATACTTTTTCGTGAATACAAACTCCTTTGATAATTCTTTGAAAACGAACTTTTTCAAGCTCTTAAATGATTATAAAAAATGTTATACGAGAATAGCTACTTGGTTAAATCGCAGATAACTTCTATATACTTGTTTAATAACAATAGAAATTAAAGTAAAGAGTAAGAAATAGACACGACGATTTTTATACTGGTTCACCCCAAATCTTGGGCTACGTCCAATCCTCATAATTCTTCTAAGATTTCACTATTCTCTCTAAATGTACAAGTATTCTTTCCCTTATAAAGCCTTTTCAGGTCTTTTACACAAAATATTATTTTCACTCTCTTAGCCTCTTCAAGCTCTCAGCTTTTCCTTTCTCTCACTAGAAGGATATTGAGTTTTTTGTTGCAGTAAAGTTTGCTCTTTGATATCACACAACGAATACATAATTTTTAACTTGAAAGTTAAAAATTGAAGTTCAAAAACTAGATCAGTTTTCGACTACGACTTGTATTTATAGCCTTTATTTCCAACTGCTTCTTGATAACTGCTTCTTGTTTCTTGTATAAACCGTTATTCAGTTGAGTTCTGTAACTAACTCCAACTAACTAACTTACGACGTACTATCGTGTCTTCGTCTTCGTCTTCGTATCGTCTGTGTTTTTACTCTTCTTCTGTCTTTTCTACTTCTTTTGTGTTTTGCGCTTCTTCTGTATTTCCAACGCTTCTTCTGTTCTTTGTGCTTCTTCTGTGTTTTCTGTGCTTCTTCTGTGTTTCTCTGCTTCTTCAGTCTTTTGGCACTTCTTCTGTGTTTTGGCTTCTTCTGTGTTTTTACTACACGTTTAACACACTAATCAAAACAATTCACTTATTTCTAATATTATTATTATTTGATTGTCACCAAAATTATTAGACTTGAAGTCATTTTGACTTAACAATCTCTTCCTTTTTGATGATAACAAACAATTATAATTTTAGAAAGATAAAAGAATATTATTTCAATAGCGAATAAGAGATATATACAAGTAAACAAAAAACTTGTAATTAGTACTATCTTTTTCTTATTCTGGTCTCCCCATATACTAGCTTCTGCTCTACTGCTATCTTTTTTCTGCTCTTGCTCTTCTCCCCCTATTCGTTATTAATAAAAAATCTTTACCGAAGATACTTCATTATTTCAAAGAACATTCGTTGTATATCAGTGCGGATTAACATGAGGTCTTCTTCAATAGAAACTCGTAAATGAGCTACTTTCTCATGTAAATCACCCACTGACTCACACAAATCATGAATCTTTTCATGAATTTCTTCAATTTCCTTGACTAAGGCTTCATGATTCCACTGCTGTGTGTGACTAACTTCTTCCAAACCAATAGTAGGATCCTGTTGAGGTGTTCTTGATGGAAGGAAGTTTGTAACAACAGATGTTTCTGAAGGTAAAATATCTAATTCAATGATCTCGATAACAGGAGGTTTGAAAGATTGTTTTCCTTCAGGGAGATCAAGGTCATCAGGTCGAGGTAGCTTTGGAACTAATTTTCTAAGAAGGTGTAAGACATCTTTAATTGAAGATATATAGCTCAAAGGTCTAAAGTGCATGATTAGGTACACAAGAGCCTCTAAGTTGAAACTAATATCTTCAAACCTGATGGTTCTGTACTATCCTTCTATTACTTTGCCCACTACCTAAAAAGTTTCATCTGTGGTGAAGCGTCCACACTGACTTCCTGATGCTTTTGAGATATGGTATGAAACATAGATTTCTCTTGGTTGAGCTGCATTGCATGTCTCATCTATGTTTCTCACTTCAACTTCTATCTGATCTTCTGTAAGATCACTTGTATTTCCTTCTGGATATATTTTCTTCTTCCCTTTGTCTTCATTGCGTACAATTAAAGGTCTTGATTGTATGTCTAGTACAATCTTGATCAATGTTCTGTTTATGACTGGGAGAATAGTATACCTCTCCTTGTTCATTTATGTTGGATATGGTTCTGACTTCTCATCTCACAGAACACCATATAATCTTCTGTCCTCATGATTCAACAGATGTATTGATCAATTATTGATCAGTATTGGTTCGAATTGTACATTGACCAACCTTTTCAAAGGTTCTCTTATAATAATTGAGCTTCTACTCCTGATAGGTACAACTTCTTTAATTACCTTTAGTCTTAAATCCTCTTTCCTAATCGGTTGAGAAAGATTAAGATGTATTGAAGTGCATTCAACTGACTTTGTCTTTTATTGAACATCAGTTGAAGTACTCTTTTTCTGACTGGTCTTTTGTTTCTTACTTTCTTCTACCAGCCTAGAAGGAGTTTTTTTTATGAGGTTGAGGTTTTTTTTCTTTCAAACACCAACTTCCGCTTAATTTCTGTTTCTTTGGTCGATTTTGGTGGCTCCTCTTGCAAAATTGAGACCAAAGATCTAGTAGCTTTTGGTGCTTTCTTTGTCTTCTCTGAATCTTTATCAAGAGTCAAACCTTTCCCTTTCTTCCACTCTTACTGATGCAAGGTTAGTAGTCTTGGTGATTTTCTTGTTTGTTTGGATTTTTCGGAATTAAGTGTCTCCCCTTTTCTCTTCAAAGGTTATTCTTGGGCTTAAAAGAAGAATTACAATGTAATTCTAATAAGAGTCTTAAAATGTTAAATCAATATAAATCGATTTAAATTCTCTCCTCCCTATCTTTTCTAAATTATTGATTAATTATTTTATTAATTTATATTAAGTAATCTTCTCATACTCATTTATATTAATTATTGTTAATTAAGTATATTCATCCCTCTCTTCTTGGATGCCATTAAAGACTAACATATGATATAGATAATTATACGAATCTTACAAATGTAGATAATGATATAACAAAAATAAGGAAGGTTGATTTGTTTTTTAAAGAGAACAATAAGGATGAAAGACAAGGAATCCTCTGTAGAGGTTGAGAATAAGATAAAGTAATAGAGAGCCACACCTTACTCTCAAAAGGTGATGACATGATCATTGCAGGTAAATTCAAGGAGTCAAGATCTATATCAAGGAGAATGCCATAATTGAAGGGTCGCAAAAAATGACCTGACTATAACATACCTTTTAAAAGGATAAAAGTATCTAGAAATGGGCTAGCTCCATTAAGACGTTATGGTTATGACCCTATCAATTACCAACTCCTTAGTTAAAAGGATATTGATAAAAACGAGAAGCATCGTAGATATCTTATTTTACAATTCCTTCAAATAGATAAGCATCCCAATAAATAAGCTAAGACTTTTCAACTAACTTCTACTTAGTTTTAAGAGTGAACAAATACATAGGGAAAGGAAGATTTCCTCTCCAATGACATTCAACATATGATCAAGGAAAACAATAAATATGATAAAGTTCTATGTAATAAAAAGACCCTTAATGTATATAATGCCATAACTAGTAGGTTATCCATATGCATAACACCAATACTGTTATCACCTTAACAACTTATAATGAATGTCTTAACCCTGAATGGAGTAGATAAGGTATATATGGAATAAAGAATAACAATGATATTATAAACCTTAAAATAAATGAAAGTCAATTATGCCACAAAGGTGGAAGAATTTGAGAGATCCACTAAAAGAAACTTAGGTAAATTAGAAGAGGAAAAGATCGTGTTATAGTAAGAAGACCTGCAAAATCGAAGACATTTAATATTTATGCAAGGATGGAAGAAACTAGAAATAAAACTTTAGGAAATTCTTTCTCTAACATTTAGACATTTTTCGTAGATTGTAAATGGTATGATTGGGGAAATTAAGGAGCTAATATCTTATAAGTTAAATACTAACTCCATATTCAAGCCAATAAAACAAAAGAATAGAAATTTCATAATAAAAAGACAACTGGCCATAGAAGAGGAAGTGACCAAACTCTTAGATACATGTTTCGTTGGAAGAGTATGTTACACTGAATGGTATGTGGTCATAGTTAAGAAGATCAATAGGAAGTGGAGGATATGTATCAACTTTTCTAACCTAAACAAAACATACCATAAAAATAGTTACCCCTTGCCAAAAATAGATCATTTGGTGGATGTAACTTCAGGCCACCATACCTCAAGTTTCATGCACGTCTACTTAATGTATAATTAGATCAAAATAAATAAGGTAGATGAGGAAAAGACATCCTTTATTACATACAAAGGTATTTATTAATATAAGAACATACCTCTTGTTCTAAAAATGCAAGGGCAACCTGTCAAAAGTTAGTGAACTGCTTATTTGCGAACAACTTATGACAAATATAGAAGCACATATCAATGATGTTATTGTGAAGATAAGGCCTAAATGAAACCATCTTATAGAGATGGGAGAATTCTTTACAATCCTATAAAAATATGGTGTAATGTTAAATCCTTAAAAAATGCATATTTGATGTGGAGATTAGTAAGTTTCTTAGATTTATGGTCACTCATAGAGGGATAGAATTTAACTCACAAAAAAATTAAGGTTTTCTCATACATAGAAATAACTAAAAACCCAAAAGTAGTGTAAAGGTTAGCAAGCATGATAATAAGTTTATTAAGGTTCCTTTCAAGATCTATCAACTGTTACTTGTCCTTTTTCAAAATATTTTCTAAGTCCAAAACATTCTAATAGATAGAATGTCAACAAAACCAATGATTATTTCAAGAGTAAATTACTACTATCAAACCATAATATGGAGAAATGATATATCTCTATATAGACATTTCGAAAGCAACCCTCAATCCTATCCTTATTAAGGAAAAAGGTAACGTATAAAGGCCAACATATTATGTGATCAAGACATTACAAAGCCTTAAAGATGTTCCGATATTAACTAATCTTATGGATGTTAATGAATTTCACTAGAGACATCCTATTTTCCCTTCCAATTTGTACTTAAATGTTCTAGATCGTTATTCTTTCACTTTCTATGGTTTATTTATTATAAAAATGATTATTTAATTAAAATTAATTTTCAAAATAATGGTTGACCAATAATTATTGATGCCTAACACTAAACTCACTATAGATAAAAATGGTCGATCAGTAAGCCCAAATCAGACTTAAGTGTTTTTTTTAATGAATTGTAGATAATTCTATTAAATTTTTATATCCTCTGAATCACTTCAAACTAATACTTTTATCAAAATTTAAGCTCAAAATATTAAATAGTGCATAATAGTAATAAAAAACTAAAATAATGTGCTTTTTCACCAAAATTTTCCTTCTTTGTTAAGTTCTATCACTATAATTAGTTTATCCCATAGTTTTTAAGAATCCAATATCAACTTATAACTTAAATATCCAATAATAAGAAATATTCTTAAGGTGTTAAATTCCATCAAATCATAAAGTCAAAATCTCAAAATTGTAAGATTTCACACAAGTGCTTCATAAACTAGACAAATCAAGAAAACATTGGAAATATTGAGCATCATATGCATTTCCTTAAAATTACAAGTTATAGTAAATTTAGTACTTAAAATGTCGACACCCTTAAAAGAGAATAATGAACTACCTAACAACCCTAAACCTTAATAATAAACTCATGACATAAGGTATATACATAAATGACACGAATGGAAGAAATGGGTAATAAGGCAAACAAATATTTAGAAAAGTCAACGAGATAAATGTATAATCCATAGTGTGACACTAGTTCAATATGTCAAATAATGAGGCATAATTTACACCATATCAATGATGTTATTGTGAAGATAAGGCCTAAATGAAACCATCTTATAGAGATGGGAGAATTCTTTACAATCCT
>JANZLX010000003.1:7612305-7630830 GCA_025531955.1 Erythroxylum orinocense | reverse complement strand
CCCCATACCCGCCCCGTTGCCATCCCTAATACGGACTATCAATATAAAAAGTTTTTATTTTGAACTCGAATTAATATTATACAATAGAAGTTAAATTCGGTAATCTCAATTATAATAAGGATGGTACGGTTAAAATGTAACATGAATTTGAGTCGGAGGAAATGATACAGGAAGGAACTAGAATTGTCCATTATTCACAAATACAATATCAAACACCTCTCTGTAATGTCTGATTATTTTCTTGATTGAGATGCTTAACGCACCTTCATTATGTTGGTGATGGGATACGATAGTTTCATCTCACTAGAAGCACTTAGTGGGCCTTGCACTTAGTGGGCCTTGCTTTCATTATTTTCAATAAGTCCAATATCAAAAGCCTATGTCATTCCCAAAGATCTCAATGCCGACTACATATGGTCACAATGTAAATATAGGCCTTCTAAGTTCCAACCAGAGTTTGCGAGCAGATGTTCAAAGATTGGTTTTAATTGTTGTTAGCGCTTCTTTTAGCGCATCTAATCTAAAAAAAGAATCCCTACTTCTTGCATCCGGTTTCAGAATATCCAACTAACATTGCGCTCCTCGTCCTGGAATAGTAAGCACATAGAGCATGTGAAAACAGGAACAAACCATTAAGGAAATAGAAGGACAAAATAACTGATGTTACTGTGCCTCCAGAGAGGGACAAAACATGCATGTAACTGTTGCACAGGAGAAGAGTCTCTGTGGAAGCAACCGCCCAAAAGCAGGAAAAGAAACTTGGAAGATAGATGTAATTTGCTTCTAAAGCCAGAAAATGTACCGATTAGGGGTTGTTACAGACATTTTTTTTAACGTTTGATGAGATCAAGCAACCCACTTGGGTTCACATGCACTAATACATCACAATCCGTCTCATCTTTTTGTTGTTACATGAGGAAGTTTCTTTGAAGACTGTCCTTGCTTGAGATTCCATGCTCTGAAAGCTACTTTTTCTAATTTGTAGTTAAAACAGCACATACGGTATAGAAAAGTACGTCTCACGTACGATTTATACGTACAAGCATCAACTATAGGCTTCAAGTCAAGTGGCACAACAGGCATGCCATTGCCAGTCCAATCACTTTATTATATGTAAGTTCTATTTACGAAATATCACCAAAAGGAAGAGGTAGTTTAATACACTTTCTTCAGGATTGTTAGTCTGAAGAAAAACTATTCCTGAAATCAAATAGCATCGGGGTTCTCGTTTTCTGATCAAATCAATGAGAGAATCTGAAATGTTCTGCTTGCGAAAGACGAATAGAATTTTGAGTTGCTTCAGCGAATTGGCCACCATTTTCAATGCTAACCAACATGCATGTATTTGGCCTTTTACTCGATTGTGCAATCTCTGCTAACATATTCTCAAGTCAGATTCGTCCCAATTGCGTACGGGGAAAAGAAAACGTTTGTCAATAAATCAATCCATCTCGTCTTGGAGTTGGAAGAGCCCGAGTGTTCAACATAGAAAACTAGTCAGTCCCGTCAAAATTCTTCACCTTTAAGATTTTTTCAACTCTTCCCCTCCTCAATGCTTTCTAAATCTATAGCCAACCTGAAGGGTTGGTATTTAAAGATACGTGATAACTTTTATTCAATCAAATTCAATTGGACAAGCTGTTGGGGAAGTTTATGTCAACATTTAAGAGGCTGACAAGGCAGCATGAGTTGAGAATGGTACGACATATTAAACAAGTGACGGATGAAACCAACTTAAGGACTTACCAAGCTACAAACGTAGACGAAAGGAATAATCCGTGCAAGCGACGTTGGATCGGACAAAGCTGAAACAGACAAATAAGTTTAATAGTAGTTTCAGTTATAAAGGGGCGTAAATGTAATGCAACTTGCTGGGTCGCACCCGACAGTTGGCTCTAGTAGATGGAACCCAATGTCGCAAACCTTACGGTCACGAGTCTGGTTCAAGCTTGCGTAGTAAAGTGGTACAGGTTATAGACAACAACTCGCATTACTAGTAGTAGATGTCTATTTTTTGATGCAATTTGTGTGTGGTCCTAGTCTTACTTTTCATAATGTTCACTATGTCCCAATAACCCTGTCTTACCTGTAATAGAATAAAAGCACCTATCCTATTCCAAAATCTCCTGTGTTGATCTTATTCTGATAACAACGTTTATCTTCTCGGTAACTTTCATTCTACAATCTTGCTTTATAAGAAATTAAACATGACCCTTTCTTCAAGTTCATAATAAATAACATTTTATAGATCACAATATTCTGGAGAATTTCTCAAACTTGATCCTAGAGCCTTTAACAGTAAGGTAAGGCTCTGTATCATTCTATAACCTGTCTTGCTTTAAATTGATGGACAAAATAGCAATAGCGTTAAATAGAAGAAAGTGTGCTTTGAAAATTAAACTCAAAATACCCTTTAAGAAGAAAAGCAGGTCATGTAGTGAAGGCATCTTCATCATTAATAAACAATTGAATTATACAATTTGGGGTCAACTGTGTCATCCATGTCGACTTTTGAATTTGTGTACCCCTACGGTCCCTTAGTTCTAGAAACTGCATATTTCATTGGTTGCTAGCTATTGCTTGCTCGACTTGTTAATGTATCTGCCATGTGAAATGCTGTTTTACACTTACTATTTTTTTTCGCTTACACATAGTTTTATTTTATGTAGTAGTGATTTACAAATCCCACGACATCAGTTAAATTTTCTATTGTTTTTGGATAAAAATAAAAAAAAGAAAGGAAGGGTAATGCTGCTCCAACTCAAACATGGAATATGATGGCTCAGCCCATAATACAGAAATGATTGGCATAAAGTAGCAAGAGCACTCCTTGAACCTCCGCGTCTCCTTTTTGGTGGTTGATAATTCAATAGGACCATTTGCTTACACCAAGTAAGTTATTGACGAAATTAGGCAACTTAGTGGCCTTAAGAACGATCAATGCCTAGAAATATCTCTCTCTTTGTGAGGAACCTTATCTTTTAACGATATGCTTAGTATTCTTGTAAGTTAGCTTTTATTTGACTATCTGATGATGATTATTATTATTATGTTAACAAAAAAATAAAATTTTAAATTTAATTCATTCTACTTGATTTAAAATTACTAATAAATCAAAATTAATTTTAATAAATCAACATTCTGGTGGGATTTATTAGCACATTTTTTGCAATATAGAGAATAAGAATTATAGTTATATATATAAAGTAATAATTTGCTTTGTTTTTTAGTTTATTATATCTAATTTTATCTATATATTTTTTATTCATAATATTTTTTATTTATTTTAAAATTTTTTAATTATTTCATTTTTATTTTTAGTTTTTTCTTTTTGAAATAGTACTTCGTCGATTGTATATTAATCAATATTTAACTGAGGTTATCAAAAAAATAGGATTTATAAACTCTACAAATGTTTCTCTTCAATTATGTGCACGTCTAAAGTAATTAAGGTTGGATACTCATACTTGGCACTGAATGCTTCTCAGGAGGGCAATCTGGAAAAGGATTAAGCCAACAAAGAAACCCTTGAGGAGTTCCGAAAACTAAAGTATAGGTGAAGAGAGAGGATTAAGGGGAAGGCACACCCCAAAATACCTAACTAAAGGGACAAGCAGACAGAACACTAAGACCTTAATAATTAAAAAACATTGTGCACATGAATGACAAAAGTAGTTAAATAGACAAAAAATAGTTTAAAGAGAAGCACAAAAACATTTTCCACTGAACAACATTATTTTACTCAAAAGACAATAATTGCAGCCTTTGACGTTTCTCCCTTACTCTTCTCCAACACCCACACGCAAACTCCTTTGACCCTCGCACAAACCAAAAAAAAACAAATTAAATAAAAGGATAGAAAGTGCAAAAATCATCCCTTACGAAACCTTGCCTTTTCTTCCCATTACCATTTAACACAAGTGGGTATTTTATGCCAATGCCATTTGCTTGTAGGAATCTCAATCTTTTCCTTCCTCCTTTACCCTACCAAAGGTTTTTTTTTTAATTTCTTAGAAAAAAAAAGAGTTTTACAAGTTAAATGAAATTACGTGACAGACGCTACACGAATTAATCTAGTTGCTATCAAGAGGAGGGATGTCTTTTCATTATTAATTAGGTTTTGGTACTAAATATGACTTTATTATTAATACGTATTTCAATTAAAATACGTTATATGGTTTAAAGTTTTTAACTTTGAGCTGCTGAAGGGAAAGTAACGTAACCCACCTTAAGAACATGCCGTCATTTAGTCTCCACATCAAATAAATAAATAAGTTCAATTATATGGAAAATTAGTTTCCCTCCTCCCTACGGAATCCGGCTTCTTCACATTTGTCAATGTTTGAGGCTTTAGTTTGACTAAATCTCAACCCTCCCACGTTACCCTATTCCTCTTCTTCCAACCACCTTCTACCTCTGCAAAATTTCTTGCTGTTTGCTTTTTCTCAAATCTCATTAGCTCCAAAAACATTTTACTGGAGCTATTAAAGAAAATTACGGTGCTTGACCATATTGGAGTGCAGATTTTGTTTAATTCTAAAGATAAAAAGACCTGGACACCCCAAATACACACATTTTGATTTGCTCATAATAGAGTAGTGTCCTCAATTGGACCTATACCTACTTCCTATTAATTAGGACTCTTTACTTCTAATTGAAAAAATTCCTGAAATTGCATAGTTTGTAGGGTTTAGATATTATTTACCTAACACCCTGTTTTAATTTTATTCCGTATAAAAAATGACATTGTTTTATGTCTATTTATACCCAAAACGATGTTATTTTTAGTATCTAATCGGGTTGAAACCGAATGTTAAATACAAAGAATCTGATGCCAATTTGTAAAAGTTGTGTATCCATCATATTGAAGGCTTACTTTCATGGAAGGAAAAGGTTCAAATTATAGTAAATAAATTTAATATGCCAGTTATAGGCTTTACAATAGAGCAAGGCCATGTTTGTGTTTGATGTTTTTTCCAGCTAATAATTTGCTTGCACAAGATAAGAAAAATGCCAGAGGTAACACAGCAACCCTTGTCGAAAGGGTAGTCGACAAGGGTTGCTGTGTCTATATATAAGGATAGATTCTTGATATGATTTCTTGCGAAATTTTCTATCTGATCCAGAATAGTGAGACAAGGAAGATCGAGCAAATCTTGAATGGGGCATCACTTGAGGGTGGCATTTTTGTCTGTTACCCTCAATCCGACGTGCGTGCCCGTCGTTTTGGAGGCAACTAGGGGCCTCTATCTTTATTCCACCCACCATTCAGAACTAAAATTTGCTATTTGGTTAATAGAAAGTAAACAACTAAAACCTTTCATAATTCAACAAAACATTTTCTTTTCCTTCTAAGAAGACTCTGCTAAAAACTTCACATCGAAAAGTGTTTTTTCCCTCTTTATTTCTTCCTCAAAATCTAACTGTTTAATGTATATATGTACATACCCTGGTGAAAGGGGAAGAGATGACAATTATTGGATATGACTTATCCTGGAGAGAATGGTTTCCAGGCAATGTCAATTCCAATTCCAATGACTACAGGAGTAGAATAGCTTATCCTGAAATTATCAAGTTTGTTGCCACAGGTATCCCTGTGCGTCTATTCTAATGGGTCATCATCATTATACTGCAGACATGACACTATGTTTAAGCTTTCCACTTCTAACATTAACCAAGGTCTATGTTTTAAGTGGTTATTAAATAATTCAGCTTTTCTTGTCATCTTATTACAGGCATTGATCATTGCATACATTTTATGTCGTCAGAATTTCTCGAGTGATGTAGTGAATGGATCATATAATTTCGTAACTCTTGTGCTCAGTGGAAGTCATTTTTCATTTAGAGGGTAAGTGTTTGGCTGCTATTTTCAGAGAAATTTAAATCACCTAAAGTACTTTTTACTTGTTTAGTTTAAAATATTTGTAATAATCAATCTCATTCTGGTTTACTTTTCCTATTTGATTTATTAGTAAGTATAAGAAACAACTTCTCTACAATGTAAGGATAAAACTGCATACTATCAGATTTTTCTAAACTTTGCTTTATTGCGAGACTTTAGACTGAATGTGATAATGATAAGTAAGTAAAGAAATGTAACACCACACTCCCGCATGACTCGAACCGGACATCGATGATGATATTTAAATTCGTGCCCCGCGAGGGTGGCGTGCTACAACACTAAACAATAAAAAATCGGTATCTTTTTTTTATAATCGCTAAAAACCTCTTTTCTTCCATGCACAACTTGTGATCCAGAAATTCAAATGTTGCAAATTTGGTGTCAATGGAAAGAGCAAAGAAAGCTCTACAATTTTCATAAAGAACACAAAAACCAAATTCACTTATAAGGATATCACAAAATTCAATCAAAGTTGCTGCCTACTCACAATTTCCCCCTAAAATTCTAAATCAACAATTACACTCTCTAAATCAATTTTTAATATAAACAAAACACAATTTTCAAAAACACACATTTCTTAATGATTATACCGAAAAATGTCATGAATGCATATACAGTCATTTTCATGTGCAAAATGTACTGTTCACGTGTATGTGCATCTTATGACATTTTTTAGTATAATCGTTAAGAAATGTGAGTGTTTTTGAAAATTGTGTTTTGTTTATATTGAAAATCGATTTGGAGAGTGTAATTGTTGATTTAAATTTTGGGGAAAAATTGTGAGTAGGCAGCAACTTTGATTGAATTTTTTGACACCCTTAGAAGTGAATTTGGTTTTTGTGTTCTTCATGAAAATTGTATAACTTTCTTTGCTCTTTCCATTGACACCAAATTTGTAGCAATTGGACTTCTGGATCACAAGTTGTGCATGTTGGAAAAAAAGGGGTTTTTAGTGATTATAAAAAAAATAAAAAATTATACCGACTTTTGATTGTTTAGTGTTGTAGCACGCCATCATCGCGAGACACGGACTCGGATATCATCATCGATGCCGGGTTCGGGTCATACTGGAGTGGGGTGTTACATTTATGAGTACATGCCAAGTCTGTGCGGGTCATGCGAGGGTGGTGTGCTACATCACTAAGTTAAAAACTATATAATTGGATTTTAGAATCCGAGGAGACATTCTTGCTAATGTAAGGTGATTTTTGGTCCACATTATAGTTTTTGACTTAGTGATGTAACACGTCACCCTTGCAAGGCACGGACTCGAATATCACCATCGATGTCGGGTTTGGGTCATGCGAGAGTGAGGTGTTACATTTATGAGTACATACCAAGTTTGTGCGGGTCATGCGAATGTGGCGTGCTATATCACTAAGTCAAAAACTATATAAGTGGATTTTAGAATCCGAGGAGACATTCTTGCTAATATGAGGTGAACTTTGGTCTACATTATAGTTTTTGACTTAACGATGTAACACCCCATCCTTGCAGGGCACGGACTCGAATATTACCATCAATGTCAGGTTCGGGTCATACAGAAGTAGGGTGTTACAAGAAATATGAGATATGATTCTTCCCCTGCATCCCTTCTTCCTTGTATGTGAACTCCAAAAAAAAATAAATCTCCTAACACTTGCTTCTACGAATTGTACAAACTAGAAGAATATAGCATTCAGAATATATTTGACATGATAATATACAGAGGCATGCTCTTAATTATAAGAAAAAAAAGTCAAATACAAAGATTTGCGCGATGCTCACTTTGATACGAGGCATTGTTTTGAAATTGGCCTCCGTGAATTTAGTATCCAAATTTAGCCTCAAATTCCCATATCATTCTCTACATTAAATTAATAGTAACTATATGCTTGTGAGTGTCCACTTTGATGATGAACAAATGAAACAAATTTTATTAATTTTTAATGAATTTTAATACACATTAAATATTTTTAAAAAAATAAAAATAAAGAGATAAATCCAATTAAATTAATCCATAATAAGCAAAATTCTAAAATTGGAACAACTTGAAGACATGGAGGGATATTTCAGTAGCTGAACCATGCATGCTTAAGGGGCAACTCCCCTTTTGTCAAAAGTGAAGATGAAAAGGAGTTTAACAGCATAAGTTGGTGACAAGTAAAGGAGCAGACATTTTCACTAAACTGGAGGGTGGCGGATTTTTGTTCTCCAGAAAAGGGGTTTTATTGTTTTAAGAGATGAAGTGAAAGGAGGCATAAGCATGTACTTTCACAGTTTGTAATGAACAAAGAAATTGGTAATCTCCATTAGCGAAGCATGACGTGCGGTGAGATGTTCTCTTCTTTTGCTTTTGGGGCTTTTTGAACACTTTGATCTTCGGCCAATGACATAAGGTGACTTCACCCTTACGAGACTACTAACCTTATAAGCTTTCCATAGTTTGTCACTCTGGTCACATTTTCCTTAAAACGACCCAATTGCCCCCGAAAACGTTGCTTGTCCTGTCTGAATTATCCCCTCCACCGTCCACAATTTTCTTTTCTAAAAAGCAAAAGAAATTAGTGTTGAAATGCAATATTAGCCAATCATTAACCAAAACCCTTGAACTGGATCACCATGTTTCATTAAGTAATAGCATTCCAACTTCAGATGGAGAACTAGTACTTGTTACCTATCGGTTAGAGTAAACTTAGCAAAAGATGAACAAACTAAGTCTATTGCCTAACACGAAAAACATAGTTCCTTTTTCTTGATCAAACAAGGGAAAATGATTACTTAATGAACAATAGCTTTATCCGTGACGAACACATTTACTGAAGCAAGCTCATTTGCATAAACAAACGCTACTTGTTCTTTAGCTAGTCTAACAATGACAGTAGGTAAATGGGCAATTAGGGAAATGGCATTGAAAACTATGGTTGAAAGGGAAAGACAAAGGAAAGGTGTTTTAAGTTTTAACAGCAAGAGTTGTCACACACAACTCAGGCTACAAAAGATTCATATTCGGTTTCTTTTCAACTTTCTATGAAGTTTTCTCTTCTTTTTTTTTTTCTCTCCTCTTTAAAGTTTTGGCAGAGACAACCTAAAATTTAATAACTGCTTTTAAAAGTCCTAAGCGTTTCTGAACAAATAACGTCAAACAGAAAAGGAGCTGAGTTTGAGTCTGGTTTACGCCAAATGAATCGTCCGTATTCCATAGCTGACCTCCCTCTCACACACCCATTACTATAAAAACCAATGTTTTCTCTCTACTTTAGCCCACACATACACCCACCCTCGCAAACTCGGTCTTCCTTTATGTCCTTGCACACCCAAGTTCAAAGCTTCCATCTTTTTTCTTGTTCTTGTTTTCTCTTGCTCTTGTGGCTCATCTTTTGAAGTGTTATTTCTGTGACCCTTATTGGGTTGTAAAGATTCTTGATGAATTTTGAGGCTTTGAAGTAAAACTGTAGTTGGGTAATTCTTGTTTTTTGGGTGTAAAGATTTGATCTTTGAGCTGGTTTTTGGAAAGGAGGCACATTTAGACTGTTGATTTTGAAGTGCTTGTAGGTTTTTGGAGATGGAGAAGATAAATTTTGTTAAGAATGGTGTGCTTAGATTGCCTCCTGGTTTTAGGTTTCACCCAACTGATGAGGAGCTTGTTGTTCAGTACTTGAAGCGAAAGGTCTTCTCTTGCCCTTTGCCTGCCTCTATAATCCCTGAAGTCGATGTTTGCAAGTCTGATCCTTGGGATTTGCCAGGTTGGTGTTTGAACATGCTTGGATGATTACGAAAGTTGAAAATGTTTTCCAAAATTATGGATTTTTCATGAAGGGTTATGTCTAAAGCTCGTTAAAAAAAAAAAAAAGAGGGAGAGGGAGATAGCTTTATGTTAAATTGTAAATTGATTTAGTGATAATGCTTTATGCTACTAGACAACCTAGTGTAACGGTTCTTTGAGCTTAAATGGCAAGCTTTCAACAGATTTTTACGAACTTAATGGATTTTTAGTTTTGACTCCTTCGGTTTGTGGCCTTAGGTGCTTTGGAGCAAGAGAGGTACTTCTTTAGCACCAGGGAAGCCAAGTATCCCAACGGGAACAGATCCAACAGAGCCACAGCTTCTGGTTACTGGAAGGCAACTGGGATTGACAAGCAAATTGTGACTTCCAAAGGCAACAAAATCGTGGGGATGAAGAAAACTCTGGTTTTTTATAGAGGAAAACCCCCACATGGGTCTAGGACGGATTGGATAATGCACGAATACCGTCTTGTCTGCACCGAAACACCCACCAATGAGGCTCCTCAGAAGGACTTGAGCTTGGTGAGTCTCCGTTGCAGTTCAATTCTGTTGGCATTTGTTTCTGTTTCCGGGAAGAAAACGTTGTGCTATAAGTTCTTAAGATAATTAAACCACACCACGCTTTCTTAAAATTGATTGAGTTTTGCTATAACCTCTCAGGATTGTATGGTGGATATGAAACATTGGGTTCTCTGCCGTATATTTTTGAAGAAGAGAGGTACCAGAAACGAAGAGGCTAACTTGCAACTTGGAAGTGATAACAAAGTGCAAAAACTCAGGACTCCAAGGCCTGTTTTCTATGATTTCTTGACAAAGGAGAGGACTGATTTGAATCTTGCGCCGTCCTCCTCATCCTCAGGGTCGAGTGGAGTCACAGAGGTGTCTTCCACTGAATCAGATGATCACGAGGAAAGTAGTAGTTGCCACAATTTTCCATATTTGAGGAAAAAACCATAGTCACTCTCTTTTAGTGCCCTCTTTTACTTTGTCAGTCAGTTGATAGTGCCCTTGTTTTCTCAGTCAGAATACTGGTGTAGGCAATCTAGTGCTTGTTCATTAGGGTCTCTTGTCTGTGATTATGGTTCTGCAGAAAGAGATGTCAGGAAAAAAAATAGATGGAAGAAAAAAACAAGAACCGGCGTTTAACTGTTAAACAGTATTGTGTTGAGAAAAGGGTGTTAACAGATGGTCTTGTAGTCAAATCCCAAAATGTTTCAAAGTGACTGATGTGTTCTCTTTTCTTCGCATATTTGTTTCGTCTATCAAGTTTACACAAACTCTTAGCCATTCCATTAACATACTGAGCTAGTTCTTTACTAAAAGGCAAATGATTTTCAAGAGAATCAATCCGAAAGCTGAAAGGAAGAAAAACAAAAGGTGGAAAGACAATAGAAGGGGAAAAGAAGTATATTTTTCTTAGCGTGAACTTTGTTTAAAGGAAATTCCTTTTCTCAGCAGGACCAGAAGAACTAGAACAAAATCTTTCAAGTTTCTCTTTTCTTTATAGAGAAAGGAGAAATTGTTGCTTTACAGAACCTAATTCCCCTTCACATATGGAATCTCTAACTTCATTATCTTCAAACACACTCCAACATATGTCACTGAAAATGGTTCGAATATTGTTTCAAGGAGCAGACATTCCTGGAAATATTTCTACGACATTCGCTGCCATTGTCGTGTACTCACGCAGAGCTACAAGTAGCAGGAAGATAGTATGTATGTTCGTACAAAGGATCAAATGTTAAACTAGAAAATTGAATTTCCAAGACCAGTAGGTGAGAGTAGATAAAGACTGATCAAAATTAGATAGGACTCTTGAGCAAGAGAAGTATGTGAAGATGAGCTGTGGTCCAAGTCCTTCGTGACTTCTTACAACTTTGCAAGTTTTTTCAGTGTTTTGAGATTAATATCAGAATAAAGTAATAACCAGATAGTTTAACTTTCTTGAATATTAAAATTATTCCTATTCCAAATTGTTAGGCAACATACATATGTTTTAGCAGTACTATGCAGTATATGCTTTAATTTCCAACTATCTGCAACTTCGGCTAACTTCAAAATCAAGCTGAACACTTGAGAATCCATTGTTCTATGCTGTTTATTAATCTTAATCAAATGGGATTACAAAGTACACATGTCATACATGCAAATGCTACTTGCTTAGTGACGATAATCACCTAATATATTTATTTATCCTACAGGAGGAAATTGAGCTTGTAAGATAGGCTTTGAACTGATGCAAATGTTAATGATAGCATATGCTTAAGACAGGTTAAAAGCGGTTTTGACATGAAGTCTCTGCAGAAGCGCCAAGTGTTAGCCAGAGACAAGAAGGACGGCTTAGAATGAACTTTGACAATACATAAATAGAGGTAGTGCCAAGCCATAACAGGAAGGAAAATACAAACTTAAAATAATAATTAAGAAGGTATTAAACAAGATGATAATCAGCCGACCACAGATTCTTGAAATAGCTGTTTTGGCATCGCTTAGCTGTTGGAGTTCTTCACGTCACATTTTTTCTTGTATTTAATTAGCTTATCGTATGATATTATACTTTGTTATGTATTATACACGATCATGTAGTCATAACCAATAAAATTCTTTCAAACTCATGCCAGAACGTGAAAGTTAGATGAGTTGTATTGTAAAGCGTTGCATGAAGAGTGAAAACAAAATTTGCTGAACTAGAATAAGAACTTCTGCTGTGATAAGTTTTCATTTATGAGATTGATATTTAAGCAGGCTGGTTGAGATTAACATGTTTTGCGTTCCCATATCAGGATGGCTACAGCTTTTCTCCATACAAAATAAGCTGTTTTCTGGTTTCTTCGTATCTAATTTTCATAGTACAAAACAGATTAGAGAATGGGTTGAGTTGTGTAGATTGTTGACTCGGGCTTCATTTTGTCAATCACGTGGGAAGGCCGTCACGGTAGACTGCAGACACGCACTAAAGATTATATGTAGACAAAAATCTGTAGGCTCACCTGGACCTGGTATAAATTTCGGCCAGGTCAATCACACAAAGAAAAGAAAGCGAGACAACTTACCCCGTTAAGTCATAAGAAATAAAAAATTATATGGGTGTCTTAGTCGGCAATCAGAGATGACAAATTGCAGAATTGCTATAATACCTTGGAGTTGTAGACAGCGATTGGATTTTATGCATTAATTTTGTGTGTGTATGTTGACCTGTTCCAAAACCAACCAATCTACTTTAAAATGGTGTTTTGCTTAGACAATTGTAGGAGGGGTTGCTTAGTATCTCTGCAACAACGACGTCTCCAATATTCTAACCTCATTCCACCAGTCGATAGTCTGATTAACAATGAATGTAGTCGACGAACAACGCATGTTATGGGTCCCTAAACCATAAGTGACGGACCCTATAACCCCTCTATCCTCAACAACCAGCCATCAATCTCCTTTTTTTTTTTTTTGCCTTCTTAATCTCTTTTGAGGAAAAAGGGTATACAATCCACAAAAAACTGTACAACCTTTACAAACCATCAATCTCTTTTTATTACTCAATTCAACAGTTTATAGCCGCTATTGAAGATTGATGAGTTATTTAGATACAGCAGGTAATTGGCTCCACAAAAAGGCAACCCATCTTATAAAATTTTGAGAGTTCAGGATTCTCGTGTGTCCTCAGCGAGTGGGTTTTAAAGACAGTTGGGAAATGGATGGTTCATGGTGTTCGCCCAAATGACAGGCCACTCCATGCATTAATGGTTTTCTAGACGATGAGCTCATCTGACACGATAAAAAGGAGCACGGATGGAAGGCTACGGAACAAGTTGCCGCTTCCTGATAAATGTGGTTTCTTCATAAGCTGCCGTATAGGCAAAGTAAATATGCTTTTCGAGAAGTAGCCAAAATTTGCAGCAACATATCTTGACAACCACAACTCTTATTATCAAAAGGGTTCATAAATCTCCAGTTGCAATATATCAGCCGCCAAAGAAGAAGACGAAGAAAGTATCATATGTTGGACTAGGATATGAAGAACAGTCTTAGAAAGGCAGGCAGACTTGCGTGTAAGTATGCAACTTTAAATTATGACCTCCGTAATGTATCTATCTAAAGGCGACCTAAGAGGTCATTAGATTCATAATTTACTTATTTCAATAGCTTAAGGGTCACTGTCAGCCGTCTGGCCCACAGATGAGAAACCATGAGAGATGTCAAACTTGCTTTTCGGCTATCCTCTCATCCTCTGTCCATATTCCTATTCAGTCCCAATTTTCTTCAATGCCAATCTGGACCACTTCTCATTAAAAGGGTCAGCATTGCTCTAGTTTCTACCTTGCTCACCGGGCAAGCAAAGATTCCACATTAAAAAAAAATCATTAAGATTCCATCACGGATTTAAACACGCTAGATGGATGAAACGCCAATAGTTACAGATATAACGCTAACACAAACAATTTTCATACTGGAATCAAACCTCTGACTTAGGATGCTATCTGAAAGGAAGTTGGGGACGTATTACAATATACTGTCAAATATTTTGACTCCACCGACCGTCAGAAATCAGTATGCAGAACCTTTACTTATCTGAGAACAGCAATTACAGTTTCTTACCAATGTCTACGCGTTGAAAACATTTGAAGCTTTGTCATTCAGGAACACACACCTACCAGAATTATTATCTTATTGGCAAATTACAGTTTCTTCATAGAAATCTCATCAAGTTTAGGTAGATATGCTGATTGCATGTAACCCAACCAATACAAAGTCATATACAATCTAAGGATTAAAATGATACAGGCAGATAAGTTTTCTCGTCGAATGGAGATCCAAATGGTGGTCAGCTATAAAACTACAACGAAAATGAATCCAAGGAGGTCTCCTACTGCTCATGACTACACATTAGTCAGCAAACTCATTTACTCCCTCGGCTGGCTGTCATCAACTTTCAGAGCAGCAATACCTGATGCTCATGACTACACAAGTCAGCAAACTCATTTACTCCCTCGGCTCGCTCCCATCAACTTTCAGAGCAGCGATACCTGAACCTTTCAAGGGAGGTTGCTCAGAACAAGCCTTTAAAACAGCCTCATTCTGCAGGAAAAAGATGATATTGCTGGTTTAAATTATTACATTTTAAATACACAAGGAATTAAGAGATTGTGCACGACAGAAATCAGTGGTTAAACAGCCTTCTATAATCTTAAAAGGAAAGTAATTTCGATAAGCACCAGGGGCGACCTGCTTACCTCAAGACAATATAGGACACAAGAAGGCACTTTTACACCCAGCTCAATGAAAGTAAATATGACAAAAGGGGCATATTGAATCATTCCATATAAGATCACCATCGGTCACTTGATAACAATAAGCAAATTTACCTGGTATTCTACAAGGGGCTAGATTAGAATTTTTGGCAGAAGGCTTCCATCAGATCACCCGAAGCATAAAATTGGAAGCTAAGAGGTATAACTTCAATTTGACAATGCTAGTTATGCTTCGTCTAAAGAAGTTTGTCACCTTATTATCCTAATAACTGCAAATGACTAGGCTATAAAGAAAGCATATAATGGTATATTTTCTGCGTATGTCCTTTTAAGATTATACACCCAAAACCTTGATTTTGATGTAAAGAAGTTAGGCAGTTAGTAACCAAGATTCCAAGTTCACGGTGGCAGAAAAGTTCAATCATTTATGTTTTAAGCCAGGAGTCATGAACACATTTTTTTATGGTTTAGACATGATATAAATCAAAATTATTTGTTTCTTTTCCTACTTCCGTTCTCCTATCCTCCTTTTATTCTTCTGCTTGTTTAAAAGTAATATTTCCCACAACTTTGAAGGGCGATATACCTCAGGATTCAAGGAGACATTTGTTTGCTCTCCATTTCATTCTAATATTCTTCTTCTGTCTCCTTTTTTTTTCAGTGTAGTTATCACATTACTGAGGAGCGATTAGATCCTAATTAAAAGATTTCAGAGAAAAATGATAACAATAGATCCTGACTCTTGATGCAAAAATTAAAAGGAATTGATATTGCAAACGTGTAAGTTGAGATTATAGTTAAGAAATATTGTAACTGTTATTTGTAATGGCATCAAACAAAACTGAGAGTTTTCTATACCCTGGAAAAGAAAGACAACCTCTTCTACATTATCTTCTTTCCAAATATTTCTTATAAAGTTTTCAAGTCAATGGTTAGTAACCCTTCAAAGAGCAAAAACAAAACAATTGATTCGTTTGACACAAATCCAGGTCAGAATATGGCTGCTCAGAGATTATTCCTACATCAAGTAAGGTACTCTACTACAAGAAACCACGTTGTAGCTACTTTCATTCACAATAAAGAATCGGTCAGGTTTACCAGATATCATATAAAAACAAGTGGAGAAATATTTTGCTTCGGGGGAAGATGACATTAAATAGCATATTATAGTAGCAACTCTAAATTAAGCCAGTAACTTACAATCAACAAGAAAAGGGAAAAGAACAAAATTTTGGAAGGTTCACCAAATATCAAGAGGAAAACAACTAGAAAAATCTTCAGAATACATTAACGTCCAGACGTAGTTTCTTGCCTCTTAATTAACCAGAAACGAAAACCAACTCAATTCATCAACAAAAGGTTAAAAAGGGCAAAAGTTTGAGACTTATATTTTCTGGGCGACCAAAATTAAAGAACATTGAACAAGCAGAGAGAAGTATGAATAAAAAAATTCAGAAACTGAATCAAGGAACAGCAAACAGAAGAGGAAAAACCTGCCAAACGCGTCGGAGGCGTTTCTTGGCATTGGCTTTACGTGTAGAGGTAAGCTTAATCCTCTTCCAAACGAGACCACCTGAGTCGTGCTTCTTCACTATCTCCATCACTCTCGTTGCCCAAAATGCACCAAACCCCGCCATCTCTGTGGCTCTCTCTCTCTCTAGCACCGAACTTCCTTAGGTCTGGTGGCTGTGTTTGTTTCCATTACAACTTATGGGCTCAATTTTGTCTATCACTGTGTTTAAGGCCTAATAAAACTTAGTGCTGCTTCTATATTTGGTCTCCTGATCCATACTGCTTAAGATTAGCCCTAACAAGGTCTCCCCATGATTGAGCCTGGTAGCTAATCGAAACCTTAGGGTTTGTTTTCATTGATGTTTTTAATTTTTTGTTTTTGACAATCAAATTAAATAAAAAAATCTGTTTATTTATATTTTGGTTATAATCTATTCCACTTATAACTTAAAATATATATTTTAATTTTTTAACTCTACTTTTTTCACAATCTAATTTTTTATTAACTAAATATATATTATTTAATATTGATTATTAATAAGAATCATGAATAATTTAATTAAATATTATATTTAATTACTTATATTAATTATTAATAATAATTCTAAATAATTTAATTTAATTTTACTAACTAATCTAAATATTAAATTTTAATTTTAAAATATCTTTAAAATATATAAATTTCAAATAAAATTTTCTTTTGTAATAAAAAATACATTTAAAATAAATAAAATAAAATAAAATCTTAATTATTAAATTATTTATTTTAATGAAATATAATAATTTTACTAATAATTTATTAATAAATATTATGTAACAGTTTAAAATAAATTGATTTTATTTATTTATTTATAAAAATAATTTATCTTTTAAATTTTATTTAATATGTAATTATTAAAAAACTTTTTTATTTAAAAATCAAAAACAAAAATTAGAAAATTAAAACTAAAAACTAAAAACTAAAAAAAAAGAACCGAAGTGAAACTGTTTCCTTACTTACAACCAACTTTATTTCTTTTTTCAAAAAAAAATTGAAAGACAAATTAGCATTAAACTGATACAACCTAAGATCCAACACAAGCCACAACTAGAAAATAAAAGTAATTCAACAAAAGTATTGTTAGTGATTGATTGGATGAGCTTTTGAGGGGTTAATAAACACTTTTTTGTTCCATTAAAAAAGTCTTTTTTAAGAAAAATGAGTATGTGGTTATAAAATAAAAAATACTTATTTAATAAATATGATTTTTTTGGTGGTTAAAATACAACTTTTTAAGAAGCTTAAATTTAAAATTTCTTAAAAAAGCCTCTCAAATGACATTTTTGGAAATATTTTTTAGATCAATTAACGAGTCTATTTGTTAGTCCCTTTTGCTATTACATTTTACACATAATTTCTACAAACTCATCTTCACATTTATCTTGCAAACTTATTATTTGACTTTTTATTTGTTTTAATATTAATTTTACTTATATTATAATCCATATAAAATATTTGGTTAGATATATGTTTCATTTATGTTTCAATTAATGTTACAAATATTATTTCAATTTAGTATTTATTTTGGTTCTGACACAGTTAGTATTGATATCAATCAGTATTAGATTTTAAAATTATAAAATAGTATCTCAATTTTATAAAACTACGAAACAGTCTCTCCATATGTTGTATTATATAATTTTTAACATTACTTCAACCTCGTCTCAAAAATCATAATAACATAAATTTGATATACCAATTATCTCTTTATTTATATTAATATTATTTTTACATATTTCTTATATAGATAAATATTATTTATGTTTAGTATCTAATAATAACTATAATTAATATAAAAAAGGTCATTTAATTCGCATATAATTACAAGACTAAGAATAATACAAAGTACTTTAGTATTAGATGAAATTACCAAACATATTCAAGGTGAGGTACCTTAGTGTATGTTATTTGCGGACGATATTGTCCTCGTGGATGAGACCAAGGAGGGGGTGTTGGACCCCGAACCTTTTTATAAGCTAGGCTTAGTAAAGGATACTAGTTATGAGTAAAGAAATTGAGAATTTTTGAAACTTGAGATGAAATGACAAAGATGGTTTAAGGTA
>JANZLX010000003.1:7574076-7590548 GCA_025531955.1 Erythroxylum orinocense | reverse complement strand
AATTGCATAAATGTTGAATTGTGGTGAATATTTGGAAATGCATGAGGAAATATGACATGTTTTCTTTGAAATAAATGGAAAGTATGAAGATATGAGAATTTGATGAAATAAAAGAAGCATGAGAATGCAAATTTGTGATTGACTAAATTGAGCATAGATTTGTTTATGATTGGGTAAGAGAGAAACACGTTTCGTTAGTCACGTGCACGTTGACCTATAGCCTTTTTCTTGCTGTCCTCTTGAGGCCACGAGGTCCTGAGAAATCTAACTCGTTTTGTTAATAGTGTAAATCATTTTTTTCCACGAAACTCTCGAGCCATTTGTTGTGTATTTCATTATGACTTTGTTGAGTATGATGCATAATAAAGTGTTATGCTTGATAGAAGATTTCATGATATGCTTTATGTGCTAACTTTTGGTTAATTATGAATTATGTGATGAATTTGCGAATGAATTGAATTTCTTGATACATGTGTATTTATGCTCGTTGTGTGGCTCGCCGCCAATGATTATAAACATATAAGCCACTGACGCAGCTCACCCCTTTTCCCTTCCACTCCGCAGGTGCAGAAAAAGACAGATAAGCATCGATTCTTGCAAAGCTTGGCAAATAGTGAGAATAGAGGCTTTTGTATTGAATTCAGCTAAGAAAAATTTTGTAATTTTGAATCATTGTAAGCATAAGCATTCAAATTGTATCGTGTGTATTTCATATTTCATATTTTTGTGTTTTTGGTATTTTGAAATGAGCTTGTATAAACTCTTTTAGAATTCATTTATGATAAATGTTTAGCTTTTGGCTTGTGACTGTTTAATTTTTTAATTATTCGATGTTCTTCTATTGTGGGCACACCACTATTATGGGATGACAGGTTCTGTTTTGCCTCCGAATATTTGAGCTTCGAAAACGGGGTCCAACAATTTGGTATCAAAACAAGAGTTGGATTTCGGAATCAAGTGGGATCCAACATTGTTTATGAAGTTTCTGCTTCTTTTTTTATGTATTTGATTGTAGTGCATGATATTAAAAATAGAATTGAATGATAAATTCCATTATGTACTTCTCATTTATAATCATGATTAAACAAAAGGTTATTATAGTGGTACATAGAAAGGAGTATCTTGAATTAATAATGTATAACCACCAAGACCCTTATTAGTCTTGATTATGGTTATTGATTATATCGGTGTATGTAAATTATAGGTATTGTATATTATGAGTACTTGAGTTGTTAATTTAATAGACTGCATAAAGTCACGTGAGTCAAGCAAGAGAATGTTAGAAATTAATCTTTTAAGTGACTTATGCATTAAAAGGTAGTTAAGAGATTCAACAATTTAACAAATAGCTAGGCCTTTATTAGGTTTTTGGCCCGTTATAATGCAAGTTTTAAAACTAGCTTATGGTTGTCAATTTATTAAGAAAACTAGGGGTTTTGTCTTTGCCTAATAACAAATTTTTATCTCTCACAAAACACCATTATGGAAGAAAATGAGACATAAAATTTAAGTAAATAGATAAATTAAATAAGGAGCTTGTCGAAAATTATTTTCACATGACTAAATTATGAACAAAAGTCAATATTAAGAAACTTTGTTTTTATTAGAATAAAATTATAATGATTGAATCTTATGTTTATAAAACGTATGTTTACAAGCTGCACAAATCGTTATGGCCACAGGTAAAGCGTCACCACCGCCAACACAATCCTCGTCATGTAAAATAGGATACTTTATCTATTGTCGAATGTTGACATGCAAAACTCCACACTTGTCATCACTAGTGGCTAACCGCGTATGTACTAAGTTTTGTAACCTATATCACTTCCACTCTCCAGGCTTCTACTGACTTCATACGTTCCAAAGCGAACCGTACTTTTGTTGGTCCCATCACTATATTATGTTATCACAATATGATGTGCTTTTCCTGCAGGACAATGGCATAAATATAGCATTCCTCACCTTCCATTGACAGTTGTAGAATGAGAGTGTCTATGAGAAGAGAAGGGAAGAAGGGAAAGGTTTAGACTCACGCCAGCGTGGGACCATCAAAAACTTAGTGATGGTGCCACGCTGCGTGTGTCTGAAATTTTCTTTGATTTTGATTTGCCGTATTAACACATGGATTCTCAGAATAAAGGCTGTATATGTGTTTCTTTTCTCTTCATTTGCTTGTATTCCAGTACTGAGATATTCATGCTCTTCATTTGCTTGCAGAGTACTTAGCAGCTTAAATCTTTATTGTCTTAATCATAAGAGGATGTGTTGTTGACTGTTGCCGCCAAATGTTTCCTTATTACTACTCTTTCTTTTTTCTAACTCCGTTGATCTTTTCATGTTTTAGAAAGCAAAGGTAAATGTTCTTCCTTTTTCTCATGTTTTACTTATTTCCTTAATTTCATGAGTTTTGTTCATTGAGATTTTCTTTTATGATTGCTTATTCTACACGCTGTTTTAGTCTTGAAAATCTTTGTTCTTAGACTTCGGATTAACCATTTTGCTTCTTTAGCTGAAAATTTGGTTCGTTCCATCTCCTTAATGCTCGAGTCAGGTGACCCTGTATGTATGCTTGCGGTAGCTGTTGGATGTCTAATCTTCTTTTCTGGTCCTGCTAGACTAAATCTTAAGTTATCCATGACTACATAAGAATCATGTACTACTTCCGAAACTTAATTTTTTAGTCAAGCCTGATGAAGATCAACTAATTGTCATGAGAAATGACCCCAACTTCCAATTTATATATACCATAATTAGCTGCCTAAATCTTCGTTTGAAGATAATGATTCTTGTGGCATCTTGGAAATTTATGATCCCGATTCTTAAATTTTATCATTTCGCGATGAGACCACCTATGTTCTACAGGTAGAGTAGTAACCCATCAAACAAGTACTTAGTTGTAACTTATTGGTAGTAGAGATGATGATCTTTCGTTGAATGTTTAACATTAGTAGAAGAGATAATGCATGAATATATTAGTAAGGGACAAATTAAAGGTGATTAATATTAATGATAAATTAAGATAAACGAGACTTAGGTAATTTAAACATGTTAAAAGGAGACATCCTAATACTTTAGTGAGAAAATGCGAGAAAATAATACTTAAATATTATTATAAGAGAAAAAAAAGAAATCATTGGACTAAAACTGTATTTTATTCTCTACCAAAAACAATTTTTCTATCATATAGGAGTAAAATTATATTTTATTGAACCTTTGTAGACTCTACATTTTAGTTGGATTTTCGTTGGATGTTTTTGTTGTTGTTGTTTATGTTATATTTTGAAGATTTCTATCTCATACTCTGTATTCTTGATTTTTTAAATTTATTATCCTTAACCGAATTATGGCTCCAAGTTTCCCGGTTTTGTTCTTTTCAGTGTGTCTTGTTGATTCAAACTTCCAAAGTTTTAGTTTGTCTGAACATGAGAAACACGGAAAAGGCGATGACAGCCTCGGTTTTCCTCGAGCACATAACTCTTTTATACTTGAGGGTGTACTTTCAGTGACTTACCTTTCTGATGAATTTTCATTGTATGAAATTTCTTTTCTTATAAATGGGGTATGTTCTGTCATAAAGAATCCATTTCCATAAGCAACTATATGCAATTAGTCTACGCTGAAAATGGTATATGATGTTTTCTCCGCACAAATAAGGCTGTTACTTATCCAGGTTAACTGAAAAGCTCGTACTAGTCATGAATGAAGTTGCAATAAAAATTTCGGGACAGTGGATGAATAAGGAAGCTGATAGCAATTAGTTGAAACAGTTGTGGCCATGTGGGGGTGACTACACTCACCATTTTCATCGGAGTAGAGTTCGCCAGTTTCCTTTTGGTAGAAATATCTGTTCTGATTCTCATTCATAAATACACACCATGCACACAAAGATCAGTAGGATAGGAAATATGACTAGATGTAGAAACAACGAAAGGCGTCTACTTATTTCAAAAACAGTAAACTTCATATGGATTGATTAGCTACAGTAGGCTGAGCTGCCGATCAAAAAAGCTACCTGTTGCGAAGAAGATTCGAATCTGTCTGGATGACCCTTAACACATGGACTACTTCCACACCTGTTCTTGGTAAGTTTGATTCATCTTTAGGGACAAGCAATGGCCTAGACCTACTCCATTTCTATCAGTAAAAGGTCGGAAACATCTTTGCTTTACATTTATGTCCATTGGAACGGTATAGTTTATCCGGTACGCCTTTTAAAAATACCTGCTCTAAATTCTATCCTTGTAAGTCTAAAAAAATTGAAAGATAAGGATGAACTGGCTTTGTGATATAATATTTTCTTATCAGAATAATTACAGATTTTTTAAATTCCGAAAGACCAGGCAAATCTAAGTAATAAACAATTAATCGTGTGCTCAATATGGTTGATGGCTAATAATATTCAACATGATTGCTTGACTCCATGAGTAAAGGATACGGTTGAACATAGTATATCCAGGGACTGCCAATCATGCTTAATAGTTAAGAACTTGAGGATTGTGTTGAAGAAGACGGATACTAATAAAGAAGCTTTTGATTCTTTCCATCAAAAGGTTGGAATTCAAGAGAGGACGTCAACTGAATAAGAAAAGAGAGGAAATCACAAAACAAGCAATAACAACATGAGATGAGGGCGAATAGGTGGACAGGAGAAGACGAAAGTGAAATATAAAATGAAAGAAAGTGAATACGACAGCTAGAGGATGACAGTGGCACGTTGGTCGTTAACAGAAAAGGGATTAGTATATACGATGGAGGAGTTTCGTGAAACAAAGAGTAACCTAGAAAATGAGAGAGTACGCCCACTTTTTGTGAGGCCATCTCCAAATCAAATCGCTACTAGTTATTATAGTTTCAGATTCATATTTCTGTGTCTGCTCTGCCAATAAGAAAGCACCACGTCCTCCGGAAAACATCCTTTGACTACCATCCACTGTTTTGCTGATCCAACGAGCCCAAACTCAAGCTCTAACCTCAGTTAAACTCAGCCTAAGAGACTCCCAAGATCTCACACCTCATAAGCACACTTTTTTCACTGTCTTTGCTTCTTCATATATAGACATTAGCTAAGTGTTAGCGTGATAAAAACTGCATTACTGCTCACTTGGTCTTCGTGTGTTTGAGCTCTTAACCCAGACCTTTTTTAAGATTTCTTTATCTCTACATTGTCAATCTGAAATCAGGTGATTGTCTTTCTTTATCTGGGTGGTTTTCTCTAGTTGCAATTTGTTCTTTACTGTGTAGAGGGTTTTGTCATCGTTAGCATATGATTGTCAATTGCATATCTATTCTCGTCCATTTGCATGCGATATATCCTTTACCTTTTCGACTTCGTTCTTCCAGCTTTAAGCCTCTTACTGAGAGAGTTCAGTGTGAAAATCGGAACTTTTGCTTTTCGATGGGCAAAAAGGCGTAAGATTTGATTACCCATTTTTCTGTTGGAGATTGCCCTTCCAGTTCGGCTGAAAATTGATTGAGAATGAAATAAAGACCAAATCTTCTTAGATCTGCTTACCGAGTTAACCTTTTAAGGTTTCTACTTTCTATTCTTCGAGGACTGTGCATGTTGTTCAAATCTAATACTTCTTTTTTTTTTTCTTGTTATTGGATTTTCAGTGATATCTTTCATAAACTATGTCGATGGATACGGATAGCAAGTTCCTGAACGTGGGTGTTCTCATAGTGGCCACCATAGTTGTTGCCAAACTTATATCTGTACTTGTGATGCCCAGATCCAAGAAGCGACTGCCACCAGTAGTCAGCGGATGGCCACTGATTGGGACAATAATACGATTCCTGAAAGGGCCTATCGTGATGCTTCGTGAAGAGTATCCAAAGTTAGGCAGTGTCTTCACTGTGAACCTATGCAACAGGAAGATTACCTTCTTGATTGGGCCAGAGGTGTCTGCCCATTTCTTTAAGGCCTCAGAATCAGACCTCAGTCAGCAGGAGGTTTACCAGTTCAATGTCCCCACTTTTGGACCTGGTGTTGTGTTTGATGTGGATTACTCCGTCAGGCAGGAGCAGTTCCGCTTCTTTACGGAATCCCTTAGAGTTAATAAACTCAGGGGCTATGTGGATCAGATGGTCATTGAGGCTGAGGTAAGCAAGTCAGCTGGCTTTTTTTTTTTTTGAGACTTGGTTAACAGCTTTCTTTTTCTCTTTAATGCTCATAAGAAGTTTTGTTTTCTGTTGTGATTTTATCTTGATCATATGTCAATTACGATTCAATAAAGAAACAAGAGAAAATATCGCCTTTTATGATCTATCTAACCCCCCTTACCCAAAATACTGGGTTGATAGGCTGCTATATTGTTGGTGGTTGGTACAAATAAGTCTTTCAAGTGCCTAACTCATGAATTACATCCATCATGCAGCCATTGTAACGTGTTGCGATTTACTCTTCGGATTCAGGAATGATGATTATTAATGGTCCGTTTGTGCTTGTTTTCAGAGAAATGACTGATCTAATAATTCCTTTACTGAACATTTACTTGTTAAAGTGCTTCTTCCACTGTCATTTTCTGCCTCTCATCAACTTTTGTTTGTGTTGTCATGTTGGAAATGTGCAGGACTACTTCTCAAAATGGGGGGAAAGTGGAGTAGTGGACCTGAAGTATGAGCTCGAGCATCTGATTATCTTGACAGCGAGCAGATGTCTGCTGGGACGAGAAGTCCGAGATAAACTTTTTGATGACGTATCTGCTCTATTCCATGACCTTGATAATGGAATGCTTCCAATTAGTGTTCTATTCCCCTATCTGCCAATCCCAGCTCATCGCCGCCGTGACAAGGCTCGCAAGAGGCTTGCAGAAGTATTTGCCAGCATCATAGCTTCCCGTAAAAGTTCTGGCAAGATTGAGAATGACATGTTGCAGTGCTTCATTGACTCAAAATACAAAGATGGTCGTCCAACTACTGAGGCTGAGGTTACAGGCTTGCTTATTGCAGCTCTGTTTGCTGGACAGCACACCAGTTCAATTACCTCCACTTGGACTGGGTCCTATCTCCTCCGTGACAAGGAGTACCTTTCTGATGTGGTAGAAGAGCAGAAAACCCTAATGAGAAAGCATGGAAACAAGGTTGATCATGATATTTTATCTGAGATGGATGTTCTCTATCGATGCATCAAGGAAGCCCTTAGATTACATCCTCCACTGATCATGCTGCTGCGCAGCTCACACAGCGATTTTAGTGTGACAACCCGTGATGGCAAGGAATATCACATTCCAAAGGGCCACATTGTTGCAACATCTCCAGCATTTGCAAACAGACTTCCTCACATCTTTAAGGAGCCAGACAGGTACGATCCTGACAGGTATGCACCCGGCAGAGAAGAAGACAAAGCAGCAGGTGCTTTTTCATATATTTCATTTGGAGGGGGCAGGCATGGCTGTCTTGGCGAACCCTTTGCCTACTTGCAGATAAAGGCTATTTGGAGCCATTTATTGAGGAACTTCGAATTGGAGCTGGTGTCTCCATTCCCGGAGATTGACTGGAATGCAATGGTCGTTGGAGTTAAAGGAAAGGTGATGGTTCGATACAAGCGCAGGGAGCTGTCAGTTGATTAACTTGAATACTGCTGAGGCGTTATTCCAGAGTTTCAACGAGCTTCTGATTGTGATAATTATGGACCCTATTGTTCCATAACTTTGCTTGTGTTTATTTTTAAGGTGATTCCTTTTGTTTATTTGTTTGTGTTCTTTTGTTTTCAACAACTGCAATAATTAACTGTAGCTTGTGACAACTTAGTGGTAGTTCTAGTTGACCTAAAGCCTAGGCATCCTCTGCATGTAATCAGACTTTGTAGACTTCCGTCTCAGTAATCAAGACGGAGAACGATGGAGGGCTTCTCAGTGTGTACAAACGTTTTCTGGATGGCATGGCCGTTGTGTGTTTCCTCCAGGTGCAGTTTTCATTGATAGATCGAAAGAATAACCGTGTGGCTCCAAAAAGTAGCAATCAGTGTTTAAAACGAAAAAGTCTTATCATCTTCGGTTCTGAAAATGTTAAATTATAGTTTTCGTAACAGTCACAGCATCCAAGAAGGAAGGCTTGCCTTGTATCTACAATCATCCTTTGAAGTATTTTCCTAGCTCATTAACTTGAAGTGAAATCTGAAGAACTCTTGACATCATACTACTCCAAACGTGGACTATATCACGTTACATTAGTTAATAGATAATGCTATTCTCCGAGAAACTTCATTTTACGTATCAAAATGAAAAATAAACAAGTATAGTTCATCATTCCAGGAAGTTATGATACAATCCAAATCCAATTAAAAATTAAAATACCACCTTTGATGAAATAGTTGTCCTAATACAAGAATCAGATATAACACAAGCTTTTTGACAGATGGAAGTGTGAAACTATAAGCTAATACCATTGCCTGACAAGTAAACGTACATATACACGAAGGTATTACAATTTCTACACTCTCCGAGGCTTCTCCAGCTTTACGATGATAAGATCTCGGTATCACATTACAAATGTTTGGAGCAGCTGGTTGGTCAAACAAATGAAATTACGTAGCAAACATGGGAAACGACTTGAGATTATAACCAAACTTTAGCCAAAAGTCGACGAAGTGCTTGTTCTAAATGTCAACTTGATGTAAAATGACTAGTGTAAAGTTAGCCTGGTATGATTTTCAGAAGCTCAATATCAAAAGGCAAAGTTTTGTCTATCAATCCTTGGTTCCTCAGCACAAAATCTAAGGCTCGTTGGCCCTGCCAAAGACAAAAACATTTCTCATTCTCAAAAAGAATAAAACTGCAACATGAACAAAAATTTGAGAACTACCGAAAATGTGGTTGGTCGTGGAGCACTCTTGTTGAAGTCATTCTCAGGATATCCCAGTTCTGGTGGAACAATTATCCTGCACAATAATTATGAAGAAGACTGATCCATTATGCATGCATATTTGTTTCTTCATTCTTAATTCTCAAGAAAAGCTGAGAAAAGCAGATGCAGCACCTTCTAATGCCACCCAGCGCCATGCCTGAAACAGCTTCTTCAAAAGCAGGTATTACCTGAACAATCAAAAAGCATGCAGCACAGTTGATCATTTTGACAATTTATTCATCGGGCATTCATCTTCTGCATCCTGACAAAATTTTAAGATTCTAGACAAGATAGAAATGTCGTAAAATGTAAGAGATCATGAACAAGCTCCAGGAAAAAACACAATTAAGTTCTCTATTCCATCTAATAGAGTTATGATAACAAAATTGTTGACATCTGAATAGCCAAATCATTACTCACCTGTCCAGACCCCAATGTGAATTTGAAGAAGTCCTTGTCATCTCCCTGCACATCAAGAAGTCATCTTAAAGCATTTGCGCTAGTTACACCCTTCAAACTCTAGAGATGAAAAGGAAAATTTATACCACAAAGGAACCACCCTTTGTCTTGTTTCGAGCTTCAAAAATGCGGCCATAATACCCTATGGTATAACCATCCCAGTCAACCTAAATTCAATTCATCAATCCAGAAAAAATTACGTAAGGGAGAAAGGAAAACCCCTTAACTTGTTTCAACTAGTTCAAATACTCCAACTAAAAATTCTAACAACTATGGAAAGGGAAGGTGCAAGCAGCATATATACCACAAATGAAGAGACTGAAAATCTAAAATTCAACTTGCAAGAGATCTTAATTAGCATAAATCTGATTCAGGTACAGAAAAGTAAAGATAGGAGCACTGTCCTCACCACAACTTTCTCTCCCATCTTAGGGGTGGGACCATCCCCTACTCGCAAGTCCTGTAAGCATTTTAATCACGGGTTAAAAATAAATGTAAGAATAAAAATTGTAGTGGGATATATGATCAAACAAATGTGTGACCTTATACTGGAGACCTGATTCTGTTTCTGTATAGTCTGGATATCTCATTTTTGACTTTCCATAATCTTTCCCTCTAAGGGCTGGCACTGCATGTTCAGGAATGTGATCATAAGTGAGTCCATAAAGCCAGCCACAGTTCAAACATGTTTACACGAAGTACATGATCAAACCAGAAGCCATTAGCATCATTAGCACAGTTAACTATAGCTAAAGTTGTAATTGAGTAGATAACGGAGAGACTTATTCTAAGCGTTAAATAGGGAGGATAGGTAATAATTTGAGAGGAGAGTTAAACAGGCGATCATCGCAATAAAGGGTTATAAGGTTAATGGTCGAATGACTTGAGGAAAAAAAACAGGATAATGATTGAGTAGGTAGAGAAAAAGGGAAAATTAGAAGCTTTTCAACCAAAATGAAAAGGAGATGAGACAGTACTGTCAGCAAATTCGGAAGCCATAGCAACACCATCGTTTGAGGAATTGAAGAGGGCAACAGCCAGAAATCCGAACGACATGACGGCAACATCTCTTCTGTTGATAGCTGCTCCACCATTAGAAAGACTGGAACTTTGTTCAACTACTACCAAGACAACATGCCAAAGTTAGACGTACAAGTAAGATGCCAAAAGAAAATACTAAGAAATGAAAAATGAAAAAACTGCAAACCGCAATCATAGGAATGAGGGGGTTGAAGACGACATAGAGGTGGTTGTTTTATCAGTTTTAATGGACGCCACCTCTGAAACATTCAAAAAGGAAAGGAACCACTTGTTATACATTTTACAGGAAAAAAATAAAAAAGAAAAGGAATGAGGAATTGGGTCGAAGTTGATACGAAAGAGGAAGTAGACTTTGCTCTTCCAACTCCTACAGATAAAGCGAAAGCTAGGGGCAGCGTTGCCATCCTCACCTCCTCTTCCTTTTTTTTTTTTCCCCCTCTTGTTTTTCGTTTTGTTTTTGCCCTTCTTTTCTTTTTATAAATTTCGTTCGTTGATTGCTCTTCTTTGCTTTATTAGGGCCCAGCTCTACTTATCTTCCTTTCACCTACTGTTTTTGTTTGACATTTTTGAATTTTCGTTTAGGTCTCACAAAAACATTGGTAATTTCTCCTTTTATCGTTGTTTCTTGATTACGAGTTTAGATTTTCTGTCCAGTTTTATGATATCTTATTCTATCCTATAAATCTCAGTTATTTATTTATATGAGTTTCACGTAGGTTCCGCATAAATAAACGTAGAACCTGCATAAATAATTGATTGAGATTTATGAGACAGAATAAGACACCATAAAAATTAGACAGAAGCTCTTGTCTCCTTGTTTACTCCCTTTCGTTGTAGGCCTGTTTGGAAAATACTTTCCAGTACACCGTTTTTGGCAAGTGTGAAAAGGTTGCGTTTTGCTCCTTTTCTTTTGACACCGCTCTCAACAGAGCACAGCCTAGGCCAAGTTCGGTCAGTACCCAAATTTCTAACATCATCTGACTTTGCGGGTGAGCACACGTGTTGCCTTTTCATTTCGGTATCTTCTCCACTCGCTGGCATGTGTAGCACATGCCGCCACCTCCAACCACCTTCTGTCGCCGATTGTTGCTCCGATCTTTTCGTCGGCATCCTTCAACTCTGACCAACGACACGCCGGTCACTTCCGACGTCTTGGTTTTTTTCAAGCCTCTCGTGAACAATTACGCTTCATTTTAGATTATTTTCTCTGATGTTCCTTTCTTTAATTTTATCCTGCCATTATGTCAAATACTAAGAAAGCTTCTAAGGAAGTAAAGAAACATTATCCTATTAACGACAACTCCTTGATCTAAAAAAGGTGAAATCGCCCACCCTAGGCGCCTCCATGCCCCGGCCCGACGGAGTAGTGAGGGGGGTAAATCACGGTCTGATCTCAGTCAGCTTCTCAGAAGGGTGGCCTAACGCCGGTGCCCACAAGGAGTCTCCACATTGGATGAACTCTCACACTGCCGCTGCCGAGACTCGAACCTGAGGCCTTGATCTTAATTTGCCCTTCCAATAACCAACTGAACTACCCATGCGGGCTATTAATGACAACTCCTATTATCAGATAAGGTATGTTACACTAGATGGTAGTAGTACTTTATTTAGTGTGGTCTAGATCATGTGAAGACTACAAGGATATATTGATGGAAATAAGAAACCACCACTAATTACTGACCCTACTTTTAGTCAGTGGGACTCATTGGTTATGTCTTGACTTTTTAATTCTATGCACCCTAAGATCTCTTGGTAGTATTTACTGCTTGACACTACAAAGAAGATATGAAAAGTTGCACAAACTGATTATTCTCAGATAGGAAATGATGCTAGGATTTTTGAACTTTGCAACAAAATTTATGGCACAAAACAAAGTGAGCTTATTGTTTCAGATTATTTTTCTGAGCTAGGTACTTTATGACAGGAACTAAATTATTATCAAATATTTTCAAACCAAGTTTGTTGATGATGCGGTAGTGATTCAAAACATGCTTGAAAAGGAGTGGGTCTATGAGTTTTTTTTCCTGGTTTGATGAATTTAATGAATTGAGAATTCAAGTTATTGGCATATCCCCTTTTTCTTCTTTTGAGGAGGCACATTTTTTAATCTAGTAGGACGAGACCAGAAGAAGTGTCATGCTTTAAACTACACTAGTTGAGAAGTTGGGCTTAACTACCCATATTACTTATGAGCAGCCAAAGGGTGTTATTTCTGATAAAGACCATTTGCATTGTGATTACTGTGGAAAGCCAAGGCATACAACAGAGACTTGTTGAAAGTTATATGGGAGACTTGCTAAGGGTCGAGGGGGAAAACAAACCAACCCCACAAGGGCTCAAGCAAATTTGTTAGAAATAGTAGAATCATCCAAAGAGTTTGCTTCAGTTGACAGTCTCTTTTATTATGAAATTCAGCATTTCAGGCGTCTCCTATCACAATTCAACTCTTCCTCCAATGCTACCTCCAATTGTCAAGTCAGGTAACACTTTTGCTCAACTTGACTCATTAATTATTGATTCTGGTGCGAATAAACATATGACAGGTATTTCTAAAGGTTTTCTTAACTACTCTCCTTGTCTAAAAAGGAATAATGTTAGGGTGGCTAATAGGTCTTGAACCCTTATTTCTAGGACAAGTTCTATTGTTTGTACTCCTAATATTAAGTTGTCTTATGTTATTCATGTTCCTTAATTCCTTGTCAATCTTTTATCTGTCAATGCTATCACCAAGGCTCTAACCTGTAAGGTTGAATTTTTTCCTGATTATTATATTTTTTTAGGATCTTTAAATAAGAAGGAGGATTGATAGTGATAGAAACAGGGTCGTTCCTATAGTTTTATAGGCCCTGGGCAAAATTAAAAAAAAAGGCCCAATAAATTGACAATATACTTAAGTTTACATATTTGTGTGAAACATAAATGACTCAATTTATACGTTTACATAACCAACTAAATATTAAATGATCATAACACTAACAAATAAACAAAGGGTCGTGATTTATGAAAAATAATTTCTTCGTGCATTTCTAGATGCAAAATCATTAATAATATTATCAAGATCAATATTGTCCAACATATCGTTCTTAATACATAACATAGCTAAACCATTCAACCTTTTTTGTGACATTGATGACCTCAAGTAGGTTTTTAATAATTTTAACTTTGCAAAACTTCTCTCAGCTGATGCTACAGTCACAGGTATAGTCAATAGAATTCGATAAGTAATTGAAATATTTGGATAACAATCTGCAACTTGAACAAATTCTAATATTTCAACTGATGACATTAACTCATTTGGCAAAGTAATTTGCAATACTTTTAATTTAGAAAACAGATCATCTAAATCCACATCAGACACGTTATAATGAGAAAAAGTCGTTGTAAAATTAGTACAACATTCTCTTAATTTGTTATCATCTAATGATTTCAACTTCTTTGAATCAAATAAAAGCAACCAAAGAACAAAAGCACCTGTATGGAATTGGAAGAAGTATGCAGGCACAACCAAACTCCAACATCTTCACAATATATCGCAAAGATATATAAATGGTATTATATCTATGATAAAGAAAAAATAAATAGCAAAATTTAATATCTAATATTAAAAATAAAAAATAAAGAGTAAAAATATATTAAAAAATCAGAAACTTTACCTTTAAATTATACTCAGAACATAGAAAACAGAATCGTAAAATTTTTTGCTGCTAATTTTTGAGTTGGAATACTTTAAATACATATATTGATGAAAAAAATAGAAGGTAAAAATATACTTAAATATTTCAAGACTATTTGTAAGCATGAGACCACAAACTTACCTTTACTTCGAAAAAAGAAATGTTATAACGTTAGGTTATAACGTTAAAGTGATTTAATGACTTTAACGTTAGTTATTAAGTTAAAATCATTAGCTAACATTAAAGTCATTAGCTGCGTCAATCCTTAGAGTTTAGAGAGGGGCCTTTGAAGTGAGCGCCCTCTCATAAATGACATTAATGTTATAGTGTTATTAACATTAAAGTCATTAGCTGCGTCACTCCTTAGAGTTTAGAGAGGGGCCTTTGAAGTGAGTGCCCTCTCATAAATGACATTAATGTTATAGTGTTATTAACGTTAAAGTCATTACTCATTAGCTAACCTGGGAAGGTGTAAAAAAAAAAGGTCATTAGCTAACGTTAGTTTAGAGAGGGGGTTTTGGGGCCCCCTCTCAAAGTGGGCCCTGGACAGGTGCCCCGCTGGCCCCTGCCCAGGGCCGACACTAGATAGAAAGCATGATGACTTATACTTGATGGAAGACAATCAAGGCTTAGCCCTTTTTGGGTGATATTAAGATGTTAACTAGGAAATAATACAGTAGCATGGGCGGTTAAGGCATCCATCATTTTTTGTCTTAGAAAATCTATATCCCAGTTTATTTTCTGGAACTCGATTTGATTAGTTATCATACGATGCTTGTGAGTATGGTAAACATACTAAAAACTCTTATAATTTAAGTAGTAATAAAGCTATTGTTTTTTATGCTTATTTATTATGATGTTTATTCTTTGTCTGGAAATCGATGGTTTGTTACTTTCATTGATTGTTGCACTAGAATGACTTTGGTGTATTTGATTAAGGTAAAAAAAGTGATGTTTTCCCCTACTTTAAATATTTTCATAACATGGTTCACACCCAGTTTGATGCTAAGATAAAAATCTTGCGAACTGATAATGAGACGGAATACATGGATAGTAGGTTTAGTACTTATTTAGAGTCTCATAAAATTTTTCATCAAATTAGTTGAAAGGAAAAATAAACATTTATTGGAAGTTGCTAGATCCCTTATGTTTACTATGATTATTCCAAAGTCATACTGGGGGGATGCTATACTAGTGGCAGCCTGTCTTATTAATAGAATGCCTCTTAAAACTCTCAAATTTAGGACTACTGTAGGAGTCTTAAAGGGAAAAAATGGCTATATTGTTCCATCAAAGGTTTTTGAATGTGTCTGCTTTGTCCATACCGAGAATGTTGGGAAATTAGACACGAGGGCCCTGAGATGTGTGTTCAATAAGTATTCCCCTTAACTTAAAAGGGATATAAGTGTTAATCACCCCCCATCTAGGAAATTTTATATCAATATGGATGTTACCTTACAAAATCCATTCGTTCTTTTTTCTCTGACAAATGGTCAGAACTTAACCTAGGTTCGAATCACACTGAGAGGTCCATTAGAGATAAAAAATTGTTGAAGAAAGAACATGATATTTCTTTTGTCCCTTCCGTGTAACATCCCGGTACCAGCGGGAAGGGTAAAATGAAAATTTTGAGTGATCAGTGAGGAGTTAGAAATGCTATTACATATTCATACATTATGTGACATACTTGTATTGTGAAAAATGATATTGTTGCACATGACATTATTTGTACATGCATACATTGATTTTCCTGGTATATTTGGTCTTAATTGTGAATGGGGTGAGAATTATGGGTTATTGATTTTGAAAATTTATTTGGAAAGTGCTATTATTGATTTTATAATATTGGAGAATTTTAGGAAATTTTCGAGAATTTTTCGGGGTAAAGACCCGGACTAGGAAAAATGCAGAGTGACAGACCCACTAATAACTGGTATTAGAATTTAGTACCTATGGAATTTAATTATGGACATATGGTTATAGGAGGTCTTGACAAGTGGTATTTATTGGAAATTGGGCTTGAAAATTGATTTTTGGGAGGGATTTATGAGAGCTTGACACATGGCACTCTATTAGCCATGTATTTTATTACCTTAACTCCTAAGTTTATTTACTTAAGCTCTCCCAAATTGCCACCCACGAAACTCACTTTTCATAAAACATTTGAGAGTTGTTTTTGAAGTCTCTTCTTCTCCTTCTTCGTGGGTTAGCTTTCTTCTTGTGCTTTTGTGCTAATTCCTCCATCACTCAACCTAGTTTTCATCTTTTGCTTACTTCTTGTCATCTTGCCCTTTCTTGCTTGCCTCAAACCTATCTCTTCTACCCTTGGATGATGATACTCGTTGGTGATGGTAGAAACTAGGGCTTGGTGGATTTCTTGAAGAAATTGAAGAGTTATTGCTTAATCAAGTAAGTTTTGCATCATATGTTATGGTTATAGTACAAATTGAAGTT
>JANZLX010000003.1:7550841-7569190 GCA_025531955.1 Erythroxylum orinocense | reverse complement strand
TTATTATTATTATTATTATTATTATTATTATTATTATTATTATTATTATTATTGAGAGAGTATGTAGTGAATAAAAGTAAGAATAATTAGACAAAAAGAGCAACGGGATAGAGAAATTAAATTACTAGTTAGCTTTCTTTTTAATTTTATGAGTTGATGGTTACAATCTATATAATCTTCTTATCTTAGATATGAAGTGATTTATCAAATTTTCTACTTAATTAAACTACACATAAAGTATTTATATTAGTTAAAATGTTTAGTTTAAATAATAATTTTTGTATAATAGGTAATTCAATCACTTAAGACATTTACTTTATAACACTCTCCCTTGAATGTACTATTCATAAAATATACGTCACTAAAAACTACTAAAAATTCAATAAGACAAAAAAAAAACTTAAAATGATTGTTGATAACTCCTCAATTCGTTCTTATTTAGTTCCTCCTCTTAGAAGTAGCAATGGGTTAAGTTGGGTCGGACCAACATAAGCACAAACCTGATTCAACAACTTTTTCTGAGGCTTGGGCTCAATCCAAGACCTAATCAAGCCTAAGGCAACCAAATTTAAGCTTAAGCTTGATTAAGCTTGGGTAGCCTAAGACTTACTTAACTTGGCCAGCTTCATTTAATTTATTTTTAAATTAAAAAATAACAATGATGTCATTTTCTTTGTAGTTATTTAGTCTCATGCTAGGCTTGTGCCTAATTGCCAAGCCTACCTCCTTTGCATCTTCCTTTATCTCTTCTTTCTTCTCTTCTTGAACAACGACTTCCTCCTTTTTTTCAACCTTTACCCCTTTGTACTCAACACTATTATAGTCACATGTTCCCTCAAATATGGCTTAGCATATTCATATAAAACACTTGGTTCTTTAGTGTTATAGAGAGCAACTTCAGTTGAAACTATGAATGTAGCACCCCACCCTCGCAAGACACATACCCGACATTCTGGTGATATCTGAGTACGTATCTCACAAGGGTGACATGCTAGAACGATCACTTAATCAAAATTTATTACATAACTTTTGTTTCTTTAAAACAAAGTACACGTAGGCAGAAATCACAAATCAAATCGAAGCCATGTCATTTATAATCATTTCCATTTACTAGTTACAATTGTTACAAACATTAGTATTCAGCAATAATTTGGGCCCATTTCAGATATAAGACACTTGAAATCATAAAGTCATTTTGTATAATTTTTCCGGAATATAATTCAAATACAAAATCACTGAAGACATATGTAGGTGCAAACTGATCCCGACCCTTAATCCATATCAGACCTCAGTGGCTATACTCCATTTAGCCTAGCGGAATAATTCTTCAGAACCTGAAAGGTCACATTGTAAATTTTGCTGAGTTTCGCAAACTCAGTGAGTGAGCCATCATTGATGAATTCACCGGATTACGCATACACATCACATATATCACCAATATACACTCACATAACAAGGCATAACATATGATCACATAGGCAACACTTTTATTTCTTTCCCACATAAGCATAAGGCATTTTGCCTTTCACTGATTGGATTAAACCAAATGCATATGCAATGAATATGTGATATTTTTCCAATTTATTACGGTGTTGTGACGGAGCGCCTAGACTGTCCCAATATGGGCACATTAATCTTTGAGCTTGAGGTTCTGAATCACTGTGGGGCTTGAGGCCCGAATACGATTTTTGAGCTTTTAGCTCTCGGTGGCTGCTCCGGTCACAATTGTCATTATCTGATCATACATTCATGAATGAAGTGCATGTGTGACAATTAAGCAATATATACATAACAATCAACACAAGTGTCACAATGCATGTTCAATGACAATTCCGGGGTACTTTATTGCGATCCTTATCAAAAATCATTCAGATATCAAAGCCCTCAATTTCTCTAATGTCTCACTTAAATCCCTAATTCATGACAAAAATTCCTAATTAATAAACATTCGAAATTGAATATCATAAAGGGCATAATCACTAAAACTCATCCTAGAATCATCTTTCCCATACCATTTGCAAGCTATATAAACCAAAATCTCTTTAAAAAAAATCAAAGATCAAAATCCACCCTTAGATTGGATCTTCCCCAAATTCGAAATTTCTTGGCTCACGTTGGAGCTCTTATCTTCTTCCATCTTGGAGCAACGTAAAAATCTTGCTTGAAGACTTATAAAAATCGAAACCTAACTTCTTTTTCTTCTCTCATTTCTTTCCACCGAAAGCTCTCTTCTCCTTTCTTTCTTTCTTTTCTGTTTTTTTCTAAGTCCCACGACAACTCTCTTCTTTTTATACTAAAGCCACTCTTCGCATTTACCAACTTGCCATTAATGAATGCATAATGTCCAATTTGCCCTTACATGAAAGCCTTGTAACTTAAAAGCTTAAGTGATCTTCCAATCATGTCCTTCCTAAAAACTGACACCTTCACTCCTTATTTCGATCAGGTAAATGAATCAATTTGATAAAACTTTCTCCTAGAGAAATGTTCCTCTCTATCTGATCTTTCTATAGACACCAAAATCGCTCAATTTGGTTCAGAAATGTTCACTCCAAAAATTGAAAGTCTTAGAGGTTAAATTGCCGTTCGGCTCCTTCAGAACATTTATAGATCCATGTCTCCAGTTTAATGTGAAACAAGAATCAGATCGATTGGAGCTCTATAGCTCAAAATATCTCCAAAATACTGAAGTCTGTTTAGAAAAATATCTAACTTATAACCTTTTACTCGATCATCCCATTTTGATTTAATCTGTCATTCTCAATTCAATAACAAAACCTATAAATTTAGTATGGAGAGAAAGAGAGATGTCTTAAGAATCCAACGCTTCAAAAATCAGATCGATCGGAGGTCAAACAAAGAATTTATGGCCAAATAAGTGAAGGGAGGTCGGCCAGCGCTCGCTCGCTCGCTCGGTCAGCTCTCGCGCGGTCGATCGGCCAGCTCTCGCTCGGTCGATCGGCCAGCGCTCGCTTGGTCGGTCGACCAGCACTCGGTCGGTCGGTCGGCCATTAAAAATCGGTCGGCCAACAAAGGTCGGTCGGTCATCAGAGTTTCCCAGTCCAACATCCTATCTTCCAACTTTAATATCTTTTGACTCAGAACTCCAAATTTTACAAACTTGGTATCGATAGAAAGATAAAAGAACCCTCTACAACTTTCAGGAAGGATTTAAAGCCAAAATCAGTCTCTATAATGATCGAAAATTCAATCAAACTTTCTGTCCTAATCCACTCTTCCTAAACAACTTCCACATTTCAATCGATCATAACTCCTAGCCCCGATATCTACACATTGCATACTTTATGGCGTTAGAAAGCTGGAAACATAAGCTACCGCTCCACATACTCTTCAACTAATTCATCGCAAACTCAATTCAAATATCCAACATGCCAAACCAACACAAATAATCAATTGCAACTCAACAATAGAGGATATGTGCATACGCGTTCCTCAATTACACAAGTCATACATAATCTCATACAATGTCTATTATTAACACAATCCTACACAATACACCCATTTCATGAATTATCCTCAGAATATCATTACAATTTCTCCAATTAACATTACCCAAGTAAAAACCTTAAACACCATTAATTCCCATATCATTCTTTCTACTCCTTCCACTATTCATTTTCAAAATAAAACACATTTAATATCACTTATATCCGGAAGTTGTCACTGACTGCATGTACCATTTATTCATTATTAAAAATGCATATATCTATACTAATATGATGCATGAGCAAGACCAACGCATTTCCTTCGTCTCTTATTAAACACATATATACTAAGATTTCGGGTTCTAACCCTTAATATAAGGACAAGATGTTACACTCGAGGTGTTTGTGAGCTTTCATGATTGCAGAAGTTGCTAGTAGAGTTGAAGTTGGTCAGAGAAGACATGCTATCCTTGTAGCTGCAATCAGCAGTGCTTATAATCTTGTTCAACATGACTGGACGAAGCATATCGAAATCGATCGGCATTTTATCAAACAAAAGTTAATTGATGCTATCTTGAACTTGTTCCATGTATTGTAAAAAAAAATAAAAATTAGATGACGTTTTCTCAAAAGGACTCAATAGTTGAGCCTTCCATACCATAGATGCAAGTTGGGCATGTGAAATATTTTTTCATCAACTTGAGATGGAGTGTTGGTTATTATGTGTAAGTAAGGATAGAATTATATTTTCCAATATAGGCTAATTATAAAAGTTTTCTGTATCAAAAACCTATTTTGTATTCTTATTTTTAGGTAAGTGAGATAATAAAGAAAATCTCCTTTAACAAAATCTTCAGTAAATTCTAGACTATTTTTAGGGATGGCAACGCGGTGGGTATGGGGCAGGTATGTCATCCCCAGTACCCGCCCCATGAACCTGCCCCCACCTCCATACCCGCCCCCATTCCCGTCGGAGATTTTTTTGGCACCCTCATACCTGTACCCGTTGGGGGTTTGACCCCCATCGAGTACCCGTTTACCCGCCTCTTTTTTTTATAAAGATAAGCTTATTTAATATGAATGTATATATTAAATATATATATAACGGGTATATAAGTATGTATATATATATAATGGCAAAATTGTAATTACTATATAACAGATAAACGGGTATGGGGGTGGTATCCCTATACCCACCCCATACCCGACGGGTATTTTTGTTAACCCTCATACCCGCCCCACGGGTAAAAATTTGCTCCCCATATTCGCCCCCGTTTGAGTAATTTTATCGAGTACTCATCAGGTTCGGGTACAATTGTCATCCCCAACTATTTTCTTTCGCCAATACAAAATGAAAGTTTCTCGTCCAATCCAAACAAAATCCCTCCTCTATTCAATTTTTTGGTGATTATGTCTCATTCGTATTCTGCTTTTTGCCAATCGAATCCATTTTGTTGTAATAATTGGAAAAGGCCTTCTCTTTCTGCTGCTTCTCATTTAGAGTAGTGAGAGCAGTGCAATGCGAGTTCAATGCCATTAACAAGACAAGCAACAGCCTTTTACACCCTTTCAGAGTTGTTTCTTTGACTTGGATCTTTGTTTGAAGTTGAGCCAATTCTTGGGAATAAAAAAGTAACCATTTTTTGTAACTATTTTATGTCCATCTTTCTCCACCAGCAGGCAACTCCATCTTTGTCACATCAGTATGCTCAAGGCTGAATCCACACTCTTATCAGGTAATAGTGTGACAATTAATACCAACACAAATTCCTCCATGCATACTTCTTTCAATTCCCTGTTCTGCTAATATCTCCTAGACCAACTAATCCAGCGATTAGAATTTTAGTTGGTAGCAACACCCCCACAGACTTGTTTACCATGGATCCCCAGTTGGTAACAACACCCCCAGACTTGTTTACCATGGGTCCACAGTAATCATATCCCATCCCATACCTTTTGTTCCTATCAATCCAATGACAACACATACATCACCATCTACGTAAATTGTGAGCAACAAAAACTATCAGATATGGTCATTATAGACCCAAAAGCAACTACTCGATAAAGTACCACAGGTAGTCGTTTCCTTTTAGGAACTTCATACAGAACACGCACCAACTAATTTTTTTTTTACAGCAGGATTTATAACCCACTTTTTATTGTGTCAAAAGACGCAAATAACAATTGAAACAACATCACGCTCACATGCTAACTAATTTCAGAGAGTTTGCCTTCTCTTGCAGGGTGTCAAGCAGACTGTCAAAGCTCTTCTTGAATGCATCAACTCCTTCCAATTCAAGCTGAGTTCCCACGTAGCTCCAATCAATTCCCAGTTTCTCGAGTGCACTGTAAATTCCTTCAGCTTCAGACACATTTGAGTCAATTGTTCTTCCCACTCTTCCGTGGTCAATAAATGCTTGGAGAGCTTGATCCGGCATTGTTGAAACCTGCAAGATGAATACCCACATATTTAACTGGATTCATCAGCAATAAGACTTCAGATTATGACCATTCCATTTGAACTTTTCAAGAAATTGAATCTCACTTCTGAAGTGGTTAATAGGATTGGATACAAAGTGCAAGCAAAAAGTTATGAGATAAAGGGTGGATATTTAAATGGATTCATCAGCAATAGTAGACTTCAGATTATGACCATTCCATTTTAACTTTTCCAGAAATTGAATCTCACTTTTGAAGTGGTTAATAGGATTGGATACCAAGCGCAAGCAAAAAGTTAAGAGATAAAGGGTGGCTTACTGTGTCAGGGCCAATAAGGGGATCGACATATAAAGTGTCAGGATAGGCGGGGTTCTTCACACTTGTTGAGGCCCATAGCACTCTCTGCTTCTTGGCACCTTTCTTGACCAGAGCTTCCCATCTTGGACCAGAGAACTTTTTCTGGTAGAGCTTGTATGCCAGAGCTGCTTGAGCTACAGCAGCCTAAAATACAAAGTTTAAGGGCATGAAACATATGCATACCCTGGACTGATAATTTATCCAAAGTTAAGGATAAGAAAAAATGAAATTAATTTACCTTTCCTCTAAGATCAAGAGCTTCTGGGGTTCCAATTTTCTCCAGCATTTTGTCAATGAGAGTGTCAACCCTACTGACAAAGAAGGATGCAACACTTGTAACCCTGGAGAGGTCATTCAATCCAGAAGCTTCAAGGCCATCCAGGTAGGCATCAATGACTGCTTCATATCTAGCAAGAGAAAATATGAGCTGCATATTCACAAAAATGGAAAATGGCTGTCAGTATGCCAATCCATATACATGATCATTTGATTCGTGAGAAAATCTTAACAAGAGGAAAAGAAACAAATTTCTAGATGTCATACTCAATTGTTAACATATTTTGCCAACCATTGTCAGTAAGCTCAGAAAAAAACACATAAAATGAACTTACAGTCACATTGACACTAATGCCAAGGGAAATGACTTCCTTAATTGAAGGAATGCAAGGAGCTGTAGCAGGAATCTTGATGTACACATTGGGGCGATCAACCACCTTATGAAGCCATCTTGCGGCCTCAACAGTCTCTTTAGTATCATCAGCTAGCCTGGGAGAGACTTCAACTGAAACATAGCCATCACCTCCATCTGTTTGGTCATAAATAGGCTCAAAAAGCTTGCATGCGTCTTGAATGTCCTTTATCACAAGTTCCCAATATGATGCCTCAATGTCTTTTCCTGATTGTACAAGTTCCCTGAGATTTCAGAGGTATACATCAGAATAATGAATTTTGAAACAATTACCTAGAAGTGCAATTTCAAGTTTCCAAAGAAAATATCACAAATTTTAGAGCCTAAAATGCAAACTCCTGCGAGATCCATGCATCATGTCATATCCTTTTGTAAATGTAGATGAGAATACAACGGTACAAAACAAAACAAAAGGCTTTCACTGGCCATACAGAAAATTGATAAGCATTGAGCACTTGTAATAGCATATACCTGAATTGATCATTGTAGGCATTTGATGATGATATTGCCTTTTGGAAAATCTGCAAAAATATTACCACGGAGGATGCCAAACAAATCATTACCCGAGACAGATAAAAGAATCCAAAGAAATGTAAAAGGTGCATTGTCATAAGCTCAAAAGATAGTTTTTTGAACTTGTCTCTTAACTTTCTTTACTTGACTATGAAAGGAGCAGACCTTTTGTGGTTACTACATTGGTCAAAAGAAAATCCAGAGGGACAGAAAATAGCAATTACCGCTGGGTTGCTAGTCACACCCCTAACACCACTCTCTATCAGAGGAATCAGATCAGTCACAGGGCGACAGAGGTTATCATACCACGGACTCTGCCCCTCTCTTTCATAGAGATCGTGAAGAGATGTCCTCTTTACTGGACTACCGTTTCCAGTAGATTGAGAACACTTTACACTGTAATACAAAACAAAGGAAAATGCAATTAAAATATACTATGAATAACATAAAACCTTTAACCATATCTTTGATACGCATATGTATCTTGATTCTGTGCATGCGATAAAATTTAGCAAGTTTATCCAATGAACCGAATTCTTGTCAATTCCACTTAACCCGTCCTTGGAGGCTAGTAAGTCAATACTACATTTACAATCTCCAAACACAAGTAACTTATTGACAAACTATATACAAATTTTCACTTAAAAGGGGCTTCAATAGTAGCAACATACATGCCTCAAAAGAAAGAACAAGCATGGCAACACTGATAAGAGATTCACAACAACAAATTTAGGTGAAGGTAATCAAAGAAAAAAGAAGTAAGAGAATCCATTCAAAAAAGGGATCATATGGTATATCTGGGCTAAACCATGACACACATGATCAGACAGATAACAATAAGAACTTTTCAATTTCTATCGCTTCAAAAGATTACGAGATACAAGAACTACGAAAGCAAACAGCAAAAGTCCAAACCAAACTAGAAGAGAAAGAAACAAGCAACAAAACTACTTCAAACATATAAATATATGCATATAAAACACAAAAGTTTGAGGTAATGCTCACGTCAAAGCACTCAACAAAGATCGCGTATTTCGCAGTGAGAGACTAGAAGATGCAACTTTGGAGAGAAAAGCAGTTGGGCCATGGAAGCGCATATAACATATAGAAGGAAAAGATCTAATCTTTGAGGAGGAGGAGAGTGGTAAAGAAGAAGCAGAACTAGGATTCGAGAGCTTGGAAATGGTAGCCATGGTGGGTTGGTGGCTGATGCAAGTATCCGATCAGAGCAGAGAAAGTGTAGCGAGTAGAGACGGAGAGGCGAAGAGGGTTTCGGGTTGGTGAGAGAGGGGAAGGGACTTTAGTCTAAGTCTGACTTCTTTTTATTTGCTACGTTACCTACGATGAGATGGGATGCGCTCCCACTTGACAATGCACATAGGTGAGTGATGACAGTAAAATTGGCACAGGACCGGATCTCACCTAATAGAGAAAATGTGAAAGAAAGGTGAAACTCAACGGGCAGGAGCCATGACTTCAAAAGGACATTTGTCCTTTCTACCCACTGAAGAGGTTAGGTGCACGGCTAAAAATGATTATAGTTTGATTAATATTTAATACTTTAGGGGTCACTTCACATCTTTTATTTTTAAATATTAGGATTTAGATCAATTTTCACCTAATTATCGATTAGGACAGATGAGGGTGGTGAAGTTAGGTGACAACCTACATAGTTACCATATAGATATTTTAATGGATATTTTCCACTTAACATTGTCAAGGAAATAAACTTTATAATAAAAGGTTTCAAATTTACTATTTTTTAAAGGACCTTTAGATTAATTATCTAAAATATAAGTAGTTTATAAATTTGAGTGATTTGAATAAATTATTTAACAAAAAATTCCTTAGCATGATATAAATGACACCATTTTGATTATCATTTTCTATTTAAGTAATAATGCTGATTATATACAAAACAATTTCATTTATGCCTCCTAAATTACATCGTTTGGATTGTTACGCAGAAATCAAATCATCTGTTTTACTTTTGTTGTTTCAATATTTTTCTAATTTATTTCATCCACATATTTATATGAGACCTACATAAATATATGGATAAAATAAGTGAGAACAGGGTTGGAATAGCATACATCTATTCTGTTATGTGGTACAAATATAAGAAGTGTTGTGTTACATAACACTTAATTAAATTATACGATGTTTATTTATTAAAAATGATATAAGGGATGTGAGTGAAAAAATAAACCTTAGGAAGATATATACTAATTTTTTAATATTAGAAACTAAAAAATTCCTCTAATGTTGTAATTAAGCATTTTCTCTTAGAATTTTATATTATCCTTCGTTTCTAACTGTCCTTTATGAGGATAACTTTTTTAAAAAATGATTTCGGCGAGCCTAAAAGATTGGCAGTGGCACTCACATAAGAAGATCAAAGAAAATGGGTCTCAAGTCCGAGTAGAACACATTGACAAATCAGGCTTAATGAAACAAAGGCTGACCAGTTTTATTGGTGGAACGTGTTCTGTCGGCCGATTAAGCATCCAAGAATTCGCAGCATCTTAATTAGGAATACAAATTTACAATGCATGAAAGAAGTAAAGAAAGCCGTATGAATGTGAAAATCATACTCCAACAACTCAGGAATTTAAAATCATTTTATCCCCTGGTTCATTTTGTTTCGTTGCTTTTGCGTGATAACATCAAATAAAACGAAAGGGAAAGGAAGACAGAAGAATATGACGGCTTCACTGCAACGATGTGCCAACTAAACTTCTCTTAAAATGGAAAAAACATACTCTACATTGCAAAATGTATAATATGGTAGGAGTAGATGTTGGGCAACTTAGGACCTATCAGGATTAAGGAAGAAGCAATCTGCAAATAGTTCCATCAACTTTGTATATGCCAATGACTAGGTGAAAACATTTAAGTATCTCTACAAATATGCAACGGTTTTAGTCAGCACTTGTACATTTCTGGTCTTGGTATTAACACCTTCAGCTGAATAGAACTGTCGTATATTGTAGGAAAAGAACATCTACTGTCAAAATGGCATCTTCCTCTTACCAAGGTTTCAAGTCCCCTACGGGTCCTGCTGTCCAATTCAGGATCTTGTCACCATTTTTCAAGTAAATAGTCTTGTGGTGCGGCAATTTCCGAGCCAATCCATTGAGTATTTGGTGGAAGGCGTCACCAGATTGTGCAGGCTGTGGAAACAGCATTGCCCTTTTCATCGAAGGATTTGCGAGAAGCCTCTGCTTCCTTAAAATCACTTCTGGCGGTATAGATGTTAGGATTGTGTCCAGTTTTGGAACACCTTTCTCAGCAACAAAAACACCAATTTCCTCCCACGGGATTGCGTCTGCGAAAGGTAGAACAATGTCATCTGCTATGATGACAGGTATGCATCCGAATACCACTGCTTCAACTAGTCTTGGACTCCATGGTGCCCAACCAAGAGGACACAGACAGAAGATAGCTCGTTGCATATCCTCGTAATATGTTGTTGGATGATCGGTTGAGATGTCAAATAGTGGATTGTTCTTAAAATTCTCCCAGACTGCAGCCCTTGCACCTCTGTTAAGAAGGCAGTCAATCTCATCAGAAACAACTCACAATCACAGCTTCAAATGAGTTAAACTACTATTCTAAGGTCTGCATTTGTCTCCTGGTGGCTGCTACCAGCTTATCGTGATACAATACCTTTACTGCATTTCAGAAAAGATTTGAACTTTGATTTCTATATGATAAAACATGTCTGGTATGCCGCAAGTTGCAATTGTGATAAGTTAGGTGGGAACAAACCTGGCGTAATAACCTCCTTCAGGATCATTATTGACATCATAAAACAAACCGCGGAAATAAACAAAAATTGAACGTGGAGTGTCTAGTGGGATTTGGCGGGCCTGCATTTTTTGGGGTGGAGCATATGGAGGAATTGTGATTGAGCCCTCATTCAAGCATACATGATTTCGTTGCCCAAAAGTTTGAACCAAGGTAGCACGTTGGAGTAATGGAAGAATTCCTCGTTCAATAGCTTTCTCTTCCTACGACAATTTGACCACAAACACATACTTTCATGTATCAGTGTTGGTCAGCAAATTACTATATTTTCGCCAACTGAATGGCTTGAAATTTACGGGACTAAAAAAGAGTCCTAAAATACAAGTGGTTTCTATGTGGTATAGATGAATGTCATGACCACCAAAAGCTTTTGACTATGTCAGCTCATGAAAAGCAGCAGGTATGAAACAATTAACAAAAAGATCATATCCTTTTTCATCTTCATTTTACAGGTTGTTATGGAATGGAAAAATCAATTCAAAGTCATGCTCGTCTGCCCATCATTTCTAATCCTACCACTTATCGCTGCAGATAAATTTCGATATACATTGGGAATTTAGAGTCCAAGAAAACTAGCTAGTTCATTCCAAAAGGAAAACAAATATGATATTACTTTATTACACAAGCAGAACTATCATAACACGTTAATAGCACATAGAAAGAATGGCCCAAAATGTTAATCCATTTGAAGGGAAATAGTTACAAGTAAAGATTCAAGCACCAAAAACTGATCTCACCTGATAGTGGAAACAGGCTCCAAAGTCATGGGGCACAACAAAGAAGTGATCAGCTCCTTCTGTGCGGTTCCAGTAAGGCCAGCTTGATGAAATAAGTTGTATTGCACTTCTCATCATCCGTGGAGACTTGAAGGGCAATGGCAAACCGGTAGGTGTAAGGTCACAAGTGGGGTATATGGGTGTATAAAACCAATCAGCCTCGTCTGGATTAAGGGTTCGAACTGGACTAGATAAGAGAAACCTATGCATGAAAGTCTCAGCAGCAAACATATGGGTGAGACATCTGGGATCCTTCTGCAGTAGTTTCTTGTTGTACTTGCTTGGAAGATCATATACATATACTTTTAATCTCCCCACGGGATTATCTTCTAGGACATCACCAGCACTCCCTGCATGAAACGATTCCCAAAGCATGCTTGACATTTTTGCTACAGAGCTACTTAGAGAAAATCAACAGGTTTTCATTTGCATAAATACGTAAGGAGCATCTAAAGTAACAATTTATCAACACCATTACAAGGACACTGCAACAGACTTAAGCAGTTTCCTGGGACCTGGGTTCGTCTGCACAACTTCAATAACTGGTAACTACGTACGATGATCTGTGAGTCAAAACCTTATAATGTATGCTAAGAATCGGGTACAGCAGAAAAAGCAACCGACGAAGACACTATTTACATTAAAAGAACTCCTCTTGGACAACAAACATCACACCGTGTGAAAGAAGGTTGATTGCTAATATGCTGAATGGTTTATCAGTTCCTTGTGATATGAGAACACTGTCTACCAACCAAGACTAGGTAAGTATCCATGATATGCAGGTGAACCTGTCCTTGCAAACCCAAGGGAAAAGAGTCCTTGAGGGCCGGAATTTCACTCAGAAATCAATAATATCTTCAGAATTTCAATCTCATGTTTTTTGCTCAAAATATTTGTCACCAGTCACACGAGTTACAGAAATGCAGAAACTCCTCTTAACATTAACGCTACACCTATTTAATCTAAACAATGCCACCTTGAAAATGATTCGAAATTAATAAGAACACAGACTGTCGTCCCCTGTCAACTGACGGAGAAAACGGAAACCCGAAACGACTCAAAATCATAGAATCAAAGAGATAAAGAAAGCTACCTGAAATACGCTCTGTTTTCAGAGTTTGGTGAGCATGAACTCTTTCAATGGAACCGTGAACAAGCAGCACAATAAGCATCCATATGCATGAGCCCATTTGCCCTCAGCCCCAGAACACAATTTCCGGATGAAAATTGAAAACGGTCTTGGGAGTCTGTGGAGACGAGGGCGAGCAGGCTGCATTTAGAAGAGTCTGTGGTTGGGAAGTCGTATAAGTAGTTGTTGGGGAGTTTACTTAGAATGGAAGCCATGGGACTAAACATAAAAATAGAGGAGTACTGGTATAGCTTTGAAAAGGAAATAAGCACAAAGGAATTTGCTTGAAGAAACAGAGAAAGACGCATTCTTTAAGTTGTGAAAATGCAGCGGCATCAAACAGCAGTTAGAAATCTACGTGAGCTAGTGAAAGCTGTGTTTGTTTTGCCGATTAGCTAACAAGTCCATCTCCATACCTTTGATTAACCAGCCAAAGTCTCTTCCTTTTCGTGGAAACGGACATTTTAACTCATTTGAAACATTCAGAATCGCATAGTCAATAGCTGCTTCAGGCACCAATCAAAGATCATTGCCCATTTGCTTGATCTTATGAGAGTTCAAGAATAAAAAGTCATCCATTAACGCATATGGGGAAAATATGTACGCAGAATCATTGTTCCACTGATTCTCAAATGTCTCTGAAACAATAAACAAATTATAATGCAAAAATTAAGAACTTGGACATCTTCGTAACTGCTCTAGGAAAGAATTAAGTGCTCGCGTACCTATCAAAAGATGTCATCCGATTAATTAGTAAATGGAAGCAAGCCAACCACGTTAAACACTTCCCAGGTATAAAACTTTTACAGGCTGTTTGGAAACTTTCGAATTAAATTCAATTACATTAATGAAGTTAAGATTGAATTCAATTTACATTGTTTAGAATAAATCTAGTAATATAAAAATTGAATTCAATTACACTGTTTAGAATAAATCCAATAATATTAAAATTGAATTCAATTACACTATTTGGAACAAATCCAATAAGATTATAATTGAATTCAATTATTTTATATGAGACATTTACCCCTGACTAAAAAATAATATTATCCAAAATAAAAGTCATTTTAGATAAATTTTAATTATTCAAAATAAGTGTCATTTTTGACATTGTATGCATGTTTAGAATTTTACTTCCAAAAGTACTCTTTAAATTGATTTACAAAGACAGTGGGGGTTGAACCCACACATAAATTCAATTCGTTGCCTTTTTTAGTTCCAAAAAATTGATTTGAATTCAATCCCACGATTGCATTCAAATCACGGCTTTCCAAACAGCCTCTTAGTGAAAGAATTGGATGAATTTGTTAATATCATTATGTTTATGATAGCGATGTCACCGCAAACTTCAACCATCATAAGATATATCAAGAAAGTATAGATAAATCAAACATCTATGTGATGTGGCGTGAAATAAATAGCAGACTACAAAGACTTAGCTGTGGAAAAATGAAGCTTAGTTGGAACTTGGAAGGTTTGAGACTGTTTTTTACAGCTTTATAACCTGTCCAGCAAGGGTTTGAAACCCAGATCGAATATTGAACTGAAGGTTTTACTGATCACTGGTTCGACCGGTTCAACCACCGATCGAATCAGTGTGACGTCATAATTACATAATAATAATATTTAATTATATATGATTCAGTCGGATTTTGCTAGGGCTGAACGTTATTGTTTGAATCTATGATTATGTTTGACTTCGGCTAAAGAATACCTGCAAAACAAACAAGGCACGCCGGGGGTTGATTCCCGGAAGGCCCCTCCGACGCTTAAGTCAGTCTGTTTTTAGAGGGGATTGGTCGTAGAGAACAGAGGAAACTAGGGTTGTTATCTCGTACCTCTATCATGGTAGAATAGTACCTTATATATGGCATGGATGTTAGGTTTAGGTATTCACGTAGATCTTTAAGTTTGCATGGGAGACTAACGCTTGATAGACCGTGGACGTGTAGAGATGGGCCTGGACCTAACATAGCTAACCCAACCATAAGCCCCCTACTCCTCGAGACTGAGCCAAGGGAAGGGTCGAAGGAGTACATAAGTATGAGACAACGTGCTTCTCAGGTAACTTGTGCTAGGCCCGATCGATCGATTACGTTGTGATGCGACCGGTCGAGCAGGTGTAATGTCTTAGCGGACCAGTAGAGGATAGCCGACCAATCGGTTGTAGTGATATGGCAGGTCGATCGGGTGTAACGACAATGTCAGTCGGGGGAGCGTAGTAGCAGTACCGATCGACTGGATGGCTAGACTTAAATAGAACTCTAGGCGTGATCATTACTGACGGTTCGCGTTATCTGAAAGATTGTCACGTACGTCTTTCTGGCTGCTGTACAGCTGTCGGGTGCGTCCTTTTTACTGTTGTGCAGCCGTCAGCCGTCAGGCGCACCCTTTCAATTAGTGTGTCGTTCTGAATTTCAAACAACCCTAATTCACCTCAGCTCAGATTCTGCCGCGTGTCCGCTTTGGCTTGGATGTTTGCCACGCGTCAAGCATTGGTTGGAACGTCTGTTCGACAGATCTTCTATAAATACTTAGGATTGAGAAACTACAGATTTTCTTCACACTTATTCTATTTTTGGACTTGCCTTCGGTTTTCATTATCGTCTTCTTACTTTCAGTCTCCAAAGTTTGCTTTCGATCGCCGCTGAAATCCCTAACTTCAATCATCAAATTAGGTACGTTCTTTTTTTGCGTTTCCTCCTCTAAACTTCTTTTTATAAGAATGTCGTCAACTAGTCCTAGACATGGGGTTAGTCCTAGGGGTGAAACCGCTGAGAGGGCCTTGCAGACAATCGGGCCACTTGAAATGCTGGCGGAAGTAGTGGAGGCGCCGGAGGCTGGCGAGAATGAGGTGCCCGAGGCTGGATGAACTGAGGAAGCTGGGGCTAGTACCCGGAAGGATGGGCAGATTATGGAGAAACCGTCGAGTCACCCATCAACGATGACCACCGTGGAGTTAAATCGGTCTGTTATCAAGAATAACATCCCTGCGGCGTGGGGTCCCAGGCTAGCTACCGAGAATGAGCGGATTCATAGCAGTCCAGGAGGGTATTTTGCTGTGTCGGACAGCTGTTTCTCGATCGGCGGTATGAAGCTCTCGTATGCTCCAATCATTGACGAGCTATGTGATGGACCAAAGCCAGCAGTGCGTTATGTTTATCAAAGGAGGAAGGATAGGGGTTTTCTGAGAGCTGGATCCATTATGGGAGTCTAGAAGGAATCTGTTATTAGAAGAATAAAAGCAACATGTGCGATGATTACATTACTGATTTACATTGCTGATTACATTACTGATTTACACGAGGGAATCTGCTGGTTGATTGACACGAGGGAATCTGCTGGTTTATTTGTAGGTTAGGCCAACGTGGCAAGTTTGTTACAAAGTTGTTTCTTGTTTGTTAGCCAACGATAGTATATAGATGAGAAACAGTAGAAAGGAAAGACATGGAAAAATGATATATTGTATTGACTGAAGAGTAAGGTAGGCTCTTGAAAACCTACTGGAGTCGTTTACAATTCAATACAGAAGCATTCTCTATTCATTGTTTACATTTCCAGAAGTTTGATTCTATCAATTTGGTATCAGAGCCCGCGATCCCCCTGTGTGTAATTTCCTCGTTAATCATGGAGTCAGCGTACCCGAAAACACGAATGGAAACCCGTGTAGAACAGCTCGAAGATGATGTTAAAGGCATTAACTCCAACCTTACCCTCTTGATCACCCAACTCCAGGAAACGCAAACTAATATTCAGCTGATTCTCCAAAACCAAACCCATCCAAACAGTTCTTCCATCCACTTGGGAGAACCCAGCCTTTCCAAAACACCCACGGCAAACTTGGGAGACAACACCAACACCACCCAAAATGATTTCCCTAATCCCGAATTACCTGGCATACTACCCTTTACTCAACTTTCGACAGAAAAATTCCAGAAAGGGATAAATACCCCAGGAAATTGGAGCTCCCTGTTTTTGATGGGGAAGATGCGGATTCGTGGATTTTTCGAGCCGAGCTCTATTTCGCCATTAATTGCCTAACTGAAGCTGAAAAGTTAAAGGCTGTCGGCGTGTGTTTTGAAGGGGAGGCTCAGGCATGGTTACGTTTTGAGGAACGTAACAGCTCCTTCTCGACTTGGGCAGAGTTGAAGGTGCAAATATTGCAGCGTTTCACCGGACTTCAGGATGTCACACTGTTGCATCGTTTCTTTGCGGTGAGACAGACTGGAACCGTGGCAGAGTATCGGTCCCAGTTTGAATACTTGGCGGCTTCGGTAAGTGCGTTGGAAGAAGAAACTATGGCAGCTATTTTTATGAATGGGTTGCAGGAGAAGATTAAGGCGGAGTTGCTTGTTTTGAACCCTCGTTCCTTGAAGGATATCATCGGCACAGCTAGCCGGATTGAACGGAAGAACCAGATATTGGGGATGACAGGAGGGCAAACGAAGCTGCGAGAGGTAACACCCCCCCAATATAAGCACGACTCCAAAACCATCACTTGGACTAAACCTTATAACCCACTGACCCAAAAGCCCTTTCCACATGCCAACCCAAAATCAGCTCCACCAGCCCAAACACAATACAAAACATTACCCACCGATCCTCCTAAACAGCTGTCCCTCACCTACCTACCCAAATTCCAGAAATTGACTCCAGCAGAGGCTCAATCAAAAAGTGCTCAAGGGTTGTGTTTTCGCTGTGATGAGAAATGGCATTTTGGCCATAGGTGCCCACAAAGAGAGTTAAACATCGTGCTAGTGAGTGAAGTAGAGGAAGGGGATGAGATTTTCGCAGAAAAGGAAGATTCAGTTGACGACGCCTTGAAGAATGTGGAGTTGTCCCTAAACTCTGTGGTGGGATTGTTGGAGCCACGGACATTGAAATTAAAGGGAGTAGTGCATGGAATAGAAGTCGTCGTGCTTATTGACTGTGGAGCAACACATAATTTCATTTCAACGGGGGTAGTAAAGGCTTTGCAGATTCCTGTTCAGGAGACGTCACCCTATGGGGTAGTAATAGGCTCTGGCAACCAATTGAAAGGCATGGGCTTGTGTAAGGGAGTAATCCTCAAGTTGCAGGAGCTTACCATCGTCGAGGATTTCTTGCCGTTGCCCTTGGGAAGCACAGACGTTATACTGGGACTGAAGTGGTTGGCCACGTTGGGGGAGACGCGGAATGACTGGAAAAGATT
>JANZLX010000003.1:7511819-7529226 GCA_025531955.1 Erythroxylum orinocense | reverse complement strand
ATTCTAATTACTTATATTGTAACTAATTAATTAATTATAATATAATTAATTAATTAATTAATTAATTATAATATAATTAATTAATTAATTAATTAATTAATTACAATATTTAATTAATTAACGAATTGTATTTAAATTAATTATATTGTAGTTAATTAATTATTAATAATATTTTAATTAATTAATTAATTATAAAATTTTAATTAATTAATAATTATATTTTAATTAGTTATATTTTAATTAATTGTAGCAAACACATCCTTACATAAAAATGATACTCATTTCTCTAAATTAGGAGAAGAATGGGGTATTATTACCCAAAAATGGGTAATTAAAATAATGATTCTATAATCATAATCCTTTATCAAACTCAATCTTTCATTCCATATCCATTCTCTTTTTTCATACCTACCAAACAAGCACACCTTAAGTTTATTTTTATTTTAGTAATCATAAAATTGAGATAAAATTTGAATTTATCAATTAATGTTTGCATTTTTACATTATTATCATTAGAAAATAACATTACAAATACATAAAACTAAACTTTAGAAAGGAATATTTCTAAGACGATAATAAAAATATAAATGCATATTCATTATCCTATTTTACGTACAGTTAAATACATAATATAAAGGAGTTAATATGAATTAAAAAGGGATACTTTAGGTACTTTAATTTCTCATTAATTATATTTAAGTTAACCTAAGGTAGTTAGAATTCTTTATGATTATATTAAAATAACTTTTAAGATATACCTTTATTACGAGCATATACTCATTACTTTTTTTTTATGTGCAAAGGAAGGTTAAAACAACAAAGCAAAGGAAAAGAAAAACAGATATTGAGAGCCAAGCCTAGCTATTGTTCTCTCTCAAATAAAGTGCCAACAGTGTCACCAATAAGAGCCATGAGGACTGAGCTTGGGGGAACAACCAAACCTGAAATGATAGCTTATCATGACTACCCATTTTGGCTAAAATATCAGCCACACTATTACCCTATCTAAGAATATGATCACAAGACACATTCCACCCCTAGTGGAGCATGGCTTTAATATCTTCAATGAGATTTGCATGAGGATGGAAGTAATAATCGATAATGTTAACTAATCTCAAGGCTTCCATAGAATCTGAGAATAAAGCAACTTGTTTAAATCCCTTATCCCAAGCAATACGAGGCCTCATTCTTCTTGCAAGCAATTCAGCGTTCATATTAGTGTCTCGGCCAATATATTCGGAAAATCCACCAAGCCATTTTTCATGATCATCATGGAGGACTCCACCAATACTAACATCACCCGAGTTTCCCAAAGCACTCCCATCCACATTAAGACTAACAAAATTATCCATAGGTCGCTGCCAACTGACTAACCTGCTGCTTCTATGACTTGTAGCACTAGGTTTCAAAAAACTTTGGTTCCACTCCCGTATAGTACTTGCGACAAAGCGGAATTGTTCAAGAGGAGGAACAATACAATCCTCTATAACTTTTCTATTTCTAATACACCAGATGGATCAAACAATTGCCAAGAAAGTGACATCGATACGATCACCATTGGCCAATAATGTAGAGTTCAAATAGTTAGCCTTTAACAATTGGAAGAAAACAGTAGAATCTGAAAAATTACCAACAAGTGGAAAAAAAACTTTCTCCAAAGTTCCTTCACCTTTGGACAGTCAAGATGAAAAATTGTTTCAGACCCCATATCGTATCGTTTACACCCCTCAGTTGGAGACAAACCTATATGAAAATGCCATTGCTAAGTATGAACCCTCTTATGCCAAATCAGCCAACACAAAAGTTTAACCTTCTCTGAACCACACACATGTCAAATCCAATTCCACTATTCTTGGTTTTCATCTTCATCCTTTAAAGCTAGCCGTCGAAAACCAGTTTATACTGTATATCGACTAGAAGAAGAAGGGCCCCAAATGAGTTTATCTTCTCCCACTCCTGTAAAAGGTTGACGTATGCGAGAAAACTCATTACGAATTGCATCTGGAATTTTTGTACGAAGGTTGCGAAAATTCCAATCACCTGCATCATCTAATATATTAGAAATCATCATGTCCCAATCTTCCTCCTCAACCATATTCAGCCTATTAATCAAAGGCACTTGACCTAACCAATTATCATGCCAAATAGACACGGAAAAACCTTGACCAATTTTGTACTTGTAACCATTTATGAGTTCATCTTGGACTTTAATGATGTCTAGCCAAACCTTTGAGCAATTTGACTTCTTTTCCCACTCAAGAAAGTTCTGCCTTTTACCATACTTGTCACAAATAAGAGAAACCCAGTTTTTATTTGGTTGTTCGTGAGATGTCCAAATTAACTTCCCAAAAAGAGCAGTATTCATCAACCAACTCTGTCAAAGACCCAATCCACCTGTAGATTTCGGTTTAGTCACTCTATCCTAAGAGATTAAGTGGATCCTTCTTCTGTTATCAGTGTTATTTCAAACAAATTTTTTTTATTACTTGGTCTATTTTACCACAAACATGGCTCGGAAGCCAAGCAACCTACATTAGATAATTTGGCATCGCTTTAAGGGTAGATTTTGCCAAAGTTACTCACCCTGCCATATTTAGCAAGCTAGCCTTCCACCTAGATAATTTCTGATTCATTCTCGTCACCTAGTCAGTGAAACTACTACTTCTCATCTTCCTATCACTAAGATCAACTCCAAGGTATTTGCCAAGATGAGTAGTGGCTTTAATGCCCAAAATACTCTCCTCCTGATTCGTCTTAGTTCGAGTAACACCATTATAAAAATATATTTTAGATTTATCCACATGAATCTTCATTCCTGAGGCAGCACTAAACTTAAGTAAAACATAATTAATCCGTTGAGCTTGGGAGCTTGTTGCTTTCGCACAGAAGATAACATCATCCGCGAACATGTGAGAAATTTTAATACCCCTACAAAAATAGGCTACTAGAGCCCAATTATTGTCTTGAACTTGTTGGTTTATCATTGCCTCAAGTTTCTCCATATACAAGACAAAAGGATAGGGAGACAAGGGATCACCTTGTCGAATTCCTCTCTTTGGACAAAACCTCGGGAGAGGCTCGCCATTCCAAAGAATAGATAGAGAAGTCTTCCTAATGCAATTCATAATAATTGAAACAATCGTAGTTGGAAAGCCAAAATCATATAACGTACCTTCTAAAAAATTCCATTTGATCCGATCGTAGGCCTTTTCAAAATCAATTTTGATTAACATTGATCCAACTTTGCTCTTAGACCTCCTCATAGAAAACATCAATTCCCTGGCCATCAAGATGTTATCAATCGTACTTCTACCTGGAATGAAACTGCTCTAAAAAGGGTGGACAATAGCATTTAAAAATGGTCTCAACCTGTTAAAAATGATCTTTGTCACCAATTTGTATGTAACATTACACGGACTGATTGGCAAGAACTTCTTGATAGAATCTGGTGAAGCTTCTTTAGGAATTAAGGCAATCAAAGTTTCTGCTGAAATACCCTTAATGTTGCCAGTGAGGAAAGCTTTTTGAATCATGGATACAATAGAGCCTCCCATCGTATCCCAAAATTGTTTAAAGAATATTAGTTGAAAGCCATTAGGACCTAAAGATTTATAACTTCCCATTGAGTTAAGAGCATTCCAAACCTCCTCAGGCTGTACTAGTTTGGACAGAGAATCAACTGTATCCGGACTCAAAGTTAAGTGATTCTAACTTATTCTACTCTCTCCATTCCCTTCCGAGTTGGCAAACAAATCTTTGAAATAATAAAAAAGCTCATTCTTAATAGCTCTAAAGTTAGCACACCAATCATTAAAACCAGTCAATTTTAACTTCTCAATTTTATTCCTTTTCCTACGCACCACGGTTGTGGCGTGAAAGAACCTGGTGTTTTTGTAACATCCTAGATTACCCACTTATAGATATTGTCCGCTTTGAGCCTTGATCCAACTAATCCCTCACGTTTTTTGCTTTTCCCTAGGCTTTCCTAAGAGGTCACCCATCCTAGAACTACTCTCACCTAAGCACATTTAATCTCGAAGTTCCAATGGGATCCGGTGCATTAGGCCATGGAAAACACGTCTATAAGGGAGAGGTATTTGTACCCTTACAAGGCGTACTTCGTTCTCCTCTCCAATCGATGTGGGATCTCACATATCGATGTGGGATCTCACATTCTTGTGATCAGTTTATATACAACAAATATCCCCATAAAAATAGTGTCTCCAAATCTTAAGTGCAAATACTACCGCTGCAAACTCCAAATCATGTATAGGACAATTTAGCTCATGCTTCTTCAGCTATTTAGAAGTATATGCGATTATTAGGCCGGCCAACATAAGTACACGGCCAAGTCTCTAATGACTGGCTTCACTATATACCTCATACCCTACTTCCTGGCTAGATAGGGCAAGCGCTGGAGCTGAAATCACTGCAAATAAAATGCAATGAATAACGACTTATTTTTCTAAAACTACATTTTTCAATAACTTTGCATTTGGATTTTAAAAGATGACTTTTATTGCCTTGTAACATCCCAGATCACCCACTTATAGATATTGTTCTCTTTGGGTCTTGTCCCTCTTTGGGGTCTAGCCTAGCTGGCACAACGATTCGGGTTCCAGCTCTGATATCACTTGTAACATCCCAGATCACTCGTTTACAGATATTGTCCGCTTTGGGCCTTGGCCCAATCAAGTCCTCACGGTTTTGCTTTTTCCGAGGCCTTCTCAAGAGGTTACCCATCCTAGAACTACTCTCACCTAAGCACATTTAACCTTGAAGTTCTGATGAGATTTGGTCCATTAGGCCATGAAAAATGCGACTCTAAGGGAGAGGTATTCGTACCCTTATAAGGTGTACTTCATTCCCCTTTTTAACTAATGTGAGATCTCACACTCTCCACTCCCCTTAGGTCCCTGCCCTCTTTTGGGGTCTAGCCTAGCTGGCACAACAGTTCAGGTACCGGCTCTGATATCACTTGTAACATCCCAAATCACCTACTTACAGATATTGTCCGCTTTGGGTCTTGACCCTCTTTGGGGTGCAACCTAGCTGGCATAACGATTCATGTACCAGTTTGATACCACCTGTAACACCCCAGATCACCCGCTTATAGATATTGTCCGCTTTGGGTCTTGGCCCAGCCAATTCCTCACGGTTTTGTTTTTCCCGAGGTCTTCCCAGGAGGTCACTCATCTTAGAACTGCTATCACTCAAGCACATTTAACTTTAAAGTTTCGATGGGATTCGGTGCATTAGGTCATGAAAAACGTGTATGTAAGAGAGAAGTATCCGTACCCTTATAAGGCATACTTCGTTCCCCTCTCCAACTAATGTGGGATCTCATACTCTTTACCCCTTTTAGGGCCCAGCCCTCTTTGGGGTCCAGCCTAACTGGCACAACAATTCGAGTTTCAGCTCTGATACCACTTGTAACATCCCAGATCACCCGCTTACAGATATTGTCTGCTTTGGGCCTTGGCCCAGCCAAGCCCTCACGGTTTTGCTCTTCTCGAGACCTTCCCAGGAGGTCACCTATCTTCGAACTACTCTCACCCAAGCACATTTAACCTCGGAGTTCTGATGGGATTTGGTCTATTAGGCCATGAAAATCGCGTCTCTAAGGGAGAGGTATCCATACTCTTATAAGGCGTACTTCGTTCCCCTCTCCAACCGATGTGAGATCTCACACTTTTCACCCCCTTAGGGCCCTTCTCTCTTTTAGGGTTCAGTCTAGCTGACACAACGGTTCAGCTACCGGCTCTGATACCAGTTGTAACATCCCAGATCACCCGCTTATAAATATTGTCCGCTTTGGACCTTGGTCCAGCAAAGTCCTCACGGTTTTGCTTTTCCCGAGGCCTTCCCAGGAGGTCACCCATCCTAGAATTACTCTCACCTAAGCACATTTAACCTCGGAGTTCTGATGGGATCTGGTGCATTAGGCCATGGAAAACGTGTCTGTAAGGAAGAGGTATCCATACCTTTATAAGACATACTTCGTTCCCCTCTCCAACCGATGTGGGATCTCACACACTTTTTGTCACCAAATAGGAGATTTTGCTCTTAACTTTTCTAAAACCAAAGAACCTCTTTTTGGGCAAGAACTTGGTTATATTTGAAGGAAAGTTGTTTCTCGAGATCTTTCAAATTAGAAGAATCATAATGTTGAAGTCTTTGTTGGACACCATCAATTCCAGCTTTCAGAAGTCGTTTCCTGTGAAAAATATTTCCAATTTTTTTTATGAAAATTAATGCAAGCTTTCTCATTTCTCTCAAGAGCTTTGTTTGGTGGAATATTAGGTTCTCAAGTACTCCTAATCAATTGTTTAAAACGATTATTAGTCAACCAGGTTGCTTCAAATCTAAACGGCCTCAAGCCTCGGGTACGACCAACGTGATCAAGACCACCCAATTGAGCAAGAATAGCATTATGGTCGGAGTAAATCCGCAGCAAATGGGAGATGACAGCTTTAGGGAACATGATTCTCCATTCTACAGTAGAGACTGCCCGATCAAGGCACTCAGCAATTCTAGGGGAAGAACGTCGAACCCAAGTAAACTGTTGACCCATAAAGCCAAGATCAACAAGGTTACATCCTTGAAGATGTTCATTGAATTTAATAGCTCTGTTCGCATAAAAACGACCACCCTGCTTCTCTTCCCTACTGGGAACACCATTTAAATCACCAATTACTAGCCAAGGAAGGTGTCTACCTGCAAACCTCCCTTGCAAATAGTCCCATAATCGGTCACGGAGGCTCGAAGTTGTGCTGGCATAGATGGCCGAAAAAAGCAGGAATTCCCATCCGCCGTGACAACATATCCAGAGACCATTTGAGAAGTTAATGTGACATCCATAAAGCTGCAACAACTATTTTTCCAGAAGACCCAAATACCGCCAGAGAGACCGGTCGGATCATGAATAGCAAAGCCATCAAACCCCATTTTTTGCCAATGCCTCTTTTGATTTGTGAAAGAAACTTTAGTCTCAACTAAAATAACCATAGCCACTCTATTGGCTTTAATGAATTCTCTAGCATGACGCCAAGCAATTGTATTTCCATCACCCCTAATATTCCACATTAAGATATTAAAATTAATCATTAAGTAATGAGAAAAAAGAGGAGCAAGGAACAATTAATCAGCTATGACCGTATAGGTCTGCTAAGCCAAAACATTAGCTTCCATAGAGATATCCTCAATGTCCAGAGCGATAACGACATCGTTCATCGGATTAGTAATAGTGTTAAATTCCATCGGATCCTCTGTATCGCCAGCACTATTCGGGGGCCTAGTTGTATGGAAGACACCTCCCAGATTATTACCTTGACCCTTACTAGTACTGTCTTTTTCTGAAACATAAGGGAGTGTACTTCCCACAAGTGGAGGAAGAACATTAGCTTATTTTGGAGTGTCATCACTCAACTCTTGAATCTTCCCATGGCTTTGATCACCATTCTTTTCCATAAAAGCAAAAATTGATTCTGTATTAGTCTCTGACACTGTTTTGTTATCCTTGCGCGAATATACGCTCATATTTTTCTTTGTCCCTCGTTTCTAAAGTATCTTTTTATTGCATTGGCTAAAAATTAAAGACGGCTAAAAGCATTCATTCTCTCCTCCATTTGATTTCCCAATCTATGCTCAGGTACTTTAGCCTCCACATTGGTAAGTCTTTGGAATCTGTTTCCATTAGTGCCTAAACTCAAATTTTGAGTAGATGTCCTTGGCCCTCTATTTTTTCTTGTGACAACCATCCATACCCCATGAATGGGCCATCTGTCATCCTTATTGGAAGCGTTAGTATCTGGACTATTCTTGCCATAGAATCACCATTCTCATCACTGGACTTTCTTGTGGAACATGTCTCTGAAACATGCCCATAGATTCCATAGTGGAAACATATTTTGTGAAGAGCTTCGTACACTACTCTATATTTCACATCCTTAATCTCAATCATCGGAACCAATGGTTTACAGAGATCAAATTCAACACAAATTCATGCAAACTTTCCTCTATGTGTATGAAAAGTATTCCTATCTAGTTTGTTTGGTTAACCTATAGATCTCACTAAGGTTGCGAGCACATTTGCATTGTAGTATTCCATAGGTAATTCTGGGATCATGATCCAAACAAGAACTTTATCAAAACTAGCAGACGAAGTATGGAATTTGGGACTCCATTATCGCACCATAAGATAATGGTCTTGGATGATCCAAGGACCTTTGCTTAAAGCAACGTGTCTATCCTCATCCTTTGCAAATTTAATCATGTAGAAATCGTTTTCCAAATTAGCTATTTCAATATTACCTTTGGGTTTCCAAAGATGATTTTTTTCGATGATAGAAAATAAAACCCCACCGACTTACCGAAAACCTTGACGATCACAACCCCCTTCAAACATTTCTCGAGCTTGTCCCAAAAATTGCAATTAAAATAGTAACAGGGCAATAACTCATGCTCATCCCTATACTTAATTCTCATAGTATCATCATTGGGAAATTCGTCGCGGCGAATAGTGAAAGCCTCTGTTGTCTCTGTTTTGTTATCTGGTGGGTCTGGCGGACGTTGCCGTTTTCCCAGCGAATTCAGAGTGGAGCCCTAATTGTTGCGTCATTATTGATTTATACTCATGACTCAATGTAGTGTGAAAATTTAATGTTTAAGTTATGATTTTTTTATTTTGAGCAATAAATTCTTTTTTGCAATATAAATTACTAAAAGAAAGATGTAATGATTTTATATAGTTAGGTATTATTGAATTTGTTATGTAATGGTGTTATATAGAAAAAAAACTTTATTTTTTTAATATCATGTTTTTAATTTGATTTTGACATATGTCTTTATTTATTTTTACAGATAAATATAGAAAAGTCTAATTATTCATAATAATTCAACCATCTCAGGTTTACAAAGATTTGATGATTCAGCTTGGGCTCATGCTAGATCGGTTCCTAGAATAAAGAATCATATCATTTATTTATATGGCAACAAACATTTGAAAAGTAAGGAAATCGTCATATTAAAGAAGCATTTGGTTGGGATTAAAGGTGATATGCAATAACTGGTAAAAGTTGTTTCTTTGTGACTAGAAGGTAACATATTTAAATCATAAAAATAACCTTTTCGTAGGCAGATGTTGCATACATCGATGACCCTCCCTAGACCCTCGCAAAGTAAGGAGTTTTGTGTACTTAGTACGTTAACTTTGACTTTTTTTATAGAGCTTTGTAAGAAAGTGAGTTATGATGTGAAATGAAAAATGAAGATTTTTCTTAAAAAAATATCAGTATGAAAAAGATAGAAGATAAAAACCGAATTATGGAATTGGTAGTGAAAGTTCCTTTTACGTTTGTCAAGATGATAACATGATATTGAAGGTGTTATTCCTAACCAATAAGAAGGAAAAATTGCACTTGATGTAAGGGAAAGAAGAAGATAAGTACTTAACATTTTTGCACCACGAATGATTCCTAGATCTCAGCTTTCAATATGTAATATCTGACATTATAAAGAAGCAACTCATAATATGGATATAGCAATGGCTAGATTGTGATATAATTCAGATATAATATTCAATACTGCTCAATCTTATTATTACCAACTTGTGATAGATGTTATTGTCTCTTATAATCCATGATATAAAACTCTTTCAATTGATGAATATTAAGGTAAACTTCTGATAATATCTGTTTATGAAATAAACAATTATTTGGATGAAAGAAGAATGACTATGACTACTTATGGTTGTTTAATCATTTAGTTGGACAAATAGAAGATAAAAATCTATTATCAATTTTTTGGTTTATTCTACAAAGGGGATAATGTTTTTGAAGTCTATTGATGAATCTGGTCTTGTTAGAAATATCGATACTTTGTTTTAAATATTTGATGAAGTTATGAATGAAGTTGAGCCAAAAAAATATTGTTCAGTTAATTACTGACAATGATTCTACTTACAAAGTAGTTGGAAGAAGATTACAAAGCAATTGCATTGCATTGACTTGATGTTGAAAAATATACAAGATGCTAGATATTTTCCTATCATTGATAAGACTATGTAGAAAGTAAAAAAAAGTGACCGAGTTTGCCTACAATTGTGCATGAGTTCTAAATTTAATGAGAAGGATTTCATTAATAGTAGGAATTTATGTCGTCCTGCTATTACAAGATTTGCAACTAATTTCTTATCACTTTAGTGTTTTGTTTTAATAAAAAAGTTGTTAAGACAAATGTTTAAAAGTGATAAATGATTACATCTTAGCATGCTAGGTTTAATGTTGGATTGGAAGTTTCTAAAATTATACTTGAATATTATAAATTTTGGTCTCAATGTCAATTTGTTATCTGAGTTTGTAAGCCTTTGGTAAGGATATTTCATCTAGTTGATAGTGATAAGATGTTAACATTATAATGTTATGGAAAGGAAGAAGGAAGCAATCAAGGCTAATATGAAGAAGAATTGCCTTCTTTGCATATATCTTATCTAATTGTCAACAATGAGAGATGAGAAAGACAATTTTACTTTCTGTGTTTACAATTGGAACATTTTTTTAATCTAGCGTTTATTTTAGACCAAATTTTACAAAAAAAAAGGATAAAATTAATCAGGGAATGCTATAATTATTATAATAATTATTGCCAACGAGATAATACAAGATCTTCTAAACTCACAAATGGAAATTTATAGGGACGCTTAAGGTAGTTTTAATATGGTTATTGTTATTCGTTAAAGAGACAAACTTAATCCAAATATACATATATATTTTTCATTTTTGTTACATTTTGTAAATTAATAATCACTTTATTTTATTTATAATATTACTTTTGTTCTCTTATAATTACTTGACATGACCAATTCATAAGTGATGTTTTAAAATTGTAAAAGTTTACAATTCAAATTTTGAATCAATATGTGAATGCAATAGAATGTGAAAGGAATAGGAACACATTTGAATTCTTCAATTAAAAAATGAATAGATTTTAACACAAAAGATTGAACGACTTGCTATTAAATATTATATTATGAGATAATTATAAAAATTTATAATTTATTCACCAAATACAAATATTTAAAGATGGGTAAAATTGATATAGTAAATTTAAATAAATAATCAAGCCTCCCGTGACATTAGAAAATATAAGGATATATGTTGTTGATATAATCATCATTCAAAAACAAGTAAATTACTTTACAAATTTTTATGAATTATTTATTAAAAAAATTAAAACTAATTAGTTACAAGATTTACAACTTTTCGTGTAGCTTTCTTTTGCAGGGTTCTTGATGGTGTTGTGATTCTACCCATTATTTTACACAAAAGGTCCTTGCATACGGAACTCCATTGCCCTAACCCTAACATCAGCATAATTTTATACTTGAAATTTAAGCATAAAGAGAGTAACATATCCCTATTATCATACTTGTTACATCACTTAAGAATCAGAGACGCAAAAAGATCAGCAAATAATATGTGCTGGCCTATGTTCTCTGGAAAGCTATGGTACAGTATACAGATGGACAACATTTGTTCAAAAACTTGGACAGTTGATATGTTTATGGTTTGGCCGACTACCATCCTCTGTATTTAATTAGTGCAAGTTGGATGGATGAAGCTCAGTAAATGAAGCCTCGTTCTTTAAAGTCTTGGGCATAAGAAAACAAGAATACAATCTCAACTCTAAATTCTCCATTTTATCGAACTTAAATACTTCAGTACATGTTTTCAACAAAAAAAAAAAAAAAGCTTCAGTACATGTAGGTGCTTGCTGCTTTAACATTTTTGTAAGCGTAAATGCCATTAAACTGTTTCTTATAACTAATGTGGCTAACACATTTTGGGTTTAACAAGAGCAACAGAATCAGTGATCATGTACCAAATACAGTTGGCTGTTGGCAGAGTTGACGCTGTCCAGGAAATATGCACAGTAAATTATATGCATATTTCCTACCAACTCTAGCTGTTTGTCTGGCATACCAGCTATCAGGTCAAGGGACAACTTCTCCACCAAACAAATTTCAACGCTGAAGATAATTAATTTGGAAAATAAATAATCGTAATTTTATTAGAAATAAAGAATATTGTGGCTGCGGTTAAATTTTTAAAGCTGAAGATTTTTTTCCATCGTCCAGTTGAAATTTCAACATAAAAGGGTCTTTGGTTGAGGGCTGATACTTTCATACTTTTTAGGTTCCAGAATCCAGTTAGTCTCTTACAATTTAGTCAATCTCCTGTCATTGGAGGTGATTTATAGTCTTCAAAGTCGACCAATAAAACAGGAAAAGAGAGATAGGAAAACAGATCAAACACAGAGAACATTGGAAAATGGAATTCAGGAACAGAGACGAAGTAAATGGAAACGGGGCAACGGAAAAACAGAATGGAGAAGAAAGAAGAATCAATGACATTGAGCAAACAAAAATTGGTGTCATGAGAGCATTTGTCGAAGCTCAAGATCCCTCCTCCAAGGTCCCAGCTTTTCTCTTCTTTACCTCTTTCTTTTTTCTCCTAAGATTAAGTCTAAACCCACCTGGGATGAAAAACAATATCAGAATCATTGGCTGGAAACTGAAAAACCATGTCTTTTGCGGGACGTTTGTTGGATTTTGTTTGGTTCTGAAGATTTTGTTCAGGGGAATATTAAAAAATTTGCAAGGTTCAGTCCCACAGTTGTTTCGTTTGTTGCTATGAGAACGGTTTTTGGTGTCTGAATGGAAGCTTTCTTGCCCAGAATTTGATTAAAGATGACTCCCTTCTCTGATTCTTGATAAACTTGGAAAAGTTGTCTCCTTTACCTTTTGTTGTGATCTATTGCTACATGAGAGCTCTTACATGTTTATATTACTGAAGTTCTGTAAATGTTGAATACGGCGACAGTATCATTGGTTTCGCTCGGATCTAGATTTAGTTAACTTGTATGTACAGTGATGTTTAAGTATGGTTAATCAATTCATAGCTTACCAGTGTTACCTTTGCTTGCATTGTGCTTCAATCTAATAATTTTGATTTCAGGAAGTGGATGATTTCATGATCAGGAGGTTTCTGCGGGCTCGGGAACTAGACATTGAAAAGGCCTCCAACTTATTTCTCAAGTATCTAAGCTGGAGGCGATCCTTTGTACCCAATGGCTCCATATCTCCGTCAGAGATTCCAACTGAACTTGCACAAAACAAGTTGTTTATGCAAGGTGTTGATAAGCAAAATCGCCCCATAGTGATTGTTTTTGGTGCCAGGCACAAGCCCTACAAAGGGAATTTAGAAGAGTTTAAGCGTATGTTGTATCCCCTGGCACTACTCGTTCAATAATAGGGCAAAATTATCTGCAAAGCTGAGTCATCAGTTTCTGTTTCATCGTTAATTCCTTTAGCTAAATCCTGTACTGTCCTGCCTGCAGGTTTTGTAGTCTTTACTCTTGACAGAATATGCGCCAGGTAAGTCCTTTCTGTTACAACTTGGATCTCTATTGTCTGCTTTTATCAATGGCAATCAATCCCAGTGTCATTTTTTTTTAAGTTGATAAACTTAAACCTGGGTGCAAGCTAGATTGCTATGTTTGTGTCCCCTCGGTTATCGATCCTTTAATGCAAATATTGCATAATTTCTTTTCCAGTCTGAAGGAACAGAGGTATTCTAATCCTCATGTTTTTAATCTAGACACTGAATTTAGCTCATGCAATATATTGTTGGTTGCAGACTGCCACCTGGACAGGAAAAGTTTATGGCCATAGCTGATATTGAGGGGTGGGGATACTCTAACAGTGACATTCGTGGATACATAGCGGCACTGTCCATTTTGCAGGTTTGACAACCTACCATGGGCAATCTACTAATTCTTGTTCATAATGGTTTGCTGTTTAGAAGCATTACATCCATTTTCAAAATGTTGTAATAGAAGGATTAAGGCTGAAACATATTGCTGCTGAGAAAAATGCTTATAGTGGCAATCTGAATTCTTGGTGACAGGACTGTTACCCTGAGAGGTTAGGGAAATTGTTTTTTGTTCATGTGCCTTACGTCTTCATGACAGCATGGAAGGTCGTTTACCCTTTTGTTGACAGCAAAACCAAAAAGAAGGTACATAAATGTCTTTCTTCGTAAACAGCTTATCCAGCTTTTCTTTATGTTTTTTTTTTAAACCTTACTTTCTAGAGTAAAAAGGAAACTGTTCTCATGACATCTCCAGGAACATGGTGATCATCAAACAACTGCCTTTCTTTTGAATATAATGGGTAAAAAAAAATGTCATCTAATAAGATGGCCATAGTAATAAACTTCTGTCGGAGGTGCCATACCACGTTACCAATATTACCTGGAATTGCTGTCAACAAGTAATGTTGTTATTGTCAATAGATATTCCAGCTTCCTACCCAAGTACCCCAGTGCTGCAACTTTTTAGTATCTCTTTGTGTTTGTTTTTGCACTTTAGAACGACAATTGAGCTGTGTGTAAATGGAAAACAAATCTTGTCATTATGATGGAACTTATTTCAGATGGATCCTACCTGTTAACATATTTGTCAAATTTTATGCAGATAATTTTCGTGGAGAACAAAAAGTTGACATCAACTCTGCTTCGTGACATTGATGAAAGCCAGCTTCCGGATGGATACGGAGGCAAACTGCCATTAGTTCCTATTCAAGATAGCTAACTTAATTTACTTGTTAGTGCTTGAGAAGGCCAAGTATTTATTGTGGTCTACAATTTCTAGAGTTTGAGCACTGGGAAGCCGTTATAGCTATTCGATTTTTCAACAGCCTCTACGCCCGCCTTACACAGGTGCAAACAGCATTTTAAATGTATCTTAAACTTTTTTCTATTCTACTGTTACTGGCTGACGATAAGCTGATTAATTAGAGCCGAATACGCTATGGATTTGACATTCTTATGTTGGACGAAAGCAAGTTGGTACTGAAATAGGTTTTGATGATTCAGTTGCAATATACTTGCATGTGAAACAATTCACAACTTTATTTTCCTCTTAGATGAGACCCTGAACTTGAGTACTAGTTGTAAATGATAGATGAAAAAATGCCAACCGAGCCAAATATACCAGCAAGATGTAGATAGAAAATAATGCAATAATTCTGAACGAACCTGTGTAAATTGGAATGTAGTCCTCAGTAAAAAAAGTTAGATGCAAAGCATCCACAAGAACTTGAATCTTGCCAAGTAAAGATGGCGCAAGTATCTAATGCATTTAAAACTTGGTAAGCAATAACTGAAAAGTAACCTAATAGAATGAAGAACTCAATTAAATTGAAGTTTATTATTAAGAAAATCGGACCCTCGCCATTAATGACGGTGGATACAGCATCCAAAATGGTGTCATGTTGGTCAAACCAAGTTAACAGAAAGATACAATCAATTGACAAGTGTTTTATCTGCATCTCCAAGGCATAAAGACCAAAATTTAATACATCTTTGCCCCATAAAAGAATTCCTGCACATTTCTCATCCAATAAGAATCTTGTTCTCATCCAAGAAGTTGTAAGTTGGGACCTCTAAGTTGAAAGGAGCTGGGCCTTTGCGGATCCTACCAGATATGTCATAATGTGAACCATGGCATGGGCAAAACCAACCACCAAAATCACCAGCATTTGGTAATGGAATGCACCCCAAGTGGGTGCAGACTCCCACCACAATAAGCCATTCTGGATTCTTAACCCTGGCCGAGTCCTCCTGTGGATCCCGAAGTGACCCAACATCAACACTGTTAGCCAAATTAATGTCATCTTCAGTTCGCCTTCTAATGAAAACTGGCTTTCCACGCCACTTGACAGTTATAGTAGTCCCAGGCTCAATGCTAGAGAGGTCAACCTCAAGGGACGCGAGGGCAAGGACATCTTTGCTGGCAGACATGCTCAAGACAAATTTGAGGATCAGAAGACGAATTAGGGATGCATAAACAAACCTGCCACCAGTCAAGACAAAGTAGGCAAAGGCACGCTTGCTGGGGTCACCAGGTGGAAAACGCTCGTGATTATACTCATCATATGTAATTTTTGGAGTAGGATTCTTCACTGCTAACACAGTGGCGGGGAGTTCTTCGATCAAACTGACATCTTGGCCTGAGGGGAGGATTCCAGAAGAAAACCCTGATAAAAATGAATAAATCATCAGCACATCCGATATCCATTTGATTAAAATAAGTAAATCTTATAGTGAAAGGCCCCAAGAATATCAAGGATTCCAGAAGAAATCCCTGAAAAAGTGAATCAATCATTAGCACATTCTATATCCACTTGATTAAGAAAAGTACTGTTATAGCGACAAATCCTAAGAATATCAAGCTAGTCTTATTGATTCAAGAGTCCACTCACTAAACGAACAATACGGACAAAAATAGGAAAGGAAATTCAAAGGAAATATGGCTAAAGCCAAACGGAACAAGGATGATGTGGAACAAAGTCAAGGCTACTCATTAAATCCTTATTCCGAAATGGGATTTCGTCGACAAGTCTTATGATGCTATATGAAACAAAGAGAAAAGTGTGGAACTTCAACTAACGTATTCTTCATTTGTACAGATTTGACAAGAAACATAAATGAAACACATCATGACTACTAGCTTAAAGACTCTGAGGCCGGACACAAAGATAAAATGGTGAAACTTTAATGAATGTATTCTACATTTCTGTAGAGTTGTGATCAGTAAACAAGAAGAAAGAAACACCTCATGAATAACAGCCTAAGGATTCTGAAGCTGGATCATGTTCAGCCCATAAATTTAGCATTTGAAGGAAAACAAATCACAGTCATTGAGGTATATGAATCGTAAAAGGAAAAAAAGAGAACCTCTGAAGAAATATGGAGACAGTGAGAAGCGATAGGGAGAGGAAACAGATCTGGAAGAGGCAGAGGCCGAATCATCATTGGCATTATAAAGAATATGATGATGGTTTCGAAAGACAATGTCAGAGGTTGCTTGTGATGATCTCCACGAGCCGCCTAGAGACGAAACCCTCTTCCCCGAGATCCTAAGCATCGTCGTCGTTCTTTCCCCACGCACCGGTCTATTGAAATCACAATCGCTGGTCAAAATGATCCTTTCTAGTTCTAACTAAACAAGACAACTACAGGCTTCAAGTCTTAAGTTGCCTCCCTCTTGTCTTGGCCTTGTAACTTGTAATGCTCTACTCGTACGCTGATAAATTACAGCTCTCACTTTCTAACTTATTAAAGTGGAAGACCACAATGATAGAATTTTATCATTATTGTGGACTAGCATAAAAATATAATTGTGTACAAATCTCGATTAATTAGATGTCAATGCTAATTCTCAATTTAACGTGCCATTAGGCCTGTGTTCATGGGCCTGCTATGATAGGTAGGCTTGGCCCATGTATTATAAAGCACAGGAGGCCCTACTGCTAGCCAGCCTATAAATACAGTTGCCCCATTGA
>JANZLX010000003.1:7480922-7493567 GCA_025531955.1 Erythroxylum orinocense | reverse complement strand
ACAATGAATGATTACCCCCTTTGAAGCTCTCGGTGAACTCAAATCGTTGCTACATATTCAAGAGATCGGAAACCTAGCCACGCATCACATCGAAGAACTCCATTAATGCTAGAAAACCGACGCTGCTCATGGCTCAGACGATGAACGGATGATGGAGGTGAGCAACAAACGTTGACGGAGAATGTAAAGAAGAAGGAGGAGATGTCACCTGCGGTTGCCGACTGTAAAAACAAAGGAAAAAGAAAATATCAGAACGCGTAAACCTAGAGCTCTCGATTACGGTCGACCTCTGTTTTAACCTAATTTGGCAAAATATATAGAGGTTAAGTCGGGCCGGGTTGCACAGTGAGACAAAATTTCTATTTTTGGGTCGGGTATTCGTTCGTTCGTCGCGACGAATTAATTAAATATTAGTCGCGACGAATTGAATTTGCTCGTTCGTCACGACAAGGTAATTAAATGGAAATTCATTCGTCGCGACTAATGGGAGTGCTGGTTCGTCCCGACGTCTGGAAGGAGTCTAACGACCTGTTGACTTCCTGGATGGTTGACTCCATGTTCCTACAAAATAAAAAACTTGCAGTATTAATTGTCCTCATGAAAATTATGGAGAAATTAATATCAAATTACGACAATGTATTGACAATTTGTAAATTATGAAAGCTCGATATGAGGAACCAATTTGAGCACGAAAATCATCAATTAGCAGTCAACAAGTTCACAAATAGTTAAGAAATTAAGGCTAATATATAATGTAAACTTGACTCAATCACTTATGTTATTGTTTCTCAAATGAGTTTGTATGATGAACAAATTTCTGATAAAGCTATAGTTTCAAAAATATTGCATAGTCTCACTCCTAAATTTAATAATGTGGTTGCTGCCATAGAAGAATCTAAAGATTTATCTAGTTATTATTTTGATGATTTAATGGGTTCTTTGCAAGCTCATGAGGACAAGATTAACAAAACTTAAGCATTGAATGAAGAAAATACCTTTAAGGTGAAAGTTGAGTCCTCTAACAAAGGTGATCTTAGTTGTTACTGTGGTTAAGTTTGTGGACATGATACAGGCCATAGAGGAAGGCCAAATTGCCAATAAAGGTAGTATAGAAATGATAAACAAAGGCAAAGTAATCAAACAAGGTCATTGTTCGTTCGTAAACCAAACTGTTAGTTTTACGTTAAAAATTGCAAGTATACAAGTCATTACTTGTAGTTAAAAACAAATATGGTCCCATAGAGATTGAAGTTAGACATCACTCAATTTAGGTTAAACTTTGTTTAAGAAAATGATTTCAAAAGATTAAAAACTATAAATTAAATGAAAATTAATTAAAGTAGCATTGAACAACCAATTAAGGCAAAGAGCAATAATCTGATGGCCAAGGTTTAAAATTAGGAGTTACTCTATCCTTATTTTGCTTTCCTCTTTTGTTCTTGATTCAATTATACTTGACCCTCTCTCAAGGGATAATTAGCTAACCTTAATTGAATGGATTAGAATTAGTTATGCTATCTTTAAACTTACCAACTTCTCCTAATCCTTCAACAAGATTTTAAGCACTCTTATAGGTGATCTTAAGCAAACAGCTAGGATTTCTCTTTAATTATTTGAAAAAAAAACCTAAATATTTATTAGGTCTGTTGGGAGCTAACTGTCATTACACTGCCCAACTCAGATAGTCACACTCACTCTGTCGGCCTATTATATTGTATAAGCATAATAAATATCACAAAACATCTTTCATTGCATCCAAAACAACAAGAGTTCCACAAATAGTTCAAGAACAACTCCTACATGGTGTTTAGCTACTCATAATCATGAACAATCCAACAAAATCCATGTTTTTCAAACCTTAAGTCATAAAGAGGAAAGAATAAAAGCGGGGTAAAGTCAATCTCTACTCCAAAAAGTTGGAAAAATTCTGAATCTTGATGTTGTAGCCACTTTTCCAAGGTAGATTATGTGTTTCCCTCTTTGGCTAGCCAACGTTTTCTATTTTTAGTGTGTCTTCTGATGAATGGAGGCTCCTAGGGTTTAGAGCCTTTATATATGTCAAGGGGAGGGTCGAACCACTTCAAATTCCGTGTTTAACCTGATCTTGGCGAGTTCCGCTTGTTACCCTTGTGCTCAAGAACGAGGGTGATAGAGGGATAGTTTTTTGGTAGTTGCATGATTGTGACGAAGAGCTTGTCATTTGTAGTTGCACGATCATGAGACCTGTCATCTGGTAGTTGCACAATCGTGATCTGTTTAAAACTTTCTACACTCTTCACTTTTTTGGCCATAACTTCTTCTTCGAACCTCCGATTGACTTGAAATTTGAACTACAAGATCCTCACACATTGTCCTTCCTCTCCACCATATTTCATTATCATCTAAATTCTCTAAGTCTACCCATTGGTGTCATTAAATCATCTATATCACATCCACAGTTGCAAATCTGATACCTGAACAATTCATCAATAAGGATAATCAATCCATCCTACAAATAGGCTCCAAAACTACCCTCAAACATTAGATAATGTAAAGAAACAACTAAACACTTCAAATATCCAGAAAATATGCAAAAAATCAAATAAACTAGACTAACACACAAAAAGAAACACTTAAATCACGTGAAAACACACTAGGAACATAACCTAAAAATAGACTTATCAGCTTCCTCACACTTAAACCTTTGCTTGTCCTCAAACAAAATCAAACAAAACCAATCCACTATATCAATTCATCATCACAAGGATTAAAAGCATGCAATCTTTCAAACTTCCTCCACTCGAATATCCAATTACTACACACATCATGACTAGTTTTCATCGGCATACATAAACAAACTCAAGTTATGACACTATCGTTCAAAGGCAAGCATAGACTCAAAATGGATCTTCCCCACGAAATTCATCAACTTCACTCAAGTGTTTAAGGTTAGTGTTTTGCTTAATACTCACTATAGGAAAGTACACTACCATAGGCTTGCAAATTCACCAATTCTTCTCCACAGTGATTACATGCACAAATAGATCCAAAGGACTTTACTAAGGGTTGTAATGGGTCTAGGGTTTAAGGTATATCAAAAGGTTTTGAGGGCTCATCACAAAAACTCATCGAATACTAAGTACGCGAAGGGATATAAAATGATTTCTGAGATATGCAAATGGATATAACTAACTACTCTGCACTTATTATTGCTACTCTATGTTATTCTTTTCCTTTTTCCTTTTTCCTTTTTCTTTTCTTTTCTTTTCTTCTTTTCTCTTTTTTTTCTTCTTTTTGAACAATAATAAAGAAATACAAACTAACATTTGCAGCTAGATGTAATATGCTCTAAAAGTAGAGATACAAAGAACGCTGCTCAAAGCGTCTCAGAAAAAAATTATAGATAAGAATCCTAACTAATGTAAACTTAACACTCTATTAAACTTGTGATAGGGTAGGTTAATGGGTTTAAGGTTTAAGATAAGGTGTTTTCTAGAAACAAAAAGGTCAAAGGCTCAAAGGGGTTTGCAAACGACAATGAAATAGGTTGTTCATTTAAGTCAAGGGCTAAAAGAACAAGGGTTGTAATCACTTCTATTTAGCATGCATCTAGTAGATTCAAATTGGTTCAGGGTAAGCTCTAGGGTCACTACCTATGGGAGTATCACGCAATCAAGGAAATGATATGACTATGGAATAAAGTCATTTAGGCTCAACTCCTTACTTAGGCTCAAATGGAAATCCATCAAATTTCCACACATCACCTAATTAGTCAAATATCAATTTATGAGTAAGCCTATGTAACTAACTACTTAAGCCAATCCACATGGTTCACCTTATATCCAAGTGGCCTAATTCAATCTTCAATCATGTGACTCAATCTTATTCTAACTACTATGATAGAATCTCAAGGCAATAACTTCTATCTCAAAGATTCAAATGCAGGGAAAATGATAAACCTAGAACTAACAACCTAATATGCAACCTACAAGACATGCCAAAATGCAATGCAAACACAAACATCAAATAATTAGCTACCAAGCTACCTACCCACACTTAAAGGACACATTGTGCTTAATTTATAATGAGATAACTACAAACAAAGAACACAATTACTAAGGCCAAAAACCACAACACAAAATAAGTACCAATTCATCAGTCACAAAAGAACTAGAAACAAACAAATAAACAAACAAACACAAAAAAAAAACAACAAAAGAGGAAGTTTAGAAAGCTTATAGAGGGTGGAGGTGTTAGGGTTGGAGATGGCACGTGGAGTCCTTGCATCTCCCAAGACTTGTAGATTTTCTTTTCCAAGTATCACTGTTGGCAGGCTATCAGTTGCATTTGCTCATTCATTTGGTTGAGCTGCTGCTGTGTCTTTTTGTTGCTATCAGCCAAGAGTGTCTATACTTTCTCCCAATCTGTTGGCCCCTCTAATTCCTTACTTAATTTATAAGAGTTTAGAGAAATTCTGGAACTTGAAGCTCTACCTGAAAACTTGTGCTTAACTATAGTGCGTGTCGGAGGATCTTGGAGTTGCATGTTGTGGGGTAGTAGTATCTCCGCATGTATTAAGCTCAGTGCATTAAAATACTCACAGGAAATAGAGGTTAATCCAGTAAGATCAATCTTAAAATGCTGAGCCAAATTAGTGGATAAATAACCCATTCCTATGGATGCTCCCTTTCTTGCCACAGATTCGATCAAAGATCAAGAAAAATAAGAGAACATGCTAGGCTTAATCTTTTCATCTAAGCAACATAATAAAAACAACTCCCTAGTGGAGCATTTGTTGCTTTGAGTTTTGGAAAAGACATAATAACACATGAATTTGAGCAAAAGCAACTGCTGAGGACTAAGAATGTGAGCATTCGATGGATTTTGAGTGTTAAAATCAACCAAGTCAATTAAATACTTCCAGTAAATGGTAAATGAGAAGTCTTGATAGGAATCTTCTACCTGTGGCTTAGAAAACCAAAGAGTTGGCGTAATAACTTCTCATTTAAACTATGAGCCTAGTCCCACAGTCTAAACCAGAATTTACTAGGTTTATTAAATTCAAACCTCAAGGAAGTGAAAAACTCAAGTGTTAGTTCATAAAAAATAGGGTAATCCAAATGCAAATATTGTTCCTAACCACCTTTATTACATAATTTCATAAATTTATCCTTCAACCCTATTTCTTCTAACAGATCAAAATCCAAATATCGTGGTGTATGAATGGTTCTAGTTTTGAGAAGAGCACACCTGTGACCTTCCTCCTTGGAATAAATGGGAAAAGGGGAATCATAGTTAGCTGCTTGTTTGTAGTATTTCGGCTTCCCGCCTTAGATGTGTTCGATAAATTTCTTGGTTCTTGGAGGCATAATGGCGTGAAAACCTACAAAAATCACAAAAGAAACATGATAAGTTTCAAGAAGGAACACACACAACCCCTAGAGAGAGAAACCTGCAAAAATGGAGGGAAAAAGGGAAAAGAAAACCAAAAACAACATAAACCTGCATAAAATTGAAGGTTTTGATGATAAACCTAAGCAAACTTACAAGATTTGGTGAAAACTTGGAAGAAAATGAGCAAAATCACTTGAAGAAAGGTTATGGGGGTTGAAACTGGAGACAAGGTTTAGGGTGTATGGAATAGAGAGAAGATGTGATTTAGGGTTTCGAAAAGGAGGTAGGCGAGATCTACTACTCGCTTTACACGATTATGCACCCCTAGTGAATGGAGGGTTCTGTCCATTAGGACCTAACGCTCGTTACACTACCCAACTCAATTACCTATACTCACCCTTTTGGTCTATTATGGTATAAGAACAACAAATATTCCAAAACATCTTCCATTGCATCCAAAACAACAAGAGTTCCACAAATAGTTCAAAAACAACTCCTACAAGGTGTTTATCTACTCATAATCATAAACAATCCAAAAAAATCCATGTTTTTCACACTAAAAGTCATAAAGAGAAAAGAATAAAATTTGGGTAAAGTCAAGAACTCCTTCTCTCTACTCCAAAAAGCTGGAAAAATTGTGAATCTTGATGTTGTTGCCACTTTTCCAAGGTAGATTATGTGTTTGCCTCTTTGGCTAGCCAACATTTTCTATTTTTGGTGTGTCTTCTGATGGATGGAGGCTCCTAGGGTTTAGAGCCCTTATATATCTCAAGGGGAGGATCAAATCAGTTAAAATCTTGTGTTTAATTTGATTTTGGCAATTTTTGCCTGTCACGTTTGAGCTCAAGCACGAGGGTGATAGAGAGCTAGTCATCTGGTAGTTTGCATGATCGTGCTCATACATGATTGCGAGAGAGAATTGGTCATCTGTAGTTGCACATCGTGACAGAGAGCTGGTCATCTGGTAATTGCACGATCGTGCACAAGCATGATCGTGTACTGCTGTCTGATAGCTTTCTGCACTTTTCCATCTTTTTACAATAACTTCTTGTCCGAACCTCTGATTGACTTGAAATTTGAACTGTAAGCTCCTCACACATTGTCCTTCCTCTCCACTAGATTTCATTGTCAGTTGAATTCTCAAAGTTTTCTAGTGGTTCCATTAAATCACATGTACCACATCTATAGTTGCAAATGTGATACCTACACAATTCATCAACAAGGTGCATCAATCCATCATACAAATAGGCTCCAAAACTAACCTTAAACACTATATAATGTAAAGAAACAACTAAACACTTCAAAGATAAAAAAAAAGATGCAAAAGATGCTAAAGATCAAATAAACTAGACTAAAAGACACTCTAAAAGAGGTGGTCTTGGATGTTACCATGATCATGGTTGTGGATATGATAAAGGCCATAAAGGTCAGTCAAATCACCAATAACGGTAATATAAAAATGATGAACAAAGAAAAGTATTCAAACTCCTATTAAGTGCTATCATTATGTCACACTAGGTCACAAAGAAGTTAATTTTTGGGCTAAGCTGAAGAAAAATGTTGTTAATGAAGAAATGCATGCCAATGTTGTGGAAGAAAAAGAGAAATGTATATTATTTATGGCCCATTCTTATAAAAAATCTACTGATGGTGTTTGGATTGTGGACAGTGATTATTCTACTCACATGACAGGACAAAAACCATCATTTAAAGAGCTTGATGACATAAAAAAGTCAACAGTGTGGCTGGGTGATAACAATTTATATCATGTTGAAAGAAAAGTTATAATTGCCACTAAGGCAAATGGTAATACTCAACTTTTGTCTAATGTATAGTTTGTTACTAGTTTGACTTATAATTTATTAAGCATTGGACAATTGATGGATAGTGGTTATAGAATGATGTTTGATGATGGTGGATGTGCAATTGTTTGTAAAATGTCTAGTTGAATCATTGTCATTGTTTAAAGACAAGTAATAATATGTTCCCACTTGGCATTTCTCAGATGCATAATTTTGCCTTTGATGTTAGTAAAATTGATAAGTATAAATTATGGCATTTATATTATGGGAATTTGAATGAGAGTGGACTGAAGTTGTTGAGTCAAAATAATATGATTATTTGGTTGGCTACAATTGAATCTTTTTAGTTTTTTGAAGGATGTGTTTTAGGTAAGCAGAGTAAATAGTCCTTTCTAGTTGGAAAATCTATTAGAGCAAAATTTTGTTTTTAGTTAGCGCATGATGATTTTTGTGGACCCCATGAATACAAAATCTTTTAATAAAAATTAATTTTTTATTGATTATTGATGATTACAGTCTATGAATTGAGTTTATTTTTTGGAGACAAAATCTGAAACTCTTGCCCACTTTAAGAAGTTAAGGCCTTGGTACAAATAAAATTGGTTGCAATATCAAGTGCCCTTAATTTAATAGTGGAGATGAGTTTACGTCTATTGAATTTAATAAATTATGTGAAGAATATGGTATTCGAAGGGGCGGGGGGAGGGGGGGCTAAATATCTTTAAAATATTTCTTCTACAAAGGTTGTTATGAATAAAACACCATATGAGGCATAGAAAGGTATGAAGCCCCGTGTCTATCACTTAAGAGTTTTTAGATGTGTAGCCTATGCTTTAGTTAATTCTCAATCACGTAGTAAACTTGATGAAAAGTCTGAAAAGTGCATTTTTATTGGCTATTTTCCTCAATCTAAAGCTTATGGGTTGCATAATCCTTTAAGCAGCAAAATTGTTGTTAGTAGAAATGTGGATTTTAATGAAGATGCGGCATGGAAATGGGAAATTGCCTAAGTAAATGAACATGTTCTAGTCCCAATCAATAATGTGGATGATACTCAACCTTTACAACTAGAAAATCAATTATCATCTCTTCCAAGTAGTAGCTCCTCTTCTCCTAAAAGCACAAGCTTCTCTTCATCTAATGAAATTCCTCCAAGGAAATTTATAAATCTGGTGCTTTTGCTTTGTGTGTTGCAGATTTATTGTGTTACAACGAGGTAACGATGAAAGAAGAATGGTGCAAAGTCATAGATGAAAAGATGGCAACAATTTAGAAAAATAAAAAATGGGAATTGGTAGATTTGCTTGAAGGAAAACAAGCAATTAGGCTTAAATGGGTGTTTAGAACTAAGGATTATGTTGATGGAAGTATACAAAAGCATAAGGCATGACTTATAGTAAAAGTGTATGCTAAACAAAGGGGCATTGATTTTGAAGAAACTTTATAAGAATTTTGCTTGCTTTAGCCTTTCATTTATCTCTTCCTATTTTCCAATTTGATGTGAAGTTTGCCTTTTTAAATAGAGAATTGGAAGAGGAAGTTTATATTTCTCAACCTGAAGGCTTTTATTTAAAAAGTCAAGAAAATAAGCTCTTTAAGTTGAGGAAATCTCCTTATAGGCTAAACAGCTCCACAAGTATGGTATAATAAGATTGATAGCTATTTTATTGAATATGGATTTAAAAGAAACGATAGTGAGCCAACTTTATATTTGAAAAAGGAAGGGAAAATGATTTTTTTGGTTGATTTCCGTTATGTTGATGACATGATTTATTTTGGGTCGAGTGAATCTTTGCTAAAGAATTTTAAGTCTTTAATGATGACAAAATTAAGTTTGATGCACTACATTCTTAAGCTTGAGCTGAAACAAGGTCCGGTTAGAATTTTCATTTATCAACAAAATTACGCTGAAAATTTCCTCAAAAGGTTTAATATGTTGAATTTGAAAAAGGTCTCCACACTAATGAATTCAAATGATAAATTGCAATATGGAGATGGCACATAAAAGACTAATCCAACCAATTTTCAAAATTGATTGTCAGATTGAATTATTTGACTCACACACATCCTAACATTGTATTTTTCTGTTAGTGTTTTATCCAGGTTTATGCATATTCCTACACAACATCATTTTGGGATAGCTAAGAGAGTCTTAAGATATGTTGCTAGAACATCTAACTTTGGGGTTTAGTACTCTAAAGTATAAAGTTTCAATTTATTTGGTTATACTAACAGTGATTGGGTAGGTTCTTTAGAAGATAGAAGGAGCACTTCAGGCTATATTTTTCATTTGGGGTTAAAAGTTGTCTTATGGAGTTCAAAGAAGCAAGAAGTTGTTGCATCACTACAAGAAAAATAGGTTTTAGCGACAAAAATTACGAAAAATAAAAAATTTTTGTCTAGAAACAAATTTAGCGACAGAAATTACTAACGAAAAGAGTCTTTGGAGAAACGGCCATAGGTAAAATTTAGCAATAGATATAATGAATCCATTGCAAATTTAGCAACAAAAATTTATATATCCTTTAGTAAATTTAACAACAAAATCTTGTATTTATGTCGGTAAATTTAGGATAGGTTAGTTACTAAATTTATCGACAGATAACATTCCGTCGCAAAATTTACAAACATAAAATATTATTCGTCACTAAACGTTTACCAACAAAATATATTATTCCGTCAGTAACTTACCGATAGAGTATTACCGATGGATTATTGTATTTCTATGGGGAAATTTAATTATGATAAATTTCAATCGCCATTTCTCACTTCCTTCCTGAGTTTTCTGTTGATAATCTTATTATTTTTTAAACATTTAATTTATGTAAATAATATAACATTGATTGATAAATGTAAAGTAAACATTATACTGAATGGTATAATAAAAATTTTAAATGTATAATAATAAGTATCCGGAAAATAACTGTAAATTAAGAATTTATACAAAAACTTAAGAGTAGCAGACTATCAAATACATTAACTTATCCAGAAGCTATGCAGGTTGTGAAGGTGGATGCTTTGACTGCTACGATGAGGTCCTATCCCTACCTTTCGATTCATCCATCATATTACAGAGCTGAGTTATACACTCCAAATATTCTTGTGTATCATAACATTTATAAGCTCACCTCTCCCATATATTATAAATTACAACATCAAATATTGGATCCCAAAAGAATTCTTTCTAAAAAAAAAGAACAACATACTATAAGTACTTATAAATGACAATATTTATCTAATTAATGTATAAAATTAGATAAAATAAAAAAGATTAAAGAATATTTTTGTGTTCCTTAAACTCCTGATAATAAAAATCCTTTGTCGGCTTAGAGACATTCTTCTATACATAACCCACAAGATCTATGCTCTTCTTGAACTTAGATGAGATATTTCTTGAGCACGTTCTAGACATAACCAACTTAATATATAAGTAATTTTAGATCATTTTCAAATGAAAACCTACAACTTCAATATAAACCTATGGTATTATCTTGTGTTACAAATTTTTTAGAATTTTAGTTAGAAATTTTTTACAATTGTGATGTACATTCTTCGATCAACTCCCTTAGCTCCTGGTTGGAGATCGCCTCCTCTATCCGCAATGTTTACAACTGATATCTTTATCAGTATATGGGTGGCGAATGGTGTAGCAGCAAATACAAAAGGTGATGCCTCATCTGGATGTGTAGTATCATATGTAGAATGTGATGCTTTACCTAGAAATGCACTGGCTTCTCCAATTTTTGGTAACTTGAACCTTGGCTGCATAATATCTTCTTTTCTATTTGGTGGCATATTTTTACATGAATTTTACATTTTATTGAATTTACCAGTACTAGAACAATATAAATTCAATATATAAAAATATATTATTGATGCAGTAATAGATTTATTCTAAAATTCTTTTAGAAACATAAATTAATCGCTATTAGTACTTAATTGTAATCAAAATCATCATCACCTTTTTTTCCTAAAGAATTAGAATCAAACTTAAGCTCCTCTTCAAATCTTTCGCCCTCCTCATCCTCTCTAAATGAAATTTTAACATATTCATTATTTGGATTGTTCAAAGGTTCATTCTCATCATATCATGTATTTATTTCATAAACATCTTCTTCAACTGCTTCACTTTCAATTCTCTTATTTCTCCTTTTCCATGTAATTCAAAAAATCTCTAGGTTTTACTTTGCAAACGGCCAACCAATCTGACTTATCTTGTTGTAAGCTAAAAAAAAGGGATATAATACACTTGGATCGCTAACATGAAAGGTTCAAATTGTCTAAATCCTCTTCGTTATTTAATTTCAATTAGATTATGTCAGCTGTGCACTTTTGTTCCAACATTAGGAGTTGGATCAAACCATTTAGACTTAAATATCACTCTTCATTTTAAAAGGGATAAATGTTCTCACCATCGTGAGAAGCTTCGCACGCCCCTAAGAGGCCACTCACAAGAGTGAGAAGACTAGCTGTCCTTTTTTATAGCCAAGTGTCCTGATTTTTAAACCTAGTTTTTTTTTACTACATAAGGAATGAGTGTGAAGACACAAAAAAGGAGGAGGTCATTTAGGAGAAGAGAGATCTGCAAGCATTGTTTTTCTTCATTCTTCGTTCTTTCATCATTTTTAGCTCCGATAGTGCCAATGGAGGTTAAACCCAATGGTGAGAGCTTATGGATGGAGATGGAGGGTTGAGCTTTCAAGCTGGTTCTATGAGGATGTCAATGCCAAGTAACGGTTAAGCCATTTTGTCATCTTAACTTGCAATTTTTGTTCAGATTGTTATGTGTAGGAAAATCTCGATGGGTACATCATATGTACCCAGTGCGAAAAACAAAAATTTTTATCCCGGGACCTTCCCGAAACCTAGGATCGTTGTGTCTATATAACCAGGTCAAACCATAATTACCAAAGGAGCCCGTGTCTAACGGTATCCACGCAGAGGTCGGAGAACCTAACCGGGACAAACCCTTTTGACCCGTGAATAGCTAGAACAAATTAAAGACTACTAGATCTTACCTTTGTTCTTGGAAAGCAATAGATGACGATGAAGAAGCCTTGAAGAGATGAAGACCATCGTGAATGAGAGAGAGAGAACATGAAAATCTCATTTTCATAAGCACTTCTCTCATTTCCCTCATGCCACCGTCGACTACCCTCTCATCTAGCCTTATCCTTGTGTTTTTAACAATTAAAAACAAGTAAAGCTAAGAGAGAATGATGGCCATACACGTTGATGGCCTTTTAGCCATATAAAAAGTCAAAGTCAAAAGTAACTTTGACTTGGTCAAAGCTTCATAAAGAAGCTTCCTCCTCCTCCACGCAAATCATCATCTAAATATATATATTAATCAATTATTTACTTAATTAATTAATATATATAATTGCTGAAGCGGTCCAGTCAAACTGGGGTCGGTCCTACCGGCCTACCGGGCCCCGGTATGCAAAACACACCGAAAACCTTTCTCAGC
>JANZLX010000003.1:7413195-7424216 GCA_025531955.1 Erythroxylum orinocense | reverse complement strand
TAAATTATTCATAATTTTATTGATGATTAATTTTAATTTATTAAATATATAAATATAATGTTGAATTAAATTATTTACAATTTTAATTAAAAATTAAAAATTAAGTAATATATATTTAAATGATAGTAAATTAGATTATGAAAAAAAAAACAGGAAACAAAAACCACTTTTTATAGTTTTCATAATTTTTGAAAACAGGAAGAAACCAAAACCAAAAACAAAAACTAAAAACTCAAACAAACAAGATTTTTTTACCAAATTTAAAAACAAAAACAGAAAACCAAAAATAAAAACGGAAACAAACACCCCCTAAGTTTTTGTTTGAGATTTTTAAATTTGGCTTTCTTAATATATGTAGTTGATATAATTTTAAATTTTGTAGTTTTAATAAATAAAAAAACTCACCTTGAAATCATGGTTTAGAAAATATTTTACATACCTTTTTTAAAGGCTGATATTAAAAAATAATCTTAGTATCAATTTTATTTCTCATACTTTTTGTAATTTTAATCATTATATATCGAACAATTATGTATATAAAAATTATATAAAATTATAATTTCTATAGCCTTTTCAGTATAATTACCAAAATTTTAACTATTCTTATTCGCATAAACTTTCATAGTACTTCTAGCAACAGCTTTTAAAACAAGCCCTGGTAAGATTAAACCACTTCATACTGTACACTAACATTGTAAGATAACTGAATTTTATGCGATTACATCATTTATTAAATTAGGTATGGATCCAGAGGTAATTCCTTTTGCTTGGACGAAAGGTTATTAGTCGTGCCTTATCTAGAAATGGTCAGGCAGCCTACCAGTGAACGTGATAGAAGAAGACCCACCACTTCGGCTCATGAAGTTGACATTCATGGGTGACTTTGTCAATTTCTATACGCCAAATAGGGAAGTTAACTTCCAGGAAGAGCATGCAATAGAAACGAATGACCTTTTACCTTGATGAAGAAATTATAGACGATACTTTATGAAAATAAATTAGTTAAACCCAGGCATCGAATCAGAGTTAGTTATGGGTTCAAATTCTTATAATCCGTTCTTTTTTCTGATCGGGATATTTTCCATATCACCTAAAAAAATTAGATTAAATCATCCAAAATTTAGAACGTGAATTACAATTAAATTTATGCTTTGGAGGTATCGTGGAGTTAGTTTTATGAAAAAACTTTTTAATTATTTCACTAAATGAACCAACCCAAAAGAAATAAAATACTAGTTTAACCTGGAGAGTAGAATAAAAATTGAAGCGAAATGATGTCTCATGAATCAATAAACCAATTACATTTATTGGAACTTCTAGTGGATTCAAAATGTCCACGTCCAACATCATTACTTAGCTAAAAAATCAAAAGTCGGTTCCCAAAAGATTTTGACCATAAGCAAATACTTGAAAAAAAATATTCATAAATTGGATAAAGGTGGCGACTTCTTCGATCAGCAGAGTGATTACGGGTGTGGCCTACATAATATGAACCACCACCACGATCCCTTTGCAGTACTCTCTTGCAGGCTTACATACCATGCATACACTAACAGGAATATGTGAATCTTGGGGTGACCAGCATTGAATTTGTGTGCTCGTGATCACCATGCATGCATATGTCGAGTAGTACTAAGCTAATTGAAGGCAACGAGCTCCCAAAACACCGTAAAAATACTTGGAAACTCTTATTCAATCACCATTCCCAAATGATGACGCTAATCCAATATTATCGCAACGATAGTTACCATATTGATTATCACTCACTAGGGTCACTGTTGAGAGTCTTTTCCATGTTCCTGATAGTCTGAACTGAAAGAGCCATCATGTCTGGATGAAAAACTCATCACATCTTGTTGATAATGCTGCTGTTGTTGTTGATGACGATGAGATGATAAGAAACCAGATGATGTAGGTAATGTTGATGAAAATTGTTGAGCAGAAGGGTCTTGGTTGAAGAGATTGGAAGTATAGTATGGGAAATTGGCGTCATCACTGGAAAGAATTTGTGCATATTGAAGGAGATGAGGGTAAGCGTCGGGAGGGTATGAAGTTGGCTGGGCAGAGACTGCCTGAGAAGGAGGAGGTGGATGAAGAGGAGGAGGAGGAGGCATTGCTAAGCTTGGATTATGTTCAGACCAGAAGTTGCTTGAATCACCAGGGAGGTAGGTGACCTCGGTTTTTCCCTGAACTCGCTCAGGAAAGTTGAGTTTAGCTTTGGTGCCTTTGAACTTAAGAGCTGCTTTGTCATATGCTATGGCAGCATCCTCAGCAGTGTCAAAAGTACCAAGCCAAACACGAGCTGCTTTCTTAGGGTCTCGTATTTCGGCTGCCCATTTACCCCACGGTCTTTGTCTTACTCCCCTGTAATGTCTTCTTCTTGTAGTTTCTTCATCAAAAAAATGTTAAGCAGCAAACGTAAGTCTTGTTCATAAGAACTAGGTTAATTTGATATAAATATGAGAAAAAGAATATGTATTATACATACCGGAAATGCATGGCATAGCAAAAGAAAATCAAGTGGCTCTAGAAGCTTGAATTAACACTAAGGAGGTGCAAATGAAGGATACCAAGTTTGGAGGATTGGTAAAAGAGTAATACTTCCTAACTTTTATATGTAGATTAATGAAACATATATACCAGGGTTTTGCTGGTCTAAATTCATTTGAAATAGAACGAATGCATTAATCGTTTGCAACATCAATTAGTAAATAATATGCAACAAAAGAAATGAGTGCCTAAAGATACATGGAAAACGAATTAGTTATACGAACATAATTGTATGATTTTGGTAACTCACCAATATGTATACGTTCTTTAGTAAATTTATGCAGGTCTAAGGAATCAAGCAATGGCAAGCAAAGTGATACTATAGTCTTTAGCTTGTTTTTATAAGGTAACTAGGTGGAAAGAAGCTATAGCTATCTCAAGGCTATGCATTTACCAAGGAAATGAAGCCATCGCTTTCTGGAATTGGGAAAAGGAATGAACTAATTAGGAACTAAAAACAATTGGATATCGCCATCAGAAGAATACATGTATGGTCAGTAAGAGGGGTCAGGTCCAATTATATAGTCCTAAAGCTTAAAGAAAAGGAAAGCTCGTGATTCACGGAAGAGACCACAACAGTTGTACTCGGAATGAACGCAAACATATATGTATGTGATGATAACAAGTACCCCAGAAGTTAATTGATAGAATAGAATCCTACATTCTCTACCCAACTCCAAATTACCCACATGGAACACGATTAGTAAAGGGCACAAAAAGAGTAAGATATAGTAGAAGATTCTCTGATAAGCATGCAAGCCCAGCTCTTTTCACCTTTTAAGAAAGAGAAAGAGAGTTGTTCACGGAAAGTAACATTTCGGTACAATGAACTTGGCAAAAACCCTAACAAGTCACTCAGTAGCGTACGTAGTTGAAGAAAGTTATTGATAAATATATATCTAGCTAAGTCCAAAGAACCCGACAAATATAAAAAAAGACGAACTAGTGTGAAAAAGATCTCAAAAGAGGAAGATAGTGCGAGAGGTCATGAAGCAAGGGCAAGATCTTATTTTAGGAGGATGTAATCCATAAAGCGTTTGTATAGTTCTTCAGATACAGAAACCAACAAAAGATACAGATCCCAGACAACTTTGACGAATCGTGTCAAGACAAGAAACCAAAGGACGACCCAGATTTGGAAGTGATTTGCCACATTTCCGAGCAAACCTAGCCTAGTAAGTATACTGTTCAAGGGTCCACGAATGGAAACTAAACTCAAGAGAAGCAAGATGAGTCATAGTCAGCGAATTAATTACCTTGTTCCTGTGCAGGTTGGGACTGCTGGTCAAGCTCTTTTCCAACTCCACTTAAAGGGGTCGATGAGTGCATCGTCGGTGACCTATCATCGTCTGTACTAGTATTAATGAATTGAGATAAAGATGAAACCATAGCGGACATGTCTGTTTCAGACCAAGAAGATGAATAAGAAGAGAAGTCCTCATCATGAGAAGCATGTTCTTTGCTTTTCTCCTCCGATGTTTCGGGTGGAAGTGGCCTCTTTCCATGCCTTCGATCCACTTTTGAAAATGCAGATCTTAGGTTCTAAGAGCTCCTATGTTAACTAGTACCGTGTTGGCACATAAAAAAACGATCTTTGTAGTAGATTTGGAAGCTAGACTAAGAGTTATTTCTGGGATTTTCAAGAATAGGACACTAACTAAGAATCAGAATCAAGTGTCTTTGGACTTGCGAATAATGGGCAAGAAGTGACAAAGTAGAGATAAGAAAGAGGGAGCACTAGAGCAGGTCTGAAGAGGGAAATACAAGGGTTTGACACAAATGTATTTATATTGATGAGTAGTGGTTCATCAGTCATTTTGATATATATCGTCTTTATTTGCATCACATAATGCGTGTAGTGTACCTTCCTTTGGTGCAACCTTTCCCATTCCAAGCTATGGTACATAACGTGGCAGCTTATAAACTTCATCAATAGATTTGAACACATTAAGCTTATGGAAAGAGATAGCTAGGTTTTGATTTGGTCCACTTTCTATAGAACATTACTCTTCCGAGTTGGGATTACAAATTTCTCTAATTGGTTTTGAACTAGTGTTTATCAAACTACTTGTATCAAATCATTTGTAGATCAGGCTTAATTACATAGTTAATTCGAAACCTTCAATGGCTTTAATCGAAACACTTAATATACCCCTAAATTATTGACACATTTTTCGCGTTGAGTTCACTTTTACTAGTGAAAAATGACATTTATTTTGTGTGGAAAACGAAGAAGATCCCGCAACATGTTGATGGTATTATATACAATGACTTGTCAAATTAGCAACAATATTGGACATTGTGAATCGTTTTCGGGCTTGTGGTTGATTTCCCTTCCTTTAGAAAGTCCAAAAAGCGCTTCTAGTGAATCAATTCCATGTGTTTCGTGAAGCTTCATCTTAACAATTGAAAGAGATTAATTGAGACATAAGAGTAATTAAAGAAGTGATATGTGTCCTATTCTACTAAGTCAGAAGATACTATAATGGACCATCTTTACTTTACATCACTTGGTACGTCATTCGTGGACCTGCATAAAATGATATTCAACGTTAAGCATGGCATTTGAATTGGAATAATGGGAGAGAACATAGCCGACCATCTAAAGGGGCAAAACGCAAAACTATTTCAATTTATAAAATAGTGATAAATCATTCATAGCAATTACAGACTCATTGTCAAAGGACGGACTTAACATTAGAATTTGAATTTTGATATATTGAAACTATAAAAAATCTTTATACCGTATAATTAATGACAGGTTGGAATAATTTAGTCCCCTTAAAACCACTTATTCGAACATCAAATTCAAAATCAGATTAGGTTGCCGTGCTGCTTTTCATGTATCTTTGATCGTGAAATCAACCTATAATTGGAAATGGCCTCTAATACTTTCGTATTGGAGAGATTAAAGTAGGGCTGGCATAGTTTGAGAATGTGACCGTCATTTGACTCTCTACTATAAGAGACGTACACATTAAATACACATTTATATAACTTGTGGGTGAAAGATTACCGAACTTAGTTAAGTGTCCGTTCAGTTTAGCTTTTAGAGAGTGAATAAATACCTTTTTTTTTCCGTAAAAGTCTTTTTAAAGAAAAATGATTGTTGAGTGTAAAATAAAAAAGTATTTTTTTTAGTAGATATAACTTGTTTGGTAGCTAAAATACAACTTTTTAAGAAGCTTAAATTTGAAACTTTTCTAAAAAACATTTTTCAATAGATTTTTCAGATCAATTAATGAGTCTATTTTTTAATCTCTTTTTCCCTTATGTTTTACACATAATTCTCATTCTCATAATACCTACAAACTCATCTTCACGTTTATTTTGAGAATTATATAATATTATTTGACTTTTTATATGTTTTAATATTTATTTTTGATATTATTTTTACTTATGTTATAATCCATACAAAAGATTTGGTTAGATATATTTTCATTTACGTTTTATATGGTTTAAAATTATATAATAATTAATATATTGTGCTTTGCATATTGTTTAATATACTTTAAATAATATTTATATGTATAAATAATTTTTATTACAAAATAAAATATAGGTAAAATTAAAAGTACTTTTTATTTTTATGTTGTCAAATAATCTATTGTATGAAAATGACAGCTAAACAGTCAACTGATTTCTTAGAAAAGTTCATTTTAGAAAAGCGCTATTGACAAAAGCTCTACTAGTATAAATTCATCCAAACAGACACTAAGGCCACAGTAATTCATGAAAACAGAATTTAGTTTAACATTCATATTTATTTAAAAAGGTAAGTTTTGGAGTAATTGGTAAAGTTACTCCTTTGTGACTATAAAATTATAGGTTCAATTTACGAAAACAACCCTCCAAATCGGAGAGCCTTATTTATTGATTAGGTTGGCTTTTTTGTAGTTATTTAAAATCTTCTATAATGATAAATTTGAGCTCCTTTCTTTCTATCTTTCAATAATAAGCATAATTAAGTATACTTTGAACAATTTTTATAGATAAACTAGTCTTAAAAATATAATCACAGATATTTCGGAATCAAAGCAGTCATCATAACATCTTTGATTCAAAGTGGGCCTTATTGAAGGGACTAGTCATTAATTTCCTCAAACTGTTTAGTTTCAATATTCAAAATGAAATCAAGGTTTAAGGAAAGTTGGATTCAATTCAATCCCCACGTGTTATCACAAAGTCACGGTTCCAAATACGTACAGTGCCTCCTGAAGAATGGATTTTATAATCTTTCCACCTGCCAATTTCAGAGTTCAAACGTGCATTAATTAGATCCAAATCCCTCAACAAGCTAACAAAAACATTAATCATCAAACAATATTAGTTACATAGAAAACACAAAAGGGAAGAGTCAGTCAGCGACATAATTTCTAGCAACAGGAAAGACGCATATCTTCTTGTCTGTTAGGGCTTGGGAGCATGTGGTCGTCAGATTTGAGAAACACAGAGACACTTATGTATCAATCTTATTCAGACTTGTACTCACGTTGGATCACCAAATCACGATTCATACTGTATATAAGATTCATGAATCCCTTCCATGTGAAGTTGCGACGTGGAAGGATACTTCCTCTAAGAACACACAAGGGCTCATCTCAAGTTTCACATGCCTCCTATACCCCACCATTTCACTATAAGTTAGAGTTATATAATAACGAAATTCAACTCATAAATTCAAATTAAATTATTGAACTTGATTTAAGCAGTCATTACATTGCAACCTCTAGAGCTCAAATTTTTAGCATTTAAACATACTTTCATAAAAATCCAAATTCTAGATTTCCAACACTTAAAAAATACCCTACCCTTTAATCATAAATTAAATATAACTTTGGTTCAGCCGGATTCCGGCCGAATGGTACGTAATCTATGGGGTGAGACTGGTCGATCGGCCTGTGAGATTGGACTTGGGCCCGACGTACCAAACTTCAACTCATATATTTAGATTAAAATTGAACTTGATATAAGTAGTCATTAGATTGAAACCTTTGGAATTTAAATCTTTAGTTTTTAGAGATATTTAAAAGTAAAAGACATAAATTTCTCCGGTAGTTTAATACAATTTATAAAAACCTCACTTTTAATTTTTTTAAAAACTCATTTTTTATTTTTCAGAAAAAATAACTATTTGAAGTCAATTAAAAATAATTACGAAATATATGTAGTATAAATATTACACATAAACTAATCAAATATTGTTTACTTAATAATCTAGTTCATCTCTTAAACTCGAACTATACTAATTAAATCTAACTCAAACTAATAATTTATTATGATTATTTTGAATTATTAAATTAATTCAACTTTAATGAGTTCCAATTGAGTTTTAGAACTGAAATAAATTATCATGTCAGTGGTATTTTATTAATCTATATATAATGTTCATATTTCGTGAAATTCATCATTATTTGTCAACTAAAATTTATGAAATTTTTTAAAAGATAAAAATTTTTAATATTAAAGTTTTTTAAACAACAAAATATTTATTCCTTTTTACCTGAATATTTAAAAAGTTTATATAAAATTTCGAATTTAAGAACTCTATTATTCTAGAGTTAAAGTTTTGCCATTTTTGTGTGTGTCTATTTAAGTGGATGAAGATTGCATACTATCAGACCATAGGCTTAATAACAAAGACTTTCACTTATCTGTTATTATTAAAGTGGACGAAGCTCACCCCCTAGCTGGAAATGGTGCCCACTCTGCAGGTCTGACCTTCTAAACCGGTTTTAGGGTGCAGAAAGTTGAGACCAGGCCAATTATCCCACAAAGTCTTGCATCTGACTGTAATGGAGCTCTCACTTTCAGTTTCTCTCAGCATTTGACTATGACTTTACCGACTTATCTAAATTGTCTAATGAAATTGTATTAAGTCAAAACAAGGATATTTTGACCTTGACTTTTCAATATTTGGAACATAATTGAGAATCCCCATATAGCATCCAATTCAGTTGGATCAAGATTTTCCCAATAGGCCTAATGTTTTGAGCATGGTATTATTGGTAGGCCTAAGCCTTCTGTTAGTCCTAACCATAAAAGGCAAAGTTACGAATATCGTACTGAATTTAATATCGGATTGAGTTCTGGAATGAAACTGTATCAATACCGGTCAGTACCGGATACCGTTTTAGGTTATTTTTTAAATTTATAAAATAGTTTCTACAATTTTAAAAATTTGCAAAATTGTCCATTAGTATATTATACAGTTGTACTGCTGTATACTTTACTAGTTTATTGTTTACATCAACCATGTTTTCAAAAATTTTAATAATAAATAATAATGACAATTCATATGAAATAACAATAATTTTTAAATATTTCACATATAAATAATAACTACAATTAATATAAATAAAGATAACCATCATCATACAATTATAAAATTAAAAATAATACAAAGTATTAAAAATATCACAATAATGCAATTTCATCATTTTAATAAATAATATTACATAAAAATTCAAAACATCCAACAAAAAAACAATAAATATCGTTAAACAATTTACAAATAGAGTTGATGACAAAGAAATAATCAAGTAACAGTTAAACCTGAAACAAAAACATTACAGTTACATTACATATATAGAATTTAACATAAACATCAAATACAATTAAATTAAAAGAAGAGGAAAAATAAAAACCTGAAATTCAATCGTCAATGGGAGAAAACCCGCTAGAAATATACTGATTTCAGTGATCATTTGGTATAAAATCCTCATCATTGAGAGGAACTTCATCATCATTATCATTCAAATTTAATGCACCAAATGACATGTCAATGTTTTCTCATCCAAGATTATCTTTCAAATCCAAATCATTCACATCAACCAAATTGGGTTCTTCAAAAACTCAATCCGCCAAAACATCAATATTATCAATGACAATTGGATCATTTGAACTACTTGTGCTATTAAGACTCCTAGTAAACAATTAAATTTAATTATTAGAAAATTATAAGAAGTTATATCAAAATTAATAATGAAAATAACATACTTTTCTCGAAGCTTTAAATTGTAACGAATATAAACCAAGTCATTCAACCTCTTATGCTCCAATCTATTCCTTTTCTTTGAGTGGATAAATTCAAATGTGTTCCAGTTTTGTTCATACCTAGTCGCACTCACACATTGACTTAAAATCCAAATCGCAAACATTCTCAATTCTGGAACACTATTTCCGAATTGATCCCACCAAGAAACTGTAAGTTATAAGATAACAAAAGTAGTGTTATAAACAAATAAAGTGATAATTAATTTTCAACAAATAAGAAATAGAAAATAAATAATACCTTGAGAAAGTTTTCCTCTTTGTCGAATAGCAATCGACATTCTAAAATTCCTATAAGACAACTTATAAAGCTCCATTTGTGAGCTTAAAAGATCTTGCATTGCGTCATGAGAAACAATTGTTGTAATTGTGAAAAACATTCCTCTACTAACTTCAGCTTGCTTTGCAAGATTCAGTCTAAAATACTCACTAGAATTAAAAAATGCCCTGGTTGCGAATAATGGAGAAGAAAGTTATCTTTCCCTTCTCTCATTAATGATTGAGAGATATGGTATGTATAAAGAAGACCTATTTTTCATATTGGTCTTGATTGCTTCCGTCTCTCTCTCCATAGCATCAAAATATAACCCATTGTTAGCTTTTCTTCACTATCAGCTAACCGAAGCACCCTCACCAAAGACTCACAAACTCAGATAACGAATTTGCATTGGCACCAAAATTCTCTATTGTAGCATCCCACTTCCGCATGACCCGAACCCGACATCGACGGTGATATCCGAGTCCGTGCCCGCGAAGGTAGCATGCTAGAACAGTCAATCACTCACATATCGGTATAATTTTTTTTTGAAACACTAACATTACGGAAATCCATTTTCTGTTTGGGCCTAATACAATTAAAAGTCGATAACACATCGTTTTCAATGCAGTACAATCAAAACAGTTCCACTAATCAATTAGGGCCCAATTTCAATAATAACTTTTTTTTCAATTACAAAACAATTTGCTTTGGGCCATTGGGGCCCATTTCAATACGCTTAACACTTCTTAACCTAACATTTCCCATTGATCAATTTGATATATCAAGCAATAATCGCATTCAATCAATTCCATTTACAAATTCATTACATAGATTCCCATTCTGCATCATTTATTACAAATCAAAATGTACAAATACATATTACACCGAATTTGCGAAAAACACTCTATACAAAAGCCTAATGCAGACACGAACTGATCCCAACCTCTAGCTGTCCCTTATGAGCAGTAAGTCTACTCCCGTTGCATAACGGGGTATTCTTCTGAGTCCTGAAAAAAATAGATGCAAATTTTGATTGAGTTTTGTGAACTCAGTGAGTGACCATCATTGATGGTTCACCCAAACACACAATACAGAAATTCATTCTCAATATGCCATAATTCAAATTCACTATTACACTTCACAATTATATTCACAATCA
>JANZLX010000003.1:7390123-7401809 GCA_025531955.1 Erythroxylum orinocense | reverse complement strand
AGTACTCTCTAAGTAATGAAATCCTTACTTTGATGTAAGATTCAAAAGCCAACTTCTCAACAGAATCAGTTTGGTATATTCGGTGAGGAAGAAGAAGAACAACTCAAATGAAAACATGCAGACTGCAAAAATTTTCTTACCTAAACATGTGCCTACGTGGGTTACTGACAATTTGACACATGGTTCTATGCATGTGAGCCATTTGTCCTTCAAGCAACCTAGCAACCTACCACATGTCTCCAACATGTTTAAGTCATTTGTCACACAATAATTAGTCCACGTGTCACAATAGGATTGGTCCAAAAAATATTTTTCTAAAATTCACCAAAAATTCCAAAATATCCTAAATAATACCAAAATTGTCAAAACACATTTTAATCATATTTAACAACTCAATTGTACCCGGAAAATGTCATGAATGCATGTTCAATCATATCACTGTGCAAAAATGTGCTTGTCATATTTAGCATAAACATGAATTGAACTTTCTACTTTCTCAAGAATTTCTCGTAATTCACAATTCTAGCCCTAACATGGGTAATGGGATGTTACATAATATGCTTGGAAAGTATTATGAAATGAGTAAGTTTGGATTAAAGGCATTAAATGCCTTAGAAAATACAAAAGAGAAGCTAATGTGATGGTGTATAAATATGAAATTTATGATTAAGTAGGAATTTCATGGTATGTCTTTTTATGCATAAAGGCTTAGGAGCCATGAATTAGGGAGTTTGTATCGAGGATTATTAAAGATAAGAGGGAGTATATCTTCTTTGAGGTGAGTTGGGGAAACCGTATTTCTCAAATAGGATTAGAATATCCTAAGACAAGCATGATGACTGGTATGTGAATTTTGAACTTAGGCAATATATGGTAGAATTGAATTTTAAATGAATGCTTATTGTTTTGAACAACTATGCATTCGGAATACAAAAGATAACTTTTATTGTATGAAATAATGTTTCAACATGGTTTTTGAAACTGATATTTTTATTACATATTTTGAGAAAAGTTATTGTTTTTAACAAATCTGAGTTTAAAGTGCAAAGAATAATGCTTTATTTTATGAAACTACATTTTTGAATAACTTTGCACTTGGATTGCAAAAGATAACTTTTATTGCATGAAATGATGTTTTGGAATTTACATAAGCATAACCGAGTCACGAATTCTGCAAATATTTGTTCTCTTTTGGCTTAGAGCCATGTTAAGTTTTCATTTATCGGTTGGACCGATAAATAAAGGCATGGTGCCTTACTTGATTTTTATACTTAATAATTGTCTATGATTTGTTTTGAGTGGTGAGGAAACGATTGGCCAATCGTGTGCTGAGCACAATTGATTATGATTAAGCGATCTTCGTTCCCTTGATGCTGGTACATGAAAGTACGGGACTTGCGAGTGATTCCACACCTAGGGTTTAGACACCGACGAGGTCATCACCTAGGGTTATGACGCTCTTGTCAACTGTAGTCTAGACTCACCACGGACAAAAGTCGAGCCAACATCGAGTATCGGTGGGTGTGCACATTAGTTTGGCCGACTAACGGTGTCACACATGATTGTTTTAGCTTATCCTGATATTGGTTTTCCTATCGAGATTTGATTGATACATATGATGTTTTTATGCTTTTGTGTACTGGAACTAGAACCTATGCTCACCAGATGAGTGAGTTAATAGGCTAGGCCTATATGGTTCCTAACTAGTATAAATTGAGTCATAGGCTAGGCCTATGGTTTTCTATGTGTTGTATATTTACTTCATAGGTTATATACACTGTCTTAGGATTAATCGAATTCTATTTGTGATATATGTTTTTTTTCCTGTTCACTGAGTACTTAGTGTACTCACCCCCTCTACTTTCTAACTATGCAGGTTAATTTAGTGAGTTTGAAGCCTCGAGTGGATCGTGTGATCTTTTGACATTTTCGGGGTAACCACACGTGGGTAGTTTCTTATTTTCTACTTTTGTTGTCTAGTAGCTCATGAACTGAGTTTATGTAGATACGCTTTATGATTCTGTAAGCTAACTTTTGATTGCCTTATGTTTTATAAAAGATTTTATGTATGAACTTTTGATACTGATGTTGAAATTGCATTGAGTTGAGATTGCCTGGAGTTGAGATTACCTTGAGTGGACTTTAAAGTCCTGAACTTGTGGTTGGATGTGAATATAGAAGCGTGTTTAAAAGTGTTTGCAGCTTTTGGGATTTTTGAAACACAGCCGTTATGTTGCCCAAATTTTTTTATAAAAAAAAGAGAAAAGAATTGATATTCAGTTAGCCTTGCATAGTCGGATTAAGGATATCGTTAGTGTCTTTAGCTCGGTTATGCGACGGTTGTCATGGGCCCGATGTGATACCGAGTCGTGACAGTTTTAGGTATTACTTTACTAGGAATCTTATTTAGCAAATACACAACAGTTTTAAATGCATGAATCCACAAGATTTTGGGTAATGATAATTACTCATCATACTTCTAACTATCTATCAATGTCCTATTACACCTCTTTGCCACACCATTTAGTTACAGTGTGTCTGACATAGTATACTGTGCAATATGTCATGTTTCTCGAAAAATTTTACAAATGGACTTGGACATTATCCTTATTGATCATATTTTCTATAATATTCACCACTTTTATTAGATCTTATAATTTTAACTTTTTTATTTAATTACATTTCAGCCTCCTTTTAAAACACTCAAGGGCATTTATAGCTTAAGATTTTTTACTAAGCAAATAAACACATCTATAAAGTGAAAAATCATCTATAAAGGTAATAAAATACTTTTCTCCACAAAATAGGGAGTGTTAAAAAGTTCATATATATCGGTGTGTATAATTTTAAGGAGTTGAGTACTTCTTGCAGCTCCTTTCTTATTATGTTTAGTTTTCTTTCCTCTGATACAATCCACATATACATCAAGATCTAAAAAATCTTAATTCGAAAGAATTTTATTCTTTACCGATCTTTCTTTAGATATATGATTAAAAAGTTCATGCTATAACTAAGCTGGATTATTAGTCATTATGTTACGCTTAGTTCCAATGGGATGATAAACAAAAAATAGGGATTCAAAAAAATTAACGTCAAGTTTCAATTTCTATAAATCATCTATGAGAATTACACAACCAATAATGAAATTATGTTTAAATATACTAAAATAATCATCACCAATCTTCAAAGTAAACCCACTTTCATCAAGTTTAGAAATAGAAATTAAAGATATATAGACAGTTTGTATTAGATCCAGGTGATAACTCGTATCTAATATTTGATGATAAGTCCTTATGCCTTCAACTGAAACCTTGTTATGGTTTCTTACGAGTAGAAAGTTCTCAATTGAGTTTATGGTTTGGAGTTTAAGAAATATCTACATAATATTAGAAACATTAGTAATAACACCATAATCAAGCCATCAAGTATTAGAAGAAACTTTAGTTAAGTTTAGTTCGAAACATAGAAAAAGGTTATATGTACCTTTCTTTTAAACCAGGCCTATACTTAAAACAATCTTTCTGATAGTGTCCCTATTTCTTACAGAAATGACACTTATATGTCTTTTGTTCCTCCTTATCAATATTAGTAATAACTTGTGTCGATTTTGTAGGTGCTTTCTTATTAAATTTCTTAACCTTTGGCTTGTAAATCTTGTTAGCTCCTTGACCCATAAGGTTAATAGAATAAACTCCTTGATTCTTTAGCCTGGTTTCCTCCTATATGAGCATATTGGATAATTTATTAATAATCCACTTATCCTTTATAGTGTTGTAGTTAATTTGAAAATGTCCGTACTCAGGAGGTAATGAGTTATAATAAATTTCACTAAGAATGACTCATCAACTGTCATACCCAAGGTCATTAATTTTACTCAATGTTTTCATCTGTAAGATATGTTGCTGCAAGCTCTACAATTCATCAAATTTCACGGTTGTGAGTTCAGTCATTAGAGTACTGACGAGAGAGATATCTGCATAACAGAAACATTCTTCCACAAATTTAAGGTGTTCTTTAGCACTTTCAATTTGTGGAATAATGGTCTTAATATTGTTAGCAATAATTATTCACATGAAATTAAGACATGTTAGATCTTGTTACTGTTAGGGGAGACATAGATTCATCATGCATCACATGCATAACAAGGCAACGGAAGTGTCAGAATTTAATTTCAACCACTTGACATCCCCAAATTCTAGAAACTTAGATGCATGCATATTCACAATATATGAACATGAAATTTCAGTACATGTACCTTTTAATTCTCCTCCTTTTTTTATTCTTCTCCTTGTTTGGGTTGTTGCAAACACCAACCCTTCCTTGATCACCCAAGAACACACAAAGATGAACTAGAAACAATGTGTGAGGGTGGTCTAAGCACCAAACTAGACGAGTTCAAGTAGATGCTCAAATGGAGAGAAAAATCAAGATTATGTTGCATGCAATTTGATTCATGAAACAATTGCATAAAATTACATGAACAAGACGCAATACACTTCTCTCCCACTCTAGAACACTCCTAGACACCTTATCTTCTCATTTGAGTGTGTAAGAACTGGTTAGCTTCATTGTACAAAAGTGAAGAACTCATTTATGTATCAACTGTCGAGCCATCGTTCAAGATCGTGGCCTACTTAAAAACAACCATACACACTTCGTTTTTCATCCAATCTTTTCTGCATATGACCCTTAGGTTTCCGGTTATTTATGGCACTTGAATTAACTCTTAATTCAAGCAAATCATAAAGGGTCATGATGCCAATTTATCGGAATATAAGTAGATTAACACACGAACTCTTAGATAGCTAATTATCCGACCTATGAACCTTTCCATAGTTAATTACCGTGCAATTTGTCCCTTCACCATTCTATACCCCACTTGGTTCGGAGTATGGCCATGTGTCAACTCCTAATAGACTGACTACATCATATCTAGTCCAAGTGATGTTAGTTCTTGTCCTAGGATCTCATTACTCTATGTGTGTAGCACCCTACTCTCATAGTGCATATTCCTGAACATACCGATGGTATTTGAAAACATACTCTACGAGAGTGATATGCTAGAACAATTAACAATCAAATCATTACAAATTTTTCAAAACAATGTATGCATATGCAAAAATTCAATAATAAATTTTGGTTTGTTTTATTCATAAACATTTTCAATCACAAGAGTTACAATCATTATATAACTTATTAGAATTTCACTAGTCACTTGGTCCCATTTCAGATACAAAACATTTTAGTCATAATGTCATTACTTTACAAAATTATTCATATACACATTGTACAGTATTTGTGAATGCACATTTTAATACAAATAATGAAATACATATGCAGGCGCGAACTGTTCCTGACCTTTATCTCTTACTTAAATGTAGTGGCTAGACTCTAATTTGTCTAGTTGGAGGTCTTCTCTAAGCTTGTAAAATATTGCAAATTTTGGGTTGAGTTTTACGAACTCAGTGAGTGGACCATCCTCGATGGCTTACTCAATCACGTAATACATCAATTCATATAATCACATAATTCACATCACTTCATCAATTCATCATGTTGAATCATATACATTTCATATTCACTTAAAACATATATTACATTTTGAAATCAATCAAACTATTTAAATCATAAATATCAGATGCATATGCAGTGCTCATGAGACTCACTTTTAATTGTTATTGTTATGATCGAGTGCCTATAACTGTCCCATATTCATTGTGGATACCGGGCTTATTGATAACTGTCTCATATCTATTGAGGATATTGGGCTCATTATACATAGCGAGCCTTTGGCTCTTAATCACATTATGAGCTTTAAGCTCCTTTTCACTTTCTAAGTTTTAAGTTATTTTTCACTTTCTGAGTTTTAAACTCTTTTTCGGTGGCTACTCCGGTCACAACAGCCTTTATGTTATTATATATTCATGTAATGAAATGCATCAATCACATAAGATCAATCAGTCACTTTATTTCACTTTGCACATGTCATCAGTCATTGGTTCGGCATTCAACATTTAAGTTGAGAATCACTTATTTCATTCACATGCACATTATCATTTTTCTTCAGAACTTGGTCCGGCATTCAACAATCAAGTTGAGTATCACATAGTCAGTCCAATTCACATTCAATGAGCACTTTCAATATTATTCATGCATCAAATGCCTCGGACATTCAATGTCAAGAATCAGTATAATCACATTCACATAATTATTCAATACATAATTTAAACAGAACGATCATTAAAGTAAGATCATCTAGGTCAACTCACAGTATGCTCCAGATTAGCATTATCTTCCATGATATGAAAACGTCTGGATGTGGACATTCTATCTTGTATCATCATTATGCAAAAGACATATTGCATACACATTATTAATTGCACAATCTTATGAATACTCAATCATATACATATATATATGTGTTATATATAATGCATGCTCAATGAAAATCCCGGGTATATTATCTAAATTCATATTTTATGCTCATTCTCATTTCATAATTCATATATGTCTAGTTGAACTTAGGTTTACACCTCATTTATACATGATCATTTTAAGTTCACCATTCAATCCTTATCCTTTGTATGTGTCTAGCTTATTCTTAGGCTTACACCTAAAGAACACTTGGTTATTCTAGTATCATAACTCAACTTCTCGCCATTTCTTTTCTAACATTATATGCTCTTATAATACCCAATTCTCATTCACATTTAATCACTTAATACATATTACTTAACTCCTTTGAATCACAACTACAATCATATGAACATCTTCATTCACATTATACTCTTGCCTTTGGTACTTTGATATCATCAATTTATTCACCAAGTTATAACCCCAATTATCACTTCATACATATCACACATTAGTCACTTAATCCAAACATCATTCTAGGTTCAATTCAAGCCTCAATTAAGACCAGATGGCCAGTGAAGGTCCGTTAGGCAGACATCCATGTCCGCTAAGCGGACCTTTACCGGTCTCTTACAAAAATGTTAAATTTTGACCCTCTAGACAGCAAAATCTCTTCTCGAGGTCTTCATAAAATTTGTAGAACTCGATGTCCTCTTAGAAAGCATATTTAAATGACCTCAATCCGAGTTCTACAGAAAAAGTATCCTAATACATCCTTATTTTCTAGATTTCTAACTCTTTACTCACCACATTCACTACCTTAAGCTTGGACAATCATTTCAAATTTAAATTTCTCATCCTTTTCCCATCATTCTAACTCCATTTCAACTCAATATCATCTATAAACAAATTATAGTCCATGATTGATCATGAACACTAGTAACAGAACATATACATATATATATTCATCATCAACTTTCTGCACATATTCAACCCCATTTCCACTTTCATTTCACTTCTAAGTATAACCTTAATTCATCTCATTTCAAAAACATAAACCTTAATTTATCTCATTTCAAGAGCATAACTTATCTTGGCTAACATAACTCTCACTTTCCTTATATCCTTAATTCAAAACTCATAACATCTATATAACAACTCATCACTCATGGTTTTCATACTCTCAAAACAGGACACAAACACATGTATTCATCCATCAATTTGCTGCACCCAGTATACAACTTTAAGTCAAATTTTGAAAATTTTATAGACATAATTTGAATTTGATGTCTTATGAAAAATGTAGCCATATGTCTCTAATTTAACCCAAATAAAAAATCATCTTATTTGGATATCTACAAAACAAGTTATGGCTAAAATACCGATGCTTATCCAATGGAAAGGTTACAACTAACATATTCCAGCATACTTTAAACACCATTTACTCTATTAATCCAACATTATATCATTCCATAATCTATTACCCATCAAAACACAAAAGCAAGACATAAATCTACCCATATTTCTCATTCACGTTTTTGCATGAACCCAGCCTCATTTTATGATCATTTAACTCTTAATTATCATCAAAACATGCTTCATTCAACAAATCAAGAAGAGAAATGCTTATACTTACTTGTTTAGCTTCAATGTCTTCAAATCACACATAAACCTAGCTTCTCCAACATACACGATCTTCATCATTCCAAAGGTGGTAGGGATAGGTCTTTAGTGAAAAATATGAAGAAGATAGCAAAAATGATAGTAACAAATGGAGGTGAGAGAAAGCTTCATCATTGATGGGGTGAGAGTGAATGTTATAGATGAAGAAGATGAGACAAAAAATTACAAGAGGTGAGAGCAATTGAATAAAGTGAAAGACGGTTAAAAATGAGATGGTCTTTTACTTTGAACAATTTTGTGGGTTATGGCATGAGGTGTGGTGCTTGTCACTTACCATATGTCACTTTCTTATAGTCTTTTATTTAACTAGTCTATTTGTCTCCAATTTCTACTCCAATTGTCTCTCAATTTTCAATGACATGTGTCATTAAATCCCAAAGTCATTTATCAAAATTTCCATTGCCATTTGACTCTTATTTCTACTACTATTCATCAATTGTTTTGCCACTTGACTTTTTTCCTATTTTACAAACACCCTTAAATCCAAAAAATTCTCATATTTCACCAAAAAGTCCAATTCACTACTTATACATTCCAACTCAATTTTTAAGACACATAATCCATAATTCGCATTATAATCACATTAAAACAATCATTTATACCCAGAAAATGTCAAATGAGTGCATGAACCATTCATTGTAATGTGTGCAATAAACAAATTCATGTGTGTATGCTAACGCTATGCATGAGCATGAAATGCATTTTTCTAATCTCTCATTACGATTTTTCAATCACAGAAATCTAGGGTTCTAACCCCCTAGTATGGAAACGGGATGTTACAATTATCCCCCCTTAATAAATTTTATCCTTGAAATTTTTATCTGATTGATAAAAAATGTAGGGGTATTGTTTCCTTATATTCTCCTCCATTTCCCATTTAACTTCATCACTCAAATAATTTCTTCCAATTGACTATAATCAATGGAATCAATCGGTCTTTCAATTACTTATTCAGATACCACATTATTTAACTGTTTCCTCGATCTATTTCAGATTACTCACAATTTCACTTCCAGTTTCAATAACACATATATCAAATCATAACGATATTTCCTAAACATATTCTTGTGACACTGTGTGAATCTGAAATATCTTTTATTGGTAATACTAACTTATAAGTCCATGGTCCTATTCTCACAATAATTTTGTATAGACCAATTTATGTCGGGCTTAGCTCATCCTTTTTCCTAACCTTACCACACCTTGCCAAGGTGATACTCTCAGAGACGTTTCATCTTTCCCTTGATAATTCATATCTCTTCAGTATTAATACACTTAACTCTTGTGCCTATCTCACTATATTCCATATATTCGGTGTTGAACCACTTAACTTATTTATCTTTCTTGAATCACTTAACTCCTATTACAAATTCATTTCATTTATCAATAGTGTCTCAAATCAATTCTGGCCTTCAACCATTTTTAGGCCCTCTTCATTTCAATATAATAGCGAATGACTCTTTCTGTCAGATAACACCTCATACAATATTATAATGATATCACTATGATAATGATTATTATGCTTAAAGTTAATTAAAACTATACATCGGCCTCATGTTCCTATGAACTCCAAAATATAAGCTTTAAACATATCTTCAACAGTTAAGATTATTGGCAACTCATATATGCAGTCACTTGCTTCTACATCCTTAGCCGTTAACTGTTGTTTCGGCGTATTCCTACTAGGATGTATAGTATAGGTTACCATTTGTACTTTATCCAAAATCTCTTTTCTCAATCATCTCCTTCAGGTACACATACTCTTTACTTCAATCACAAGGTATAATTTTTCCTATTCAAACTCAAAATTCATATCCATTTTCAATTTCTCAGCAAGATTCAAAAATTCAGAATCCTCAATTTGGGCTTTGTTAATCCTTGCATGTGAAACTGATCTTAAATTCAATATATAATAGTACTTCATTTGCCCAAAATTCAATTCAACATTCTATGCTCTTTATTGCACTAGGTTTGTTAACCTCAATATCTAAATTTGTGTTATTCCGTTATTGAATTTTTTGTTCAATACATCATATAACAACACTAGCTTTACTGAGAAATACTCATTTATACATCATGATTGTCAAGTAACTTTATCCATTGTCTCGGTCTCGTATTCAATTCTTTCAAACTCAATAATTACCTCAAACTTTAATGATCTGTATATTTATATATAGATCTGAAATGTTTCACTGTACATATAATGTCTCGAAGCTTTCAAAACAGTTACTATTGCAGCAAGTTCTAAATCATGTATCAAATAATCAACTTATTGGACTTTAATTGTCTCTTTGCATATGAAATCACTTTATTATGTTGCATTAGATTTCATCCTAATCTCTGGTGTGAGTCATCATTGTATACTACAAAATCTCCAAATCCAAACAATATAATCATCAGTTATACGATTTACACGTTTTTCCTCAGACATTTTTGTCAAAGGGTTAAGATCAGTAAAACCCCTTAACAACTTCTGGTAGTGTCCAATTTCCAGCAAATTCTAGAAAACTCTGAATCTCTTATATATTCCTTGGAGTTTCTCACTTCATCATTACCTCTACTTTCTTTGGGTCTCCCAATATGCCATGTTCAGATATTATAAGACCCAACATTTTATTTAATCAAGCTAAGATTCGCTCTTATTAAACTTGGCATATAATTTTTTTACCTTCATGATATGTAAGATTTACCTCAAGTATTCAAAATATTCTTCTCAACTTTTCGAATACATTCAATATATCATTTATGATCATAGTCACTAATTGATCCAAGAAAAATTGGTACACTTTATTCTTCAATACCATGATAGTGTCGGGGGCACTGTTAACTCAAACAGATATTGCCAAACCTCTATATGCCCATGATTAGTTCTCGTAATTCCTCAAGTAACTAATTCCTCAATGAGGTAATATTATCTCATGTTATTTTTTTAGTTTCCTAATTGACTTCTATTCTTGAATGATTTTCTCCTTTCATTCGATTCCCTCTGATTTCACATTGACTTATTCTAATGTCTATTCATTCATACTAGTTTCTCCACACATTTCAATTTATTTGCAATCTTAACTTCTTATCTTGATAACACATTCATCAAATGTAATTTGTATCTCCTGAACATATTTACATAGAATATGGTGTGGACCTAAGTTCCTTAAGCAATAACAACAATATCATCCCAATTTCATGAACCTATTAATATAAACAGGTTACTTTTCATCAACAAGCTACATGTACTCTCTGTAGGACATTTAACCTCTTATACTTGAGTCTCCGTTAAGATTGGGACTCCAATATTTACTTTTGATTGATTACATATTCATTTTTGATACGTTCCTTCATTAATCATTCTTAAAAATAAACCATCTGGTCTACTTAACCTGATTCGATGAAATTTTTCTTCAAAAGAATATTTCTTGCTACTATCATCTATACTATTCATGTAATCCTTATCAATCAACTGTTTTCATCATTACTTATCAGCCATTCTTAGTACCTCAAAAAAGATCAATTTCAACTATTCATAATATCTTAATAAGATCGATTTATGCCATAACTTATATGATCAGAATATCCTTTATAATAAGGCTCAGTGAAGCATTAAGCAGATTCATTTACTCTTATACCTTGGTATATACCATCAAGATCATTA
>JANZLX010000003.1:7344636-7361437 GCA_025531955.1 Erythroxylum orinocense | reverse complement strand
GGTGTATCAACACAAGATGAAAAATGGATAATGCCTTCACGTTGAAAGAAAGAAGATAAGGTTTGATTAAAGTATTCCTGGGCGTTTTCACTCCTGACCCCTTTTATGCTCACCCCAAACTGGTTTTTTATCATATGAAAGAAATTAGGAAAAGTCGGACTGACCTCTGATTTGTTTTTCATGAGAAAGACCCAAGTGACCCTTGTGCAATCATTCAATAAAGGTAACAAATCATTTAGCGCCTGACACATTAGGTATGCTTGAAGATCCTCATATATCAGAATGAATCAAAGTAAAAAGAAATTCAGATTTATTATTGCTCAAAGGAAAGGAAGTACGACAGTGTTTAGCAAACTCACACACATCACAATGGAAACTGTTAGGATCACTGTTCTTAAACAAATTAGGAAACATGGTTCTCAATAAACTAAAAGAAGGATGACCTAAACAATAATGGTGAAGCCAAATAGGGTTAAGGGTATCTCTGGTCATGAAAGTCAAGGAGGGATGTGAGGTTTTGTCTTCATTATTAGATTCCAGAAGGTAGAGTCTATCCTTTTCCTTAGCATACCCAATCATCTTCCCTGTTTCCCGATCCTGAAATACACAATAATTAAGATCAAATATGGCAAAGCAATTCAAGTCTCTGGTAAATCTTTTAATGGACAAAAGATTGGCAGAAAGTTTGGGAACATGTAGTACACTTTTCAAGAGAAGAGTAGGGGACAAAGGAATGGTTCCTTGACCTGCAACATTAGTGAGAGAGCCCTCCGCAACTTTAACTTTTCTGTTACTAGGACAGGGATTATAAGAAATAAAAGAATGATGAGAGGTAGTCGTATGGTCTGTAGCACCTGAATCTACGACCCAAGAATCCCTAGGAGACACTAATGAGGCACTAAGAGCATGAGAATTAGAAAAATCACCTGATTGGGCTAATGAACATGATGCACCAACACCTTCCAGAGAATTCAGAATGCTCTTTAGGCGCTCAATCTCTTCTTTGTTAAGTCCTCTTGGTTTTGATCTAGCTTGATCAGAATATCCAGAGTTTGTAGATTCAGTGAAGTGGGCTTTGGCCTGTCCATCCTTGTTTGCCCCTTCTTTCCATGCTTTCTGTGGCTTCCCATCTAACTTCCACCAGGTCTCTCTAGTGTGATGAGGCTTCTTACAAACACTGCACCAGTCAACTTCCTTATTTTGAGGATTCTGTTGGTGGTGGTTAAGGGCCTCTTTGTTGGTTTTCATAGAGATAAATGCTGAGCTGTCAGCAGATTTGGATTCCAACGTCACAATTCTCCGGCTCTCTTTTGCCCGGATGACTGAAAAGGCCTCATTCAAAGACGATAAAGGGTCTTTACCAAGTATTTGAACCTGAAGTTGGTCAAATTCAACATTAAGACCTGCTAAGAATTCGAAAATTCTTTCCCTTTCTACAAATTTTTGTAATTTGACACTGTCATCACTGCACTGCATTTTAAAATTTTGATAATGATCCAACTCAAGCCAAAGACTCTTCATTAGATTGTAATATTCAGTGACAGAGTGCATACCTTGCTTGATAGATGAGATTCTAGTCTTAATCTCATAAATTAAAGAGGCATGATTTACTTTTGAATAAGATTGAGTAACAGCATCCCATATCTCCTTAGCAAATGAGAGGAACATGTAAGCGCGTCTAATGTCTGGTTCCATAGAGTTCCAAAGCCATGACATGATTAAGGATATATATATCCCAAACCTCAAACTTGGGATCCGAAGCAGCAGGAGCAGGTCCTAATAGGTGAGAAAGCTTTCCCTTGCCCTTAAGGAAAGTCTTAACCATTTGTGACCAGTGGAGGTAGTTTTTACCATTGAGTTGGTAAGATGGAAACAAGGCTTGTAATTCACCAATATGGGTAGGGGTGTGTGCATTTTGGGATTACCAACAGAGGAGATTTCAGAGGAGGAAGAGACCTCCACATTGGGGTTTTTGCTGGTAATAGATTCAGCCATCTGTTTTCCAGAAGGCACTATTGGCAATGAAGGCCAAGTAAGTGTTAAAAAAAAAAAGAAACTAGGAGTTACAGCGTCCAGGGCTCTGATTCCATGAAGAAAGAAGTAATCTTTCTTCTTATTTTGCACAACAAGTGCCTTTGAATATATACACTAGTCCTAGCTTAATTTTGGTAGCTAAAGTATTTCCTATTTACAGCAATATCCCCTATTTAGAGCAATTTCCTAAAGTAAATATCCATGATATTCTCTTGTTTCCTATTTTATGATTAGGAAATAATTTCTCCTACATCACTGTTCTGATTTTCATCAATTTCATATATATATTCTTTGGTGATTTATGTCAGATGTTGGAAAAGAAGGAGATTCTGTATCCTGACAAGAGATTTGGTCATCTACCTGGTAGGTCAATCATTAAGATGCTAACATGAAATTAGTCTTTGGTAATTTGATATATATGTTTTCAAGAATTATGTGGATCCTATATGTATGTCATCAGTTTCCCTAACCACAAGAAAACATGTCGTTAAGACACACATACATTCACATAAGTCCTACTGTGGCAAACTAAAGTTTTCCGTGAGTTTTGGTTTTGCAAATGCCTTTCATAAGGTTCTACTCTTTATCGGTGCAGGTATTGTTGTTGGGCACAGGTTTTTATCTCGAGCTGAAATGGTGGCTGTAGGATTTCATGGCCATTGGTTGAGTGGCATTGATTACATAAAGAAACATTCTGGGAAAATGGTAGTGTATTTAAATTGGTCTCCATTATGAAATGAAAGAATACATAGATAAAAATTTCCTCTGTGAATCCGCGTATATTAACTTTCTGTGGTTGGCTACTTTCTCCTTTAATGTTGACTTCATTAGAATTTATCAATGCCATATCCATTGCTAGCATTTCCGTCATGGTATCAAGTTATCTCTTGGAGTATTGCAGGAGAAGCAGAACGGCAGTACCTATCCATTAGCTGTTGCAATTGTTTTGTCAGGCCAATATGAAGATGATGTTGACAATTCAGATGAAGTTGTCTATACAGGTCAAGGTGGAAATGACTTACTTGGCAGCAAGCATCAAATAAAAGATCAAATTATGAATCGTGGTAATTTGGCTCTTAAGGTATAATATCTAAATTGACATCCTTTCAATTATTATTCTATTAGAAAGTCATTTTTCTTTTGTTCATTGAGTTCAAAGTAGAAATTCGTGGCCCTTAAGTAGAATGCAAACAGATGACATGGAGTAGTAAATCATTGTGGTATTTCATCGTCCACGAGCTCATAGTTATCTATCCCATATTCATAGATCACCTCGGGTAGTTATGCATTAAAGTCATCTTACTTGCAAAGTGGTTGTGGCCCAAATATGATAGGAATATAATTTGAATTCTTCTTCTAGTATGTAACTTGTAAATCTCCCTTCTCAAAGTGTGCCACCTGAAATCAGAAACTTAATTACTTTAAAATGAAAATACTAATTGTGATTACTTCTCATGGGTGAAAAATCATTAAGGTTGAGCGTTGTCAAACATTCAGCGTACATCTAGTTTGAAATGCTGCCAAAAGGTTTTTGAATCTTTTTGCACTTTGGATGATGAATATATGCAGTAAAAGCTTGTACTTGTAGCATGCTATCTTATCGAGTTTCCAATTAATTGTTTCTCAGAATAATATGGAGCAGTCTATACCTGTTAGAGTCATCCGTGGACATAAATGTTCGGATAGCTATAGCGGCAAAGTTTACACATATTGTGGTTTGTACAAGGTTGATAAATTCTCCCTTTTTCTATTGAATGTGGACATCTGTTTTATTTTGGCATATAAATGATTACTCCCTCTACATGCTCTGGAGGCTTACAACTTATGCCTACTAGCTTTAGTTGCAGATTAAAATATTTTGAAAAAAATTGATTTGATTAATTAGTTTAAGGTTCATTCTAAGGAAAGTACTTGACTTTGGTGATTGAAGCGCCCGTTATGCAGGCAGGAACTGAAATATTGACAATTTTCATAGTTTAGATTAATAAATTTTAATTCACTTTTTTTCTTTTTTGAATAAGATCATTTCTAAATTTGCAGATTGGAGATCAAAGAGCAGCAATACCACCATCTATCTTGATGCACTAGACTTAAATTTGCTTGAGCTTCAATAAGAAAGCATGCACTCAATTATTTTTGCACTTTGTGTGCAGGTTATAGATCATCGGGCTGAGAAAGGAGTTTCTGGATTCACTGTCTTTAAGTATCGCTTGAAACGACTTCTAGGACAGCCAAAAGTGGTTATGGATCAGGTGGTTCTTTTGTCTGATTTTTCTTTTTCTTTATTTCCGAGTCTCTGACCTATACTAAGGTTTTTGGTTTCCCTTCATGTTTAGTCTTCTTTCATACCTTTGACTTGTTTGGAAGAATAAAGACAAAGAGGATAACTAGTTTTACATGTTGTATGACTTTATTTTACTAGGTATAGTGTTGCATTTTTGTGACTGTCTGATTGGTTGTTTATCCTAATGCATGGAATTATGTGGTGATGTATCTCATGCCTTTTCTATATGCTTGGGTATGCTTCGTTATGGACAATTGTTTCCCCTGACAGATCCCCTTATTTAATCCATTTCTTTCCAAAATGTTAGACCCTGTTTGCAATTGTATAAGATGAATTAGTTGTTGCTTTTGTTTTAGGTTCATTTTGAAGAAAGAAGAACTAAAGGGGCTTCCAAGTCACCTGGGTATAGCTTTCTTCAATCTCATATGAATATCCAGTACACATTGAAATTATATAGCACTAGATAGCTGATATTTATCTTATTTTGCAAGCTTGGTTTGTGATGACATCTCTTTTGGTGAAGAAAATTTACCTATTCTTGTCACCAATATTGTTGATGTTCCGCCTATTGCACCTGCAGGCAAGTTTTCCATACTACTTTTAGCTTTGCCGTCATATGCCAGTCATTCTTGTCATACTCTTTGGTCCAGTCCATAATTTAACCTTAATAGCATATAGTTTGTGGCCACATATGAAGAAAAAAATATCAATTTTTTTGTGAGGGTAGTCTTCCATTGCATGTCATGTTTGTGTTAACACTTTGGTTGTAATTCATCTTCCTTATAGTTTTATGGCTACGTTCTCTTAAAGCAAGATCTTGTTACCCTAAACTGTCAATATCTGATGCATTCTATTGAAGCTCAAAGATTTAGGTATCAACCAGATAGCTGAAAAAGCTATTTATGTTACAACTGGGGGCTGAAAAAATTATGTTTGCCTTGATATGAGTTTCTGATAGTTACTGTTTTACTAAATCTGGTTTTCTGGCTATTTCAGTTTTTTGGAAACTATTGATGCCTTTCTAGGCTAAACATAGGTGATTGATTGATCAAGTGCCTGTAGATCTGTTGTTTTTGATGAAAAATTTAACTTAATAATGCAGGTTTCAAATATATGAAATCCGTTCAAATTGCAACAGATGTGATTGCTCCCCCAAGTGCCTCTGGATGCAAATGCAGAGGGAACTGTACGAACCCAAGCTATTGCCCCTGTGCTCGGCTTAACGGCTCTGATTTCCCATATGTGTACAAAAATGGTGGCAGGTGAGATTGAATAATAATAAAGAATCTGGTTTTGATGCTTCTACTACTGGAGTCTAATTGGATTAATTTAGGGTTTTGTGGTTCTACAATGATATGTTATGCATATGTGACATCATCCTGCAGTTCAACCCACGTTAGTTGATGTGCTAAAGTCTACGAGGTCTTTAGATCTCCCCTTTTGATCAAATATATATACGAGATATTCACTATCCATATATGTGTCATACTTGTGATTATATTGTAGTTGGTGTCTTAGAGACACCGTGATGTGTTGATAGTAATTATTAAAAGTTGGATACAAACTTGTCTCCTTTTGTAGATTGATTGAACCAAAGGATGTGGTGTATGAATGTGGACCAAGTTGTGGCTGTGGACCCAAATGCATTAATCGCATATCTCAGAAAGCACTAAAGTACAGACTTGAGGTATGTGTTCCATTCAATTAATAAGCAACTCCCTCTCAGTAAGTAGTACATAGCACTTCTATTAAGAAACGTTTTCTGGAGCAGGTTTATCGTACAAAGAACAAAGGATGGGCAGTTCGATCTTGGGATTTTATTCCTTCTGGTGCTCCAGTCTGTGAGTACACTGGAGTTCTGAGGAGGAACACTGAGCTGGATAATGTCTCTGAGAACGACTACATATTCGACATCGATTGCTGGCATACAATGCATGGCTTAGGTGGAAGAGAGGCATGTTCAAAATTACATAAGAATTGGCATTTTCCATATTTCTTATTTCAAGCCATTAAATGAGGAAAGCTTCTTTATTCTTCAAGTGCCATCTTTTTTCGCTAAGCCATGTTGTGTTTTGCTTAACACTCTTATGAGATGTGGTTTGTCTTAGGCAGCTAGTGTATTTCCATCTTAGATGAAAACCAAAGTTTTCTCAGGGTTATAACTTTATACATCTTTTTGGTCTTAAATCTATAGATAGCCTTCTCTATTACTCTGAAATTTCAGATTATCTTGCAATGTTAAACAAATGAAACTTATTGAAGCAAATTCTTTTCAGAGGCGACAAGGTGATGAATCTACATCTGCCAGTAATGTGGTGGAGAAAGAAGATGACATAAGGGAAGATAGTGAATCAGAATTCTGCATAGATGCAGGTTCTTGTGGTAATGTTGCCAGATTTATTAATCATAGCTGCGATCCTAACCTTTTCGTTCAGTGCATCCTAAGCTCACACCATGATGTTAGATTTGCTAGAATTATGCTATTTGCTGCAGATAACATACCTCCTATGCAGGTAATTTCCCATCTTTCATACTTTCTTTTGGTTTTGATTATTTAATCCTTTTAGACTTCTTTTCACGGATTGGACTCCATATCTGGACTTATCCTAGTTTCTTGTATGCATTTGCTAGTTCGCTAATCGTTGATCATGTTCAAGTCTTGACTATTTTAGTAATCAATTGTAGGTGTCATAGTTAAAATTATACTTGAGTTTGAGATATGCTTTATCCATTACTAAATAATAACATGATTATATAAAAGATTTTGATATAAAATGACATGCCACTTTGTAAAATCCTAAATGAAGTTGTGTGGATGCTTTTTAACTACTAACTGGGGAAGGAATGTTGAATTTTGACACTCACAGGAACTCACATATGACTATGGTTATGCACTTGATAGTGTCGTTGGGCCTGACGGACACATAAAACAGATGGAGTGCCAGTGTGGTACTAACGAGTGCAGGGGCCGTTTGTTCTAGCTACCTTAAATTTTGTTTAAATGGTCCTTTTCTTTTCCTTCTAAAAGTTAGCATTGAACTACAAAGTGGCTTGACTATTTTGGTTAGTGCTTTGAAATGGGTTAAAACACATCCGATTGCTTTTAACTCGTTTTCCAAGGCTTATTGCACTCTGTCTTCCACTTGACGTTGAGGTCCTATGCCTGTAAAGTAACGTATGATTCATCTAATCCAATTTTTCATTTTCTTCTCCGCACTCTTCATTACTGATTCTGGAAATACTCCAATCTGAAGACACCCATTATTACAGTTTAATTTAAAAGATCAAAGATCCGTACCGTAGGCAAAACGTATGGGATAGGAATTTCGTTTCCTGTCCTGAAGAATGATTGGTTCCCAGACCCGAGAAGTGACACGTTTCTATACTCTTACTTATTCCTTACCTAATACCCGTATCTGACGCCATTACTTGGTTAACCCAATTTGGTGATCAGAGCACCCTAATGTTAAGGTAAGTGGTGACTTGTTACCAAAAGTTCCTATTTTTATTCAAAGGAGTCCATGTCCTTATCGAGCCTTGCATGCACCTCTGATGTTGAAAACCAAACGACACTGCCTGCAACCTTGACTTTGTGATATTAAATGAATCATTTGGAGTATCAAGTTGGAACTAGCTAATTTTGTATAGTCTCTCAGTTTAAGCATCCCCTTTCCTGATTAAGACTTCTTTGCTGTTCTCTCGATACACGAAAACTCCTTCAGCAGGTTGGAACGTTTCAATTTTGTAATAGCCATAATTAGGATTTCAATATTCATAATACCCAGAAATTGAAACACTGTTATATGTATGGTATTGTTGTGACAAAACTAGTGGGTAGAACAGGCAATCCAATGCGAATATGATGTTCCACAGACTGTGGAACTCGGATATGAGTAGATTCTCATTCTTAATGCGGAAAGTGACATTTTGATTGTATACATATGATCAACATGGAAATGTCAGAGCACCATACATTTAGAACCACCGAGTTCTTTTTTTTTTTTTCCCTCTCCTTTTTGTAATTTCTTTCTTAGCTATGATCAAGATTTAAGCAGAGGAAGAGTGGGCGTGGGAGACATCACTCACTGACTTCTTAATCGCTTCTAGACCAAGTGGCAAACGCCATAATTAGGAGATAATTCTGGTGATTAAGGAGCTTTTCTGGACCCACGACCCTCCCACAAAACACCTATAGGCTACAGCTGTTGGTAAAGCTTTTGTTGAATCTCATGCTCATGGTGTCTATTGTGATCTCATAAAAACGTGGCCACTGTTAAGGAGGACTTGAAAAGAAAGGCCAAAATGACTAGAATTGTTAAGAAATGTTTGATTAGAGAAGCCCACTAATAGACGTTTAAGAGTAAGGTTGAAATTAATAGGTCCTTAATAAATAAAGAAACAATCTGGTCCCCACTGTGTGTCACAGGGAGAATATGACCTCTTACTAACCCACCCCCTCATGAGGCACGTGCCCCTAAAAACCTTTCTTTTGTATATACACATAGATATGGATGGATGGTAAGTTTGTGTATCAAATCAAAAAGAATATATACATATACATACACATAATCATAATCATAATCACTGTCCTTTGCTAAGGCCACAAGAAGAAAAGGAAAAAGTCACAAGGGGGAGTTTACAGTTTAGTATTTGCTAATTGCCTACTATTTTACTTATTCCAAAATGAATTTCTGTAGAACAAAAGTGGCTTTTAATTGGGATGGGACCAATTTTGTGGGTTAGCCATTAAGTGAAGATTAGGTTAAATGATTAAGGCAGGATTTTCTTAGTGGTAGGGTAGAGCCAGTAGGCTGCCCTTATCAAACCCTTTTGTCCACATCTAAAATGGCCTCAAGTGGCACTTAAAAGACATGCCTAGCCATACTTAATAAGATTTGCTCTTCTCTTTTCCAATGGCTCACGATCAAGGAACCAGCCCTTGACACATAACACTGAGCATTGACCAAAGAATATATGAAAAATCAAGATGAAGATTAACAAAACATACCCAATTGACTTGCAAAGATGGATGGAAGAGATGGTGAATTTGGTCCTAATGAAAACGCGTTCACTCACATATTCCATGCCCAAGAAAATGACCCACTTAGAATATTATTAATAGACCAATACGTAATTTAATAAATTCTATGGATCGGACGGTTATTATCTCTTACTAATCTTTGGTTAAGAAAGAATTAATGAAATTTAATAATATCCAATTGCTTAATTAGAGATTAAAGAGTAGTAGTTAATACCTATACGGTATAGAATTGGTAAGATCAATTCAACCCTCAACAAAGACCGCAAGCCCACCAATCTCACGAAAACACCAAAACCTCTCCTCATTAGCTCCCCTCTTAGTAGTAGTAGACACTAGACACCAACCCCTACCATTCTCTCCCAAAACCTTCGCTCACGGGGACTTATGAACGGCGTAACGGGATTGTCCTAAAAAACGCCGTTAAGTCACGTGCGCTTCCAAGAGCTTTAGCGTGTTGCAATTAATTATGGCTTTGGAACATGATAATCAACAATTAAGCTTAAGCACTAACGCCGTTGACGGCGGTTCTACTAACGGCGTCGGCGCCCGCTTAAACGCCGCGGACGGCGGCGATGATGGTAGGAAAGCTCCCAGACTCCCTCGCTGGACGCGACAGGAGATCCTCGTCCTCATACAAGGCAAGAGAGTGGCCGAGAACAGAGTTCGGCGAGGGCGAGCCGCCGGCATGGGGCTAAGCTCCGGCCACGTGGAGCCCAAGTGGGCGACGGTTTCGTCGTACTGTAAACGGCATGGGGTTAACCGGGGACCGGTGCAGTGCCGCAAAAGGTGGAGCAATTTGGCGGGCGATTATAAGAAGATAAAAGAATGGGAGTCGCAGATGAGAGAAGAGACGGAATCATTCTGGGTGATGAGAAACGACTTAAGGCGGGAAAGGAAGTTGCCTGGCTTTTTCGACAGAGAGGTTTACGATATACTCGACGGCACCGGCGGTGTTTCGGCGGCGGCGGCCCTGGCTCAAGCAAATGAAACGGAGGCGGTTTTTGACGGGGGGAGAAGTGCGGCTGCGGAAGACGGCGTCCTGCTCTCCGACTTCGACGAGGACGGCGGCGGGAGCTCGGAGAAGGAGACCGCGGCAAAGGATGTTAAGCCGATAAGGGCAGTTGCTGCCGTGGACACAGAGACTCCATTACCAATTTCAGGTGCCCGAATTGAAAGTCCTATTCTTTTGTTAAAAGCTTCCCGAAATGGAAGAATTTTCTGTGTTTGCTTTAAACTTGATTTTAATTTACTTCATTGTTTGGCTTTGGCATCTTATAATTGGAATTCTTAGAGATGATCACAAGGGTTTTAAGTTGAATTGCAATCGCAAAAATTACGATTGCTGTCAGATATTTTATCGTAAAATTACAGTTGCAGTCAAACTTTTTATCTAAACATGTCGTAATTGAGCTCTAATCAATCCACAACTTAACCTTGATGGTCATGTTACCATTCCTTTTGTTGTTATGTGCAGAGAGGCAGTATCAACAAAGTTTCAGGTTTTCTCAACATCAAGGTAATGCTGTTATGGTTAGTTTGGTATGATTTTGTTAGTTCTCTCATTACTTTCAGATCATAAAGCAATTCTCATTATAAGAAAAATTCTGAGGTCATATTGCGAACATCAAGAAAGCTCTCTTCATGCATCTGTTTGAAACTTTTCCAGTTTGTCTTATAAGGTATCATAACAAAACTTTTTCAGTCTTCAATTCTATAGTAAATGGTGATGTATCTCATTCTTATCAACTAACAAAATTGTCAAGGTCCAAGTGCCTGTGTTGATATTCCGTCCCGTTCAGGAAATAAGAATGTCTTCCAAACATATGTGTGTTCTCTCTCAGATACAACAGATGACAACCAGCGTGGTCCAGATCCTGAAATGGGTTCTCCTTCTCACGAAGGTCGGAAAAGGAAACGATTTGAGGATGAAGAAGAACCAGTTAGTTTGCATGATAGGTTGATTGATGTCGTGGATAGGAATTGTAGAATGCTTAATGCTCAGCTTGAAGCTCAGAATATCAACATTCGGTTGGACAGGGAACAGCGGAAGAATCAAGCAGACGGCATGCTTGCTGTTCTTAACAAGCTTGCAGATGCTCTTGGAAAGATTGCTGATAAATTATAGCTAAAGAGAGAATCACATTGTCTCTGTACATAACAAAAAGCTTCTTTCCTAGTTCCATAATAGCTCAGGTTGAATGTTAGCAAGATTGATTTTGGTAATTATCTCTCGATTACATAGCATGTTCTTGACAACCCCGTTTCTGTATTTCCTTTTGTCTTTTGTGACATTTGAGGCTTGACGCCATTATAGGTCCATACACATACAATAAAATTAAAGGTAGCTACCAGATTCCTGCTAGCTTATCAGGGAAGATTTGTGCAGACCATCCTTGTATGATACGTTATACGCTTGCATGCTTATAGCTAGACCAAGTTGCTCAACTCTTTTAAGAATTTACGCACCTGAACAGTTCGGAATCCTTTTCGATATTTTCACCTACAATTATATCGAGGTGCTAATAGAAATATATATATCCTGAAATTGGGGTTTCTTTAAGGGCAAACAGCAGACAAAGCAAAACCATAATTTTAGATTCTAAACCGCGCTTTCCATGATCGTAGAATTTATACAATAACAAAAGCAGCCTACCCTGAATGTGTCATGAGGGAAAATAAATAAAAAGTAGGTGCTTGTGTTTGTGATGAATTGAGGAAACTTCAAAAGAAATCACATGTCAAGGTCATCCGAGCTTGACTTTCTCCTATACTTGCGACAAGGTTTTTCAGAACTAACTACTTTCGCTACCGCAGTTGGTTCTGATTCATCTGCCTCCACTTTGTCGACTCCAGAATCTTGGGATTCATTAGCTGCAATGCCAATAGGCATGCCTCCATGCTGCTGGGGTTGATTAACATCATCCTCTTCTTTTCTAACCTTTCTGCTATCATCCACCGATGTAACTTCACCCACTTTCCGCTTTGGAATAAAGGTCACTGACTTTGGAAGACCAGCTGTTGAAGCTACAAATTCTGATCCCACCTCTCTATGTTTCACCAGCTTAAGAAAATCCATGAAAGCTTGGGTGTTGGATTTGTCATCCAAATCACTATACGAATCAAAACTATAACGTGTATACTTGGAAGGATTCCTTAAATAATCAGGCACACCACACCAGCCTGACACAGATTCATCGGCTGAAACTGCAGCATCCATAGTAGCTGCATCCGCAGAAGAATCCTCCTGAACATTTTGCGGTGCTTCTTCCTCGCACACAGTTTTACAACTAGGATCAAACCTCACGCGCTTCTTTGCCCCGACATCTAAACTGCTGTTTTTCCTTTTCAAAATAGACCTTAAGGGACCACCATAGTCATTGCCCGCCTTCACATTAGACTGATTAACTTCAGTGTGACAATCAAGATTTGATTTCAGCTCCTCTCCTTCGGCTTCATCTTCTTGCAGCCTAGCTCTTGCAGCCAGGTGATTGGCTCGAGGGTCTTTGTTACAATGCAATAGCCCGCGAGGCAAATCATGAATGCCCAAACAAGAACCTTGATCACTAACAACATCCTTCATGTAAAGCCGCTCCCCGGCATTTTCTTTCCCAGTAGCAACCTTATCATACTCATCTTCCTCTTCCTAGAACAACCAAATTCCACGAGTATAATCAATCACACTAGTATATATCTAGGGAAAGAAAAGGCAACAAGAAATAGTAAACAAAGAGCAATTTCTGTACCCTATTTTTAATTATCATTATTACCTCATTAACTACACAGACATAAACCAACATTTTGCTTAAAAAGTGATATTAAAAACTTGGGGAAAAACCTCGCAATACCTCATTATCGAGAGTAGAATCCAATCCAATAGAGGATCTAATCTCCCACTCATCTAAAGCAGCTTCAACGCGGCGCCTATCGCTCCCCGACTCTTCGTCCTCATCATCCTCTCGATCGTCAAGTTCATCTCGATCGTGCTTCATCTCCCGGCGAAAACTCCTCCGTCGATCCTTGGCGAGCTCGTCGAAGGAGGAAGCGCACGGCATGTGGTCTCTTTCTGAGGCAGAAGAGGAGGTGTCTCTTTTCCACTGTTTTCGCTGGACCTCGTCGTCGGAGAGAGACCACAGGGTTGATTGGCGTGACGAAGGTTGGGGAGAGGAGGAGGTGAGGGATCCAAAAACCTTTTCCACTCGGAGCCTGAAGCTGCCATCGGCAGCGGTTTCCGGAGACGACGATGCCATTTCACGGTGAACAAGCTAATGGATGGTAAACGTAAAAAGGATGGAATTTTGGTCCGGAGACTTTAAACGAGGCGACGAGCTAATTCCAGAAGCATTTGAACCGCCTCTTTATTTGGGCCTTTCTTCGGGTCTTCTACTGTGGACTGGAGGCCTAATTCTCCTCCTAGTCGATCAACTTTTTGACTTCATTCCAGAACTCTTAGTAGACTGGAGGCCCAATTCTCCTCCAAGTCGATATACTTTAACTTCATTCATAATTCTTATTGGACTGGAGGCCCAATTCTCCTCCAAGTCGATCAACTTTGGACTTCATTCATATTTCATACAAATGCTGCCATTACATTAATTTTGTGTTTAAGTTTGTTCGTGTCTACTGTCCGGTAGATTTTTTTAATTTTTCACGAGTTATTTTAAGAAAATTTTAATTATAGGAAGATATTTTTAAATTATTTATTTTTAAACTAATCTCTATTCGAATTAAGTAGGTTATTTGCGAAAACTTGCGCCTGAGTTCGTATCCGGTAGATTTTCATTACTTTACTTTGAAACATGGTGAAGTTGAAAAGCAAAGCTGGTCTATATGGGTTTAGAAGAGACCCAAAAAGCAAACGCGAGTTGCTTACTTTTGTTCGTATGAGGTGTCCCTGTCTGAGACTGTGGGTCTCTTTTTCATTTCTATTTCATTTGTTTCTACTTTAAGACCTCGGGCTGCACTTTTCGAGTCTACCACGTTTAGGGTCTCGAATGGCATTTTCGAAGGTGCAATGTATGCTATTACAAAGTTAGTCACATCATTGTGTTTTAGACAATAACACCTTCTGAGATACTTAAGGTAATTACCTTGTCCTGCACCTATAAATTCTAATAGATAACTACAAATTTTAATTAACAAAAACATATGTTTGCAGTGGTATTCGGACAACAAGACATTGACAGTGTTACATTCTCAATGTATGCCACATACCTTAAAATAAAACATCAGAAAAAAGTAAGGTGTTGAGAATGTATACTTCGTGGTAGGAACGTGTGATGAGTCAAAAAGGCATTGAAACATATAGGCCATAGTTGTCATCATTATCATAAAATTAAAGCTCTCTTTCTCACTTCATCTTATTATCGCCTAATTACTATTCAATATTTACTTTTTCTATAGTATAAGAATAAAGTTGTATATCAATGACTTTTCAAAATCTCGTATCAGTTGAATTTATACTAAATATTATTATTATAGTTCGAATAAAATTTTGTTTACATTAATGAAATGAACGGGATCTTATGAATCGACTGATTTAAAAATATCAGTGACATCTTACTTTTTAGATTAACTTCTTGAATTAATTTATTTTTTAGTAAATTATTCTTTAATAATAATTATATTAACTCTTATTAACAATTTGTTTAAAGGTTGAGTTTATTTAAAATAAAATTTGATTTATTTATTGATGTTGGAAATAATTTTAAAATTTTAATTTTATTATTATTCAAGTCATTAAAATTCTAATATAATCCCATATCTAGGTCAATAAAATTAACTATAGTAGTTGACTGTAGATTATTTTTGTAACAACTTTGGAATTTTTAATTTTTATATAAGATTACGAAATTGATGATAATTACGATTTCTTAATTTAAAATGTAATCATCTTTTTTTTAACTAATAACTTTAATGAATAAATTTGAGTCTCTATTTGTCACTCTCCTTTTATGGGGCGTGGCAGGTAAAGCAAAGGTATCGTAGAGTGCTGGATTTGGGCCCCACTAACTTCAAGAGCTGAGCGTGCGTGACAGAAGTATCTCTCAGAATCGATGCGCAAAACCCACGCGCCAAAGCCACTGGTTTTCTTTTACCACACTTTTCCCAGTCAGCGTTTGACTACACTCCCACACAAAGAGCGTGGTAAAGAAACCCGTCTTCCTCGTTTCTCGTCACCATGAAAAAGGTAAGCCAGTGTCAGTGGCCTCAGTGAGGAGGGCCACCATACACTGGAACGGTGCCGTAGTAAGAAAGTTTGGGTTTGGCTTTGAAAAACAGCTCTTCGAGGGTTTAATTTAAACCAAAAGTTTCCTAATTATATATGAATCCTCTCATTTCCCAAAGCTTTTTTCGCTGAAACCAATCTTATGTTTTCTTGCCTCTTCCATGGTTTCCAAAAGTCTACTGCTTTAAACAAACACGCCTCAAAAACCAAAATTCAATAAGAAAGGGAAAGAAATTCTACCGGAGCCTACGAATTGAGGATCTCATTGGTGACTATGAGATTAGATTAGCGGTTGTAATTGCCGAGATCGAGCATTGTTGTGATGTGATGGTCGTTAGATTTTGCAGTAAACAAGTGGAAGATTCGCGGTGTTTAAAATGCATTTCACTAAGCTCGATGACTCTCCCATGTTTCGCAAGCAGGTTAATTGCTCTCTCCTTTTACTTCTTTTGACTTCTCGATTACTAGGCAACTACATCGTCGATTTGAATTTTGTAGCTGAATTCCAAAAGAGTTCGTGGGTTTTAGAGCGTGATTTTGCTGTTTTCTTCTTGCGATGAAAGTTTTGAGCTTGTTCAGTTTTTGGGTATTCTTGTGTGGTGATTAGTTTCCGAATAGGGTTACTTTGGATTCCTTGAGCTTGGGCGTAGTAACAATGTCATTTTTAGTTATATTCCTCATTATGGGACTATGCTCCATCCTTTACCTACTATTGATATTGTCGGTATTCTTTAATCTATTTCTTTTCTTGACATTGTTGTGCACTTTGTTACTAGATTTCCGCTCTGTCCTTTGTGCACCTTTAAGCCTTGTCCCAGTGTTTTCATTACAATTCAGAATTCATGCAGTTAATTTTTTTAGATGGTTCATGGCAGTGATCATTTTGATATTTTCTTGGATGGTGTAACAGATACAAACCTTGGAGGAAAGTGCTGAATCACTACGCGAGAGAAGTTTTAAGTTCTATAAAGGATGCCGAAAATACACGTATGCCCCTTTCACTCTATCACAGAGGCTAAAATTCCATGTTTATGGCTATTGATGCTTCATTCGTTTGCAATTTTGAGAACACGTATAAGAATTGTTTATATTCATCTTTTCTCTTTTCTCTTTTTTTCCCTTTTCCTTTCGGGAGCGTATAAGTTGCAGTTTGAAATTCAATTGCCTGCATTATTCCTTTGATTTTCACTTGACATTATGAACAGAAAATTTCCAA
>JANZLX010000003.1:7317130-7329749 GCA_025531955.1 Erythroxylum orinocense | reverse complement strand
GGGACTGATAGACTTGTCTATTCTGCTACTGGATGACTGTATCGGATTGTTATTATGTTTTAAAAATTTAATGGTTTATGATATTGTGTTATGTTGTAGTGTTAAATTATTGCAATGCCATGTGGATTTGGTGCACCTTTATCGTGGGATACTCGGCGGAGCGACCTTCGGGTTTCCCATTATGTACCCTACGATGAGGGGGCGCTACATTGTAAGTGATAGACATAAATCATATGCTAACTTGAAAGGAAAGATATTGAATATGCAGTAGGTGACAAAGTTTTTCTTGAAAGTTTTTCCCTGGAGAAAGGCGTTAAGATTTGGGCCAAACGGAAAGCTTAGTCTAGATTTATAGGTCCGTATGAAATCTTTGAAAGGATTGGGCCAATGACATATAGGTTGTCTCTTCCCATAGAACTATCCAAGTTGCACGATGTATTTCATGTCTTAATGCTACGGAGATACTGATCAGATGTTCACATATATTATCAGTACAAGAAATAAAGGTCTAACTAGACTTCTCTTATGATGAAGAGCTGAAGAAAATCTTAGCTAGAGAAGTGAGAAAGCTAAGTAATAAGCAAATTCCTCTTGTAAAGGTGCTCTGGCAACATTATGACGTTGAAAAGGCAACTTGGGAACCTGAATTGATGATAGGAGCTCATTATCCGTAACTATTCAATACAAGTATGAATTTCGAGGAAATTTTTTTAAGGTGTATTAAGAAGTTATCATAAAGAATTAAGTGTATCTAAGCATAGTAAGGGACATAATGGTAATTAATTTAAAAGACAGGGGTAAATTGGTAATTTCTTCATTTAGGCATGGGTATGAATAATTATATGTGAGTTGTGGATTAGAATGAAATCAATTGATGACTTTATATGCCAATGTGGGAATTAAAGGAAGAAGAAGGAACAAATGTGCAATTTTTCCAAAAATCAACATATGAACCAATGGGATTAAAACATGTGTGTAAGACTATAAAATTCTTGAAGTGGGTAGTAGAAGAGTGGGGAGAGGGATGCGTATGAAGTTTTTTAACTCCGTAATTTTCTCTTTTCATCTCCTTTCCATTCCATCTCCTTAATCATATCATTTTGCATAAGGAATCAAGCTAATCTTAAGTGAAAATCAAAGTAAAAGTTTGTGGTTTTTCTTCCCATCTTCATCTTTCTTACTTTGCTTGTGAAGAGCTAGAATTATAAGGTTGGATATGGGATTGAGATAAGTATTTATGTTATTCTAGTTGGTGAATCAAGCAAAGCCAAAAGGGAAGAGAAGGAAGAGTCCTAAAAGAAGAGCTAATTGACAAATTTTAAGGTTTTGGACTACACTTAATCTAATTTCTCTTTGTGTGTATGTTTGAATGGATACAAAGATTCATTTGCATGTGGAATGGTTGTTGTGATGATGCTTTGGTGTTATTTTGGTGTTATCTTGCATAGAATTGGTTGAATATGACAAAAGAGTATCATATAGTGGAATTTTGTCTAGGGTTTGCTGAACTAGTCACATTTTTTAGGTCATAACTCAGTGTACAAACCTCTAAATTGGGTGATTTCAGTTGCATATGAACTAAGATCTATAAATAGAAATCTATAGAAGATAATATGACTTAATTATGGCTTTAGAACATCGTAAATTGAGATAAAAAATGGTGACCTAATGCTGCCCCTGTTTTGGAACATCTTGTGATGTTTGGTGCATATCTCATGGTTTAGAAGTTCAAATGTCTTGATTTTTGGCGCTTTGGAGACTAAAGACATATGTAAAACAAATTTCTAGAATAATTTAAAACCGAATTTGAACTTTTTCTATATGAAAATTTTGGAACAAGTGGAGGTATGAATTATGGGCAGGGGACAAGACGGGAAGAAAATTGCATTATTTTGAATTTGTTTTCATTTCCAATTTTTATCAAATCATATCTGAACCTTTTTTAATGTGTATGAAACTTTTCAAACACCCAGAAATAAATGAAATAGGACTTACCTTACGTGAATTGGGTGATTGAATATTGGAATTTAAGATTGAGCCTAATGCATACTAAAGAAAATGTATATGTAAATAAGTGATTTAAATGCATATTTATCGTTCATATCTGTATGGTACGATTATACAAGTTTGATTTTGATACTCTTCTAATGGTGGTAAGTTATGAATCGAATGTATGAATACAAATACATATTTTATTACTTAAAATGTGTATCATGTGATTTGTTAATACATGAATTGTGAAATTGGCAAATGGTTAAAGGAAATGTTATAGTGCCTGCACTATTGTCTTGGTGATGGAGATATAAGCATGCCTATAGGGTTATAGTGCAGCTACTATAGTTTGACACCATTAGTGTCTTCATTTCGAGACCATAATGTCTCTACATTTTGATACCTTCAGGTATCTACAGTTTGATACCTTTGAGTGTCCACAGTTTGATGCCTTTGGGTATCCACAGTTCGATATCTTTGAATATCCACAGCTCCTATTATCCACACCCACAGGAATGTGCAAGCCTAACACTTAAAAGAAATTAAATCGTTATAAATAAGAGATACAACATGATAACTTGAATAATTTGTATTGATGAGCTTTTGAAATCAATATTTGGCTTATAAGTGTGAATTTACGACATATGTTTGAAGCATATCTTCATTATGTACTTTGCTTAATTATTTCATCGTTGTTTACATGAGTTTATGATATTCATGAATGTGTGTGTGCTTGGTGGATGATTGTTATGAGTGGTCATCCAAACTAAGTGTTTTTCCGACTAAGCTTTCAAGCTTAGCACGAGTTTTCATTTATTATTATATTCTGTAATAATAAATAATAGTAATAATAACAATAATAATAATATTATTATTATATATTTGTAATGAGAATAATTTTTATAGTATTATTAGTATTATTATATATATGTTATTATTTATTTTTTATTATATTATTCTTATAATTATTATATTTATAATTATTATTATTATTATTAATTTATTATTATATTATTATATTGGATATGATTATTAAATTTATTTATTATATTAATTTCTATTGTTATTATGAAATTTGTTTAATTACCAATTTTCTTCTTATTATTATTAACTGTATTTTCTCATTACTGGATCAAAGAACCCAATAGGCTACCCACAAACAACCAAAAAGCTTTAAGAATTCAATATAGGAGGGAACCAAAAAAAGTTCATTAGCTCCTTCCTTTTTCACTCCATCTGAAAGAGTAATTAAGACAAATTCAAAAAATATAACTAACTAATCCTAAAGCAAATATCAGGAAACTTAACTCGAGTACATTATATGATATCTAAAGTATGGATAGAACTTGAAGTTGAGCTTAGCTATCTTAGAAACTTTTGAAGAAATATGAAATGCATATAATTAAACATATATAGTATGTTGTAAGAGCTTAAGTAAGTGTTTAAGAATGGATACATGAATGAGGAATTGGTCCACATGGAAAATTTTCTCTGTTGATAAAGATTACGGTTGCAATATGTTAAAGGTGTTAAACAATCAGGTTGGAATTTGATCCTGCGCCCAGTGAAATAGTTATGAACTAGAAGCATAAATATATATAAAAGAACTTGTAGGTTTCATTAAGATAGACCAAAAACTTAAAGTGTTGATTATGAAAAGTAATTTATGAGTCGAAGTGTTGATTATGCATTATGTTGTCAAGGTCATTACCTACGTATCCAAGGTTATATGAATATAGATTAGGGGAAGAGATTTAGATGAAAGAAAATCTACCTCTAGATTTGTATTCTTTCTTAACAATGGTACAATATCATATAAAAGTAAGAAATAATCATGTGTTGCTTTACCCAAAATGGTAGCTAGATTTATAGTATTTTTAATTGCAGCACAAGAAATTGTTTAGCTAGACATTTTTTATTCATTTGGGAGTCATGAAAAGTCAAACTAAACAGAACTACTGTGATATCAAACAATAATCTCTTATATAAAAGATCCTAAATCTCATTGCAGAACTAAGCATATAGATAATAAGTATAATTACATGAAAGATTTAGTTGCATAAGATAAAGTGTACACAAAGTATATATATACTTGATATTGTAGTGAACCTAATGACATATATGTTTGTATATATATATATATTGGGCATGTGAAGTTACTAGGATTACGTAGATGCCAATATATTATTGGTAGATACATCTAAATTTATGTTAATTGATAAGATCTTATCTTGATATATTATTTGATATTATCTCCTTTTTTTGGATTTATTTTAGTGTTTAAATATTAAAATTAATGTTTGTTTTGTTTTAGAAGATGAAAAGTAGAGATTGCATCAAATTGGGACTGTATTAATGATAATGACAAATCTGGGATAAAGTGAAAAGATTACTTCAGTGTATAAGGCTGGTCACTTGAAGAGTAAGGGTTTAACTGGGAAATTTCTTCTTATCCCTAGTATATAGGAGTTTGAATTTAAATTTGTTTTAGATAAATACCTTTACAAGTTAGAATTAGATTATGATTAGATCCAAAAACCTTATAAAAGAGATGTTCCTCACAACAGATGAAGGTTCTCTCTTTTTATGTTTTTCACAATTCTTTATATTTCTTCTATTTTTGTTATTGGAGTAAAAGTCATGTGTGGCTAAGCTCAATCTTTCTGATTCAAGAGGATTTGATATTCTAGTTATAACTTTGTGAGGTTTTGTATTCCAAACTTTTATTTATATTTTAATTCAAGTATTTCTTGTTTTAAGTTCTTATATTTCATGAATAATTAATATTCGAAACAATTTAATTTACTATTGATTATTCTATCGCTATCTAGGAAGTCAATGATCAGTAATTTTCATGAAAGATTGGTACAAGTAAGAAATAGGTTATTTATGAATTTTCATATTTAACTTATGATAAACAAGAAAACTAAATTGAATAGTTGTAGATATTTCTATTATTTAATTTAGGATTTAGTCTTTCTTACGGAGCTTATTGCTATCATTTATTTGATATAGAATGCTACCATGTCCAGTTAATGAATGATAAGTTTTGGTTTGGATGCTGAATTTGAACCAATTAATTTAGAAAATTTTTAGACTTATTAGAACTATCCTAATATGTTTTGGACTAACTACTGAAATCGTGAAAATATTCTTTTTACACAAATGATCAATGTTACAATTAGATGAGATCTTTCCCTTGAATCGAAATTTGGTAATCTTGACTTTCTCATTTTTAAATTCAGTTAATTTAATTGGTTTTCGTATTAATTTCAGTTAATTAATTACTTAATAAAAAACCCCTATTTACTTTTATTACTTGAACTTAATAAGCTAGTGTTTAGTTATCTAAAGATTCGACCTAGTTGTACGACTACTACAAGAAGTTTGGAGAATCAGAATTATTTTGGAAGCTTTGACAACCTAACTATTCATTCATTTTATTGTCATGTATAAATACAAAAATATGTGTTGACATTGTTTATTATATGATAATCATTATATAAGTCTAGATTCTAAAGTATGTTTCTTTTGTGTGAATATTTTGAATGTGAATCATGGAGTATGTTAGACAGATAAGAGATTGACTCTCACATAAAAAAGCACCTCCAGTATTTGTAATCAATAGAGATGACACATGAACCAAACATGGTTGGTGTGAGTGGTTCAGTACTCTCATCCTTTAATTAGAGGTCTCGAGTTCAAGTCCTGAGAATAGAAAATTTTGTTTGGTCAGCACTTTACCCCTTACGGGCTGACCGGGTGCGAGCGGAGATTAGTCTAATAGTGAATGACTTAAAGGCGTTTTCTCATAGTTGGGACCCTCCTAGGACACCTCGTGGGCTATCCAAAAAAAATTAGAGATGAGACATGTTTAAAATTTATAATCTAAGTGATAACTAAGAGCAAGAACTTTAAAATATAAATGTCACTTGGATAATAAAAATAAAATAAAATAAAATTAGTTCGAAGTGATTAAATGGTTATTATATCTATCTTAAGTTACCATATGTGAATTTTGAAAAAAAAAGAATTTTAAAGTATATTAATAAATAGAGGTTAAACTTTAAGTATGTTTAACTAACATTTCTCTTTAAAAAAAACTAACATTTAATGATATTTCATGAATAAAAGATATCTAACTAAATGAAAAATAGTTAATATCATATTACATGACTCACGGGCTCTCGAAGCTAAACATAATACGAGGCATCTTTTTTTCTTTTTGCATAAATGGAAAACTCAACAAATTAAAAAGTAAGTCTAGGGGAGGCGGTCCCCGACAGATCCTCTTTTAGGAGGAGGTGGCACATAATGGGTGTAGTCTCAAAATAAGTAACTCCTACATCGAAGTGTCCAGCATAGTTTGCAAGCCAGTCAGCGCATCTATTACTCTCTCGAAATATGTGTTGATGAGTAACAGTCCAATTTTGAGTAAGGAGCTCGTTAATGCCCTGGACAATGGGGTTGAGCGCTTAAGATCTATTGGCTGCCGAAGAAATTATAGCAATCACTACAGTAGAATCGACTTCCAGTTCGATCCTGCAAAAGCCCAGGTTCCACGCATAAGTGAGGCTTGTAAAGATACCCCAAAGCTCTGTTGACATCGGATTGCGCCAGCTTAGATTCTGAGTGAACCCTCCCATCCAGGCGCCTGCACTGTCTCGGAGGAGACCTCCTGCTGATGTTGAGGACGAGGAGCGTTTGCATGCTCCATCCGTATTCAATTTTATCCATCCTGTAGGCGGTATGGTGCAGTCGGTTCGCTGAGCTTCGACGATAACCTGATAGGACCCGACTTGCCCCTATGTCTTTCTAGTGAAGTAGACCTGCATAAGAAACAATAAGAGAACTAGGTGAGGAAGGCCAATGAAACTGTGCATCAAATATGGTCTAATTCCGCCATTACCAAATGAACCAACAAGTGAGTCCGAACATACAAGCCCTGTCATAACCAAATACGAGGCATCTTTCACAGTTGTTTTTTTATTAATAGGAAAGTAAAACAAACAGCTTACATAACAAGGCGTGGGCGGTTAGACCCCGCTATATCCTCTAGAAGGATCGAAAGGCACCCTGTGGGCGCAGTTGCAAAAGTGGTAACACCTAAATCAAAATTAACAGAAAAATGGGCTAACCAATCGGCGCACCGATTGCCTTCCCTATACGTGTGACAAGGGAGAACAGTCCAATTGCGAATGAGGAGTTCATTGATGTCGAAGATGAGGGGAGTTGTAGATGCGATGCGGGTAGCTGAGTCGGAAATAAAGTGCAGCGCCACTTGGGAGTCTAACTCTAAGATCACCCGATGGTATCTGAGGTCCCATGCTAGTGTCAAACCGGAGAACACACCCCAAAGTTCTGCGGTGAAAGAAGAGCACCAGTCCAGATTGTGGACAAAGCCGCCAAGCCATGAGCCGGTGTGTTTTAGGAGAAGTCCGCCTGCGGTGGCCAAGGAAGGATCCGTTCGGCTTGCCCAGTTCGTGTTGAGTTTCACCCAGCCCGACCCTGGGGAACTCCAGCCAATGAGCTGTGTGTGGCGCAATCGGTGTCTAAGCACGACCCTTTCATACCAGCTCGACGCAGTGTGCATCTGAAGGACATAGTCAAGAATGTCGTGAATCGGAGAGGTTGGCCAGGAGAACTGAGGGTCAAAAATCGATTGATTCCGCCAAGACCACAAAAACTAACAAGCCGTTCCAAAGATGAGGGACTAGTCGATGCCGCTGGAGATTTGTGGAAATCCATTCATGGACCCTAAGGGTGAAAAAGTCAGAGGATAGGGCTTATGGAGGGAAGGCGAGCCATAAACTTCTAGCTCGGGGACAATCGCGCATCACATGAAGGGAAGACTCCTCGGCCTGACAATGATAACACTCGGCAATTGCAAGAAGTTGCCGGCGCATCCGTTGTTGATTGGACAGTAGCTTGTCTTGAGCTAGGAGCCAGAGGAAGGATCAAATACATTGAGGACCGGTCCAACTCTAGATAAGCTGCCAATAGCCGCTGGTGGCATGAGAAACGTGATCCATCAGCATAGAGTACGCGAATGTAATAGAAAACTTGCCGGTGTCTGACCGACCCCAGCTCAACCTGTCTGGCCCGGAATGTGGTTGCAGCGGGGGAATACCTGCAATAAGCAAACAAATAGAGTGAGGAAGGAAAGTCTGGAACTCATGCCATAACCAATTACTTGAGCAGTCCACATATTGTTGCACACGGTGGGATCGCACAGAAGGGGAAAGAGGCCTCAGAGCATGGGAGAGTAGTAGCCCCAAATCCTCCACCCAAGGATCCAGCCAGAAACAGGCCTTCGTCCCATCATAGATCACCCATTTCATACCTCGAATGACTTGGGGCCAAATAGCTTTAATGCTCCTCCAGGTCATTGATTCGCCGGTGGCTGCTAAGGAAGGAGGTGGATTGTGAACATTCAGATTGTATTTGGCGGCCAAAATGCGGACCCAAAGTTTATTAGGGTCCGAGAGCAGCGCCCACCCAAGTTTGATTAACAGCGCATCATTAGTTTCCCGAATTTTGTGGATGCCCAGCCCACCTAGTGTTTTGGGTGTGCATACAGTGTCCCATTGTATGAGGTGGATCTTTCTGGCCCCCGGAGAGGAGCCCCATAAGAAATTGTGCATAATTTTTTCTTAATCGTCAAAAAGGCGGCGAGGGAGACGAACAGTCTGCATGGTATACGTAGGGAGTGCGGAAGTAATAGATTGAATCAAAGTAGTACGGCCGACTAGAGAAAGGAGCTGGCCTGTCCAACCCGAAAGGCGTTGTTGGACTTTATCCAAGATAAATTGGTATGTGCGTTTGTGTACACGTTCGTGGAGCAAAGGGACTCCAAGATAGCGTCCCAGGTCCATGGTCTGCTTAAAACCCAAAGCGTGGCTCAACCGACGTGTCGTAGGCAGGGGAACGTTCTTTGAGTAATAACAGTGAGACTTGTCGTGACTAATCTTTTGACCGGAGTCCCTACAAAAAGCAGTTAAGGTGTCCCAGATGGTCTGAGCTTAATCAGAAGTGGCTTCTGAGAATAAAATGAGGTCATCAGCAAAAAATGGGTGAGAAACGGGGGGACCACGTTGGCTAAGACAAATGGGATGCCAACGACCTTGGACTACTGATTGATTTATGAGGTGGCTCAGTCGTTCCATGCAAAGCACGAATAGATACGGAGATAAGGGATCCCCTTGACGGATCCCTCTGGAAGGAAGGAAAGCCTCATTGAGAGCTCCGTCCCAATTAACTTGTAGAGAAACGGAAGAGACGCACTTCATGATGAGGGAGATGAACGACCCTGGAAGCCCTATGTCTAGAAGAGTGTCCTGGATGAAGTCCCAAGAGAGACGATCATAAGCTTTTTCAAGGTCAACCTTTATGGCAAGGAAGCTTTTTTTCCCCGTTTTCCGACGTATCGTGTGGATAATTTCTTGGGCGATGATGATGTTGTCGGTGATAAAACGACTGGGGACAAAGCTACATTGAGTCGGGGCAATCAGACCGTCAAGAAAAGGTTTTAGTCGGTTGATGATGACCATAGCGAGGGCTTTATAAATCACATAGCACAGAGCGATAGGACAAAACTGAGTGATGGATATGGGGAAGGTAGTTTGGGTATGAGGACCAGGATGGTACGATTGAGCTCATTCTCCCACACTGTATGGTTATAGGTAAGTTGGATGAATCTAATTAGGGAAGGCCCTATGGTGTCCCATTGAGATTGGAAAAATAAGGCCGTGAACCTGTCGAAGCTCGGGGCTTTGTTGGGTGCTTGGGCGAAGAAAGCTGTCTTGACCTCTTCATGTGAGAGTGGGCTATCTAAAACAAATGCAGCGCCCGAAGGGAGGGGGGGAGGAAACAGCCTTTGGGGGGAAAGTGCGCAGGAAAAGTACGAGCAGCTGTATACAAATTTTCTAGGTAGCCTGTGCCATGGTTCGAATGGCCTCAGAATCGGAATGCGGAGTCCCGAAGATGTCCATTAAAGAGGAAACGTGCAGCTTCCGTCGTTTTGAATTCGTGATGGCATGACAGTACTTGGAGTTCTGGTCGCCCTGACTGAGCCACTGACATCTAGATTGTTGATGCCAATAGAGTTCCTCCTGAATAAGGACGTGTTCGAGCTCCTAACAGAGATAAAGTTCTAGTTCTTGTAAGGAAGCAGATGGCTGGGTGTCCAAGGATCTTTATATGCCCGTGAGGCGAGCCAGAAGTCGCTTCTTGCGAATAAAAATATTGCCAAAGGTCGAGTAATTCCATCGCCGTAAATGGTTTCGCAGGTGTCAAACCGTTACACAAAAAGTAGGAAGTGAAGGATTCCAGTGATCTTCCACAATTCGTGGAAAACCTTCGTGAGTCAACCACGTAGATTGAAAGTGGAAAGGACGCGCCGAGGGAGAATGATGAGGGATTTGATGGAAGGTCACTAGAAGAAGGCGGTGATCAGATTTGAGGAAAGGCAGGTGAGTAACAGTCGTAAGAGGGAAGGAGGTAATTCAGGAGGTAGAGCAAAAAACACGATCGAGTCTAGCAAGGTGATGCCCGCGATGCCACGTGAAACGTGGTCTAGTAAAGCCGGGGTCCAGAAGGTGACAGCACTGTATGCAATCACGAAACTGATGATTTATGACCCGCGGAGTGTGAGCGTGTTGGGCACCGATTTCGGAGTCCAACTTCCGATCATGATACCAACCATGTTTGGTCCGAATTCTGGAACCCAACTCTTGCTCTAATACCACAAAATGTTGAACCTCGTTTCCGGAGCCTAACTTCGGATCATAAAACGTGAGTGTATTCCCATGAAATCTCTTTATCCATCATTGATTCATCTTCTTGCTCATAACATCCCAAAAATTTCCTCACAATTTATTCAATGGCATGCCCATACAAATCAATCACCATAATCAAACTCACTTCTCCTCATTCAGAACAGATTTTGGGTAACTTTAAACCACAATTTCAATTTGACTTCTTCACAAAAATTGAAGCTCTAAGTCTCTTGTTTATTCTAAAGCAATAACAAACTTAAACGGAGCTCTATAGATCAAGATATGCTTAAAAATCCAAAGTGTGTTCATACCCTAATCATACTCTCCCAACCGATCCCTCATTTTCTTTCCATAAAACTTTTTCAAAATAATTTCAAAAATACCAATTTTAATGGAGAGCTAGTAACATGTCTTAGGAATCTATTGCTTCAAGAATCACTCCATTTGGAGGTCGGATGGTGAAGTTATGACCAAAAGAATCCAACATGTTTATACCCTCAACCATGTAGTAACATGTCTTAGCGCAATTGCCATAACTTTCTCCAAAGATATCGGAATGCATTCGTTCTTGAACCATTGGAAAGAAGACTTCTAGCTCTAAAACTTTCATGAAGACCAAAAAGTGAGATTCTGCCTCCAAAAGGGTCAAAAATCACAATGTCCTGAAGTTGTCCAGTGGATGTCCGTTTAACGGACATACACGTCCTTTTAACAGACATATATCGGGTTTAAGAGCCAATTTGGCTCGAGAAGGTCCGTTTAACGGACATCCATGTCCGTTACATGGACTGGCGTGGGGGTGTTTTTACACCCGAGAAGGTTCATTAAACGGACTTAAAGTCCGTTTAACGGACATAGGGGTTCCTAAAATCCCTCCAAACCCTCTCCAATGCTTCCTACATCTATTCTAACATCATATTCACTCATAATCTTCCCAAATTCAACTCTTCTGGTGCCAATTCACTTCATATCTATTCAAACACCAAATTTATCTCATAAATCTCTCAATTGTCAACCTATTTGGTTCATCAAAACCACAATTTTCTATCATTCATCATAGCTGTCTCATACACAAAACCTATGCAACATCATAACTTGTAACAATCATATCTTTCCATCCCGATATCCAAAAATTATAAACTTTATATCGTTGGAAAGCTAGAAAGATTATCTACAACTCCCAAGAATACAATTTTTATCAATTCTACCTATATTATTGCAAAATTTCCTTTGAGTTTAGAACACAATTTTTCCCTTATGAAAACTTGAAATTTTGTCCCAAATTCACTTCCTTAGCTAATGCAACATCATTCTTAACAATTCAATTACCAATTGGAATTCATCAAACTCTCAACCTCAATTCATTTGACTAATGCAACGTCATTCTTATCCATTCATAATTCCTATCTTTCTTTTCCCTAATATCTCACTTATACATATGTATAACAACAATTCATGTACAAAGTTCATCAACTCAATTTTCACTCACATCATCCATACACAATTCATATTTCATTAACATCATATGATGGCATTCCAAGCCATATTACATCATCAATATCAAATGTTGGATCCCGTTTCCGAGACCCAACTACTTATAAAGATTCTCTCATAAACTCTTCTTACTCTGATACCAAATATGTTGGAACCCATAATCAGATGTCCAACCTCTTACGCAAAACCAAACTGGAATCCAAATCCGCGTTGGAAACTTAGACTACTCTGAAAATCTCGGTATATTTTTTTCCATCTTATTTATCTTAACACCCATTTTCATACTAATCATACTCATATACATGATTGGGGTCTTAACCGGTGAACGAAACAAAAGAACAGAAGCAAGAGCACAA
>JANZLX010000003.1:7301797-7317030 GCA_025531955.1 Erythroxylum orinocense | reverse complement strand
GGGGGGGGGGGGGGGGGGGGGGGGGGGGGGGGGGCAAGTTCGGTTGGACCGTGAGGGCTGACAAGGCCTGGAAGGAGGGCCCTGAATGTTGGAAGGTCGGGCCGGTGAGGTGGAAGCCATTGGCCCCTTAGACTTGGCCCGGTTTGGGCCCGAAACCCGGTCTGAGGCTAGAGCCTTACAAGGATTTTGTTGTTGTCTCCCGAACGTTTGGGGACATAGCTGGTCGAAGGGGCTCGCGCGGAAAGACAGAGGCGCAACCGTAGCAGGGGTGGGGTGGGTGTCTTTGGCTAGGAGCTGGAACCTAGAGCCGTGCAACGTGTCAGCAAAGGAGGGGCGAGGTGTGTCTTGTTGTGTGACCGTTGGAGATGGAGGGACAGCGACCCCTGCGTTGGACTTGGAGCCAAAGGTCGTACGCCGCCTGATCAGAGGCCAAAGTGGACGATTCCGGTAGATCGATGAGAGGGTCAGGGAGTGAAGAGTCATTCAAGGATGTTGTAGAGGCCAGAGGAGGGGGAGTAAGGCGGGAAGGGCAGCCGGCATCACTGTATCCCACACGCCCACAGGAGAAGCAGATTTAGGGGAGGCCTTCATAGGTGACTTTGATCGGCTCGCCGTCCAATTCCACGATGGATCGAAGAGGTGGCTTATGTCGATATCAATCGCCACTCGAGCAAAACGTCCCCGCTGAGAGTGTTGTGTATTTGAATCGATCTTAACAATTCGGCCAACGAGATTGCCCAGAGCGGTGAGAATAGAAGGATGATAACGCGCCACTGAGAGCTTTGGAAAGTGCACCCAGGCTATGACATGGGAGACTTGACCAGAGGATGGCCGGAAGGATGGGCGCCACGATTGAACCGAAAGGGCGTGCCCCAGGAGAACCCATGGACCTTGAGTTAGGACGTAAACATAGTCCTCCGTTTCTAGAAAGTTGATCATGAAGAAATCTTTGTCGAGATCAACGATCTTCATTGGCCCATTGAGCTTCTACAGAGAGGTAAGCCGAGTCTTTAACATTGTGTATCCTATTTTCCATCCCATGTGTTTGACAATGATTGACTGTTTCCACTGTTGATTGAGTCGGTCTTGGAATGAATGAGAGAGTTCTATGCCAGGTCCAAAGGCCCCAGTAACAATAGTGATATCTCCGTCTTCAATCTCTACTGGATTTTGAAAAGGCCACTCAAAGGGGGGAGGAATCTGGTGTCAAATGTCCTGTGACTGTGACTGCTTCCCGATAACTGGGGACAACTTGTTGTGGAGAAGGTAATGCGGGAGGTGGATCTTCCTCGCGCTCCCGAATTTTGACTTTCTTCGCCGTGTGTCCAGCATGATCAGATTGAAGGTCGGCTTGCACTAGGTTGGTTGTCTGCATTGCGAATGCAAGATGCTGGAGACCAAAATGTGACAAAGCTGTCGGATGATGTTGGTTTTGGAATCCCATTAAAAATTATTAAAAAATTATTTAATATATTCTAATTTATAAAAATTAATTAATTTACGAAAATATCATAATCATACGCATAGTTACATTACATCAGGGACGGAGCCATGTTTTGGTGGCCCCCCTTTCAAATTTTTTTAATAAAAAAATTACTTATATAATTAAAATTTTTAAATTTGGCCCCCCCTTTCAATTTTTTTTATAAAAAAATTACTTATATAATTAAAATTTTTAAAATTACAAATATAAGTAGCCCCCTTAAAAAATTTAATTATAAATCTAAATGACCTCCCCTTAGAGTTTTTTTTTGAGAAATTAAAAATTCTCATTAATGAATGAAATGTTACAAAGATAGAAAATAAAAAGAACTAGGTCAATAGTCCAAATTGGTCCAAAACCTATCCCTTATACAACGAAACCTAAAACACGCCTTAGAGTTAAGTCTGACTCCGTTCTACGTTACATCCACGGAATTAAAGCCTCGGATCGGCGAACAGTTTTACATAGCTTTTTCGAAGTTTTTTCGCTGGTACTTTCATCATCGCACGTTTGCTTGTGACTCATCGAAAGCTCTAAGTCAGGAAATGATTGTCCTAAATTGTTCTACGGCGCCACACTCTAGTCCTTCACAAGTAATTGCTTCTGACCAAGTTCCAGCTTTCAAATTCTCGAATTTCACTAAAATGCCTTCATGGCTCTCCCTTAAATGCACTCCTTCTTCATTCAAAACTCCTGAGATTAAACAAGGCCAAGTTGAGAATGTTCATTTAGTTTCTTTATCCAAAAGAGGGAAACTCAATGAAGCTTGTGAATTTCTCAGACAAATGGACGAGGCCGGTATTTCCGTTAGACCTGACTCGTATCTTTGCCTGTTTGAAATATGTGGGAAGTTTCAAGCATTATCTGATGGAAGGTTCATTCACGAACAAGTTCGAAAAGAAGCGAAGAGCCCGCCTGTTTTTCTTGAAAATTCCATTCTTAAGATGTATTGTGAGTGTGGGAGCTTGGTGGATGCACAAATTGTCTTCGACGAAATGCTTGAGAGAAATTTGATTTCTTGGGGTACAATTATGTCAGCTTACGTAAAGTATGATCAACTTCATAAAGCCTTTTGTTTGTTTAGAGATATGCTCGAGGTGGGAGTGAAACCGAATTCATTTATCTATACTAGTCTCATAAAGTCTTTGATAAAGCCTTCCCATTTGGGTCTTGGTGAACAGATGCATTCTCATGCCATACGGAGTGGACTGGGCAAAACTGTTTCTGTTAACACGGGAATCTCCATCATGTATGCAAAATGTAGTTCCTTGGAGGATGCTAAGCTCGTTTTTGATCAAATGAGTGAAAAAGATGTTGTGACGTGGACAGGGTTGATGGTCGGGTACAGTCAAGCTGGGAGAGAGAAGGAAGCTTTGACTTTGTTTTCCAGGATGGTGTCCGAAGGTGTTGAATTGGATGAATATGCTTTCTCGATTGTTGTCAAGGCATGTGCAGCTTTACAGGACTTGAATTTCGGAAGACAAATTCATGGTTGTGTAGTTAAAGTTGGGTTGGAATCTGAAGTCTCGGTGGGAACACCTCTTCTGGACTTCTACATAAAATGTTCAAGTTTTGAATCTGCTTCTAAAGCATTTAAGAGGATTATTGAACCAAATGACGTTACCTGGAGTGCTATGATTACTGGTTATTGCCAAAATGGTAAATTTGAAGAAGCCCTTAAAACTTATGAATCCTTAAGAAGGAAACCTGAGGAATTAAATTCATTCACATATACAAGCATTTTCCAATCTTGCTCCGCACTTGCAGACTTTAGTACTGGAACCCAAGTGCATGCAGATGCAATAAAGAGAAATGTGGTCGCTCTTCAACATGGAGACAGTGCAATGATTACAATGTATTCAAGATGTGGCAAACTAAATTATGCTAGGCAAGCTTTTGAGTCAATAGAAGATCCTGATGTCGTGGCTTGGACTGCTATTATTGCCGGTTATGCATATCAGGGCAATGCTACTGAAGCTTTGCAGCTTTTTAAGAGAATGCAGGACTGCGGAGAAAGACCTAATGCAATCACTTTCATTGCAATTTTAACCGCCTGTAGCCATTCAGGTATGATTACAGAGGGCAGGCAGTATTTGGATTCAATGGAAGGCAAGTATAATGTCACTCCAAATATTGATCACTACAATTGTATGATAGATGGATACTCTCGTGCTGGATTGCTATTTGAAGCACAGGAGCTGATAACGAGTATGCCTTTTGTCCCCGACGCAACGAGTTGGAAATGTTTATTGGGAGGGTGTTGGACCTATAGAAACATCCAGCTAGGGAAGGTCGCAGCTGAAAATCTCCTTCGGCTGGACCCAGATGACATTGCTGGTTATATCTTATTGTTCAACCTGTTTGCTGCGGATGGGAAGTGGCTAGAAGCAGCTGATGTTAGAAGAGCTATGGTGGAAAGAAATTTGAAGAAGGAGCTGAGCTGCAGCTGGATTATTGTCAAGGGTAAAGTTCACCGCTTTGTGGTGGGTGAAAAAAACCATCCTCAGACAGAAGATATCTATGCAAAGTTGGAAGAATTCGGTCATTGTATTAGACGAAATGAAAATGGCCTTTCAACTGAACAGGATCTGTCAACTAGTTTGCCAGAGAGAAAAATTCAACTTCTTGACCACAGTGAGAGGCTTGCTATAGCATTTGGGCTCATATCCACGCCGAGCAATGCTCCTATAACGGTTTTCAGGAACCTCAGGGCGTGCAAAGACTGCCATGATTTTGCTAAACAGGTGTCCCTTTTGACGGGTCGTGATATTTCCGTTAGAGATTCTTTCAGATTCCATCACTTCAAGTCAGGAGAATGCTCTTGTAACGACTACTGGTGATCCTTGGAAACTTAATTCGCTGCTACTTCCTGAAGGCCTTATTCAGTATCATGGTTGTTGCATCCGAGGAACATTTCTGAGGAAAAGAAATTGTCATGGCTTGAGAAAAAATACGAATCATGGAGAAAGGCTAGAGCATTGGCTAAATTGCTGAATGATTGGGTCATAATTATTATGATGTATGGGAGCTTTTGGTATTCGGTTGAATATTACGATTGCTTTCCACTGCTGGAACATATGGCCCATAACCACTTGAATCCCCATTGCTACAGTGGCACGCCAGTGTTCAAGTTAATGCATAACGGACAGGTGGACTTGCAAAGGCGATTTTAGATCCCCCTCAATCGTCATATGGCAGTGGGGCATAAGACAAACGTACTATAAAGTTGAGACTTTTTCGGAACTGGAGACTTTGTTAACTGACACGTCGACGGTATATATCAAAGACAACTAAAGGTAGAAGAATCGCACGGATATCCTAGTCTATGCATGATTGCGAGTGATCACTTTGTTTGCACTTTGTGCTTTTTGTGGGCGTCCATGCCAGCCCCTACACAGTAGCCATCTGGAAATAAATTTCAATGTTGTTTCAGTGCCACATTGCTGCATGACATGTGATGGTTAACAGTCGCAGGTTATGACTATTGTTAGAAGAGGAAGAAGAACAACCCAAGATTCTTTCCGACTTGTTGACAATTAGCAAACATGCGGGTTATAAAGAACCAAATTTTCCTTATGGTTCTCATTGGTTACAGTCTCCAGGACCTGAAATGAAAGCATATGTATGCAACAATAACGTCAGCAAATTTTTTGGATGACTGTATCGGTTTTTCTTCTCTTCTTAGTGCAATCAAGATGAAAAGAAAATTGTTTTTCCATTTATACCAGACCAAGTGGAATTATAACATCATTAACAGGAAAAGCCGGTTAAAACAGTGATGCTCAAGTTTATCTAAGATACGGAAGAAATAATATAAAGCTAAAGAAACACATGCTCGTGTGTTTGCGTCAGTGTGGTGGGGGGACGAATGAAACAACTGCCGGGATTCAGAGCAAAGGAGCAGTAAAGTAATATACACATATCCGAAAAAGAACAAGAAACTGAAAGAAAGTGGTTTTAATCAAAGCCTCTGAATGGGTGCCTGGTGACTGGTGCCTGGTATCGTCAAATTCAGTTGGCGCCAAATGACAACCTCTCAATCATAAATGTAAGGATTGGGCATTAATAGATCCAAGTCCAACCCTTATCCACTTCTCAGCCTTCTGATTGCTTGGCACCATGTAACTCTCTGTCCGCTCAATCTCTCTCGCACACGTACTCACTCATTTACCTCACCCTCATCTTTTTAGAGTCTCTGTCTTTGGACACTGAATTGTAGCTACACTTTCCAAGTATGGAGCTTTGCTCGTTTTGAGGGTCGTTTCTTCTAATCTTTGTCCTTTTCTCAGTCCAAAACCTGCCCCCTGTTTCTTTTTTTGTGCACTTACATTTATATACATTTTGCACTTGTGCTTCGAGTTTACACAATTTGCATATGAGTGCCTGTTATAGACTTCTACAGGACAATGCAGTCTGTGATGGGTAGTTGTTTTGCCAGTTTTTAGAACTTTGTCTATGTCAAGTAAAAAACATAAATGTTGTCTATAAAGTTTGAGTAGGCTCTCTAGTATTGAGTTCTCATAATTCTTGCCTCAATCAATTGTTTCTTTACCTGCCGTAACATCCTTCTGATCATGGAGGTTGGAGAACCAAAACGCGCGTCAGGTTATGGCGAGCCACCTTGGAGATTCAGAGGCAGGCATGAACTCTTTTAACTTCTACTTTCGTTTGCTCTGCCGAGGTGATCATTGCTTTACATGGGAAGTTCTTAAAGCTCATATATATTCTTTTATTTAAGGGCCTTGTATCAGCTTCATCTCGTGAAGGCAGAAACTGCTCGATCGTTCATCCCGAAAGAGTTTAGATTAGTCGAAGCTTTTGGGTATGCATATATTTCCCTTACGTTTGCTCAAGGGGATAGGAGTAGTTGATTACTACATGAAATCCGTGTTATCACTAACAACTTTTGTTTCCTACCCTGTAGATATACACTTGGTGGGTTTTTCCTTGCTAGCTATGAGGATAGTCCAGCTGGGGCATTTGATGAGGTTTCTCTTATCCACCAATTCTGCTGTCTGCAAAGTATTCATATGTTAAGGGGTTTATAATATCCTGTGACATTGGTCTGTTTTTGGTTCAAGGATAGGGGAATTGAAAGCAAATTGCTTGATCACTTCCACTTCAAAGCATGTATATGATCACTGCTTCATATGACATGTAAAATGATATGACTTTTACAATCTTCAATTAAAAACCTGAATTGGAATTCCAGTTACCAGAAGTCAACTTCCCAATTATTTTGTTTAGTTGATCTGTTGTCACTAGTATTATGTTCTTTTTGTGTGTAGCTGGTGGTGATTGCCGGGATTATGTGGAACCCCCCAACATCTTGTGCGTATGTTTCCATTCCTCAATCTTGTGTCTTCTTTACAGCGAGTAGAGAATAGTCTTGTTATGATACAAATGATGTCGTCTTTTGCGTATGTTTCCTATATGATGAGTTCCAAATAGTCGAAATATGAGGGAAAACGTGTCATCTTTCGTGTATTTATCCTACATCATGAATTTAGTCGAATTACGAGATAAAAATGGCATCTCTGATATAACAATCCAGTTCCACAGCTGGTAAAATTTTATCTGGTTCCTGTTTCTGTTCGATAGAGTTCACTGTTCGACTTTAATGGGATAGTCAACTTTGTAATTCATGTCCATGGGAGAGATGATAAAAACTTACTGACAGAGAATCCACTGTTATAACGCTAATCATTGGTTTTGCAACTTTTATATTTCTTTAAAGTAGCCTTGCCCCTACAACTAGTCAAGTTGCAGTTGTTATGTTGAAGTGACTCAGACAGGGACCTAAAATGATTTTCATATTTTAAGATCAGCATAAATAATACAGGCCATGTAAATTGAGGCAACTGGTTTTCTACTATGTGGACCTGGCTGTTCTTTCAACAGGTGTTATTATATTCTCTTCTTTTTTTTTTCCCTTCTCCATCTTAGTTTTACACTTTGGAGAAGCTCTTAATATTTCTTTCAACAGGTGGGCAGCCAGGGTGCTTGTGAGCAGCGATGATGCTTGTAATCATGGAAGAAAGGTGGGAGGTCACACAAAATCAATCCCTTGCATTAAGTGCTCAAATTGTGAGATGGTGAAGTATAGGAGTAGGCATCTGAATTGTTTGAGCAAATGCTAGCATATCACCCTAGACAAGTGTAAATTTTGGTTAGAGATGTCTTACAGAATTGGATTATTCAATTTGAACCATGGCAGGCTTTATCAGCTTTCTAAAGTTTCTGGGCTCATGTCTTTCTCCCAGTTGCGACTGATCTTCATGTTTTTCCATCAATATACATCCTTGTTAAGCTTGTAATTTCTAACTTCCTTCGACGGCAATCAACTAAAAGAAGTGGAATTCTTAAATCAAATATAAATTATTATCCCAGATGATAGGTAGAAACCGATTTTCTTTTTTCTTTGGTACTTCCTAGTACAGGGTATACAGATCTAAGGCTTACATACTCCTCAACTGTGACTTATGAACTTTCATGATTTATCTTTGGTATTTCCTTCATGAGCACACTTGGCAGCCAAACTAAATATTTCTGAATGCAACTATTAGTCTGATCTTTTTTCACTTATCGCAGCATGTAGGTCTTCCAAGTCAAGTTGCCAAGTTTTCCAAGGTAATCCTTGTTTTCGTTACTTTCAACCATTCCAGTGAACTTCCACTTGGGTATAAAAGTTCAGACTCCATTCAAAGGATCCTATTAATCGGCCAGCCTACATCATACGCCTTATCCAGCATTAAATTGTTTCTTCTTATATACATTCTATGCTGCTTTATAAGGCAGAGCCCGTCTTAAAGTAGCCAGCCTTTATTTTTGTTTCATACAATAATGGCTGCACCTGAACCAATCAAATGCTGCAATAAGCCATTGGCAGTGGAAACTCATCAGCAATTCAGTCATTTTAGTGGATGTTTTACAAGTTTCATATTCGTAATAGGCTCTGTTTGAAACAGAGAGTCACAGCGATCCCAAGGCAAGAAGGGAGTACATTTAATGGCTTCCTGAACATGATTGGCTTGGGAGGTACACTCTCAAGTGCAGATGATTGCGTGGACGTTCGAGTGACTGAACTTAATGGTCCCTCTGTGACTGACATTTGTGATATTAACCTTGAAAGTGTTGGTAAGTTGATTATCCCTGTTCCAGAATATTTGTATCTGATCTAGTTACAGTAGCATTTCGAGTTTTTTTGTACCTCAATGCCAGGACTGAAATCCAACAAGTGGATGGGGCCATCAGTCAAGATGTCTTTACCAAGTTTTAGGTACTATTCTAACTTCTTTGCGCGCTAAAATAGTCACCGTTCATGAGGCAACCTAACTTTCCTACGCCGTAAAATTGCAGTGGTGGTACGAAATACATTCCCAACTTTCTGAGGTATTCTTGCCATATCGAGTGCAGGTACGCTCTCTTGGAATTGTAGCCGTAGCTATTCCTCGATTACAAATGGACTGACTTTTAAGTATCAGTTAAGACTATTAATGAGGCCCTTTTCTCTCTGTGTAAATACTAAATACAACTGTGGTTAGTAACCATAATGCTACATCCAATTCACATAAATAACCGTCGGCTTCCTGACGCTGTCTATGACATCAGTTGTCCAATGTTCAAGCAAGAATTTTGGTATACCGCTTAATAAACTGGAACAAATACGATGTGTATAAGATAGTCATCTTGTCTTTCTGGGGACAAATGGTCTCAGGGTGCGAACTGTGCGGCCGGTGAAAGTTTCAGGACTTCCTTTGGAATCAAAGGATGGAGTACAGGAGACTTTCAGCCACCAAAATTGCCTAACTGCGGAGTCCACCAGAGATGAACTAGATAATGGACTGATTCGAAGCATATCTGTGATGTTATCAAAACCTTTACTAGCATTTGAATTCACCAGTCTAAAAATGCGGGTGGAAGCCCCAGTTGTGCTTACCCACGTCTGTAAAAACACTCTAGGAACATCTTCACAACTTTCGTAAGTTTGCACTGCTGTTTAATGTTATGTGCTAATAACTTGAAATGCAAAAACTTTAACAAGTTCCACTACAAATTCTTCCACTTTCAATACTCAGTCTTGAAATTTTTCTCTCACGGTGCATAAGTCAATCAAATTTCCTTTTGTCTGTCATTTTTTTGATGGAGTTTTCAGATATAGATGTTAATGAAACCTTGAGAGACAAATGTTCAAAATTCATGCTTATGGCATTCTTTCTTTTACTTGAGACCTTCGGGGAATTTTACAGAAGTTTCACACCGGAATGAGGAAAACTCCAGAGGACCAAAAAGTTAATAATTAACTTGCTCTTCTAATATCAACCCAACTTACTTACAATTGAATCTGTATTTCCATAAAGAACTGATCAGAAGATCAGAAGGTCTCAGGCAGAGGCTGGCCTCCCAAAAATGCCTTGAACAGCACAAGGGACCTTTCAGGCTGAGAAAATGGAGCTTCATGGGATGCTCCTCTAATAGTCGCAAAAGATAGGATATCACCGTATACTTGAGTCCAGCCACCAACCTGAGGTTGAGAAATCAATATTCATCTCAACCTTACACCCAATTGTCCATGTTTATACGCCCAAAATTGTCTTTTAAGAGGGCTTACCTGCTGCCCAGAAAACCAAACTCTGTAAGGCACAGTGGTTCTCAGTCCCAATTCCCGAGCCAATCCGTTAACTAATGTTCTGCTTCCAGTCAATGGTATAACAGAATCTTGGTCTCCGCTGTGTTGAAGATAGCATACCATTACCCTCCATTATTACTGTCAATTTTTAAATTTTGCAAGAGATCATAAAACTGAAAAATATTGTCAAAGGCATTTACCTATAGACCAGTACTGGGACTCCTGCCTTGATGAGTTTCCCCACTATGTTAATTGTTGGTATCTCCACGTCAAGGAACTCATAATCAAGGACACTGTTATAAACAATGAAATATATTATCAAACAACCCAGCCAAAACAGAGAGACAAAGGAAGAGCATTGTGTTAGAATATGCACATGCACGAAAACTCTGAAATAAGTTACTATATTTGTAAGATAATTACTTGTTGCAAACTGCCCACCGACGGACCCCTACAAGCCTTGCATGAAGAGCCATCTGCACATCTGGCCTGTTTAGATAATTCACAGTTTCATCTTCCACACATACATCTATGCTGTCTGCAACTTCCTGTAGAGACAGAGATCAAGTAAACTGTAAACATACTAAGTTTAGCACATATGTAGACTGGAAAAGCCAAGGAAACATAAAATTTTCCTGTGATGAAGACTTCCACTTACTTCGGGAGAAATGACTTTAGATTGTGCAAGCACTGATGACATACAAACGTCAAGAGTGACGTCATACTTGTCGACGAACCTACTGGTTTCTTTAGCCACTTGTCCCATTACCATTGAACAGACAGGAGAAACTGAACCTCTATAGTATTCACTTACATATCGTGAGTAGTTACAAGCTGAAGTGAACATTTTGTAAGTTGCATCTGATATCAGTCCATGAGACCAAAAGAACTCAGCCCTTGAATTGAAGTCTGTAGCAAACTCCAGAACGGGATTTCCCAGCTGCAATCCAATGGAGAAAAGCATAAATCTTGCATGGATTCAAATTAACTATGACAAGAAATGAATGTCTTGAAAGGTTGGTTCCTTTTAGCTGGACTTACAGCAATTCCTTTTAGATTGAATAAGTTTTCCTTCTTGTTGAATTGAAGCATGAGGTCTGCCAATTGAGGCACATAATGACCTAGTTTAATCAAACCAAAGTGTTACTCCCTTCCAACTTATATCTATTTTTCCAAGAAAGGAAAGAAGATAAGTTGTATCTAAGCAGCTTGACTAGTACCAGCGTAACTTTCTCCTGTGAGGAAAAGACTTCTGTTCCTGTACTGTGGAAATTTGACAAACCAGTTTTGCAAGAACTCCAGGTTGTCCGTGGCTGTATGTAGCAAAGACAAGACAGTTCCATATGGAAAGATACGACCTTTTGTCAACTCAGAAACAGAACAATAGAAACAAGCATATGAAGCAATGAAGAGAGCACATCTGTAAAGTAGGAAAATGCAGAACATTCTTTTCGAGTATCTATGTTCAGTGAACTCTAAAGATTCAAAAGCAAATTCAAGAAATTGCAGGGAGAGGGAGAGAATGAAGGGAAAAGAAGAAGAAGAAGGCAAATGAAAAGATGAAAAGAAATGGAAAATAAATCGACTTTGAATCTTTAATATACAAAAAATTGTCTTGTGCAATTCAAAATATTTTGAATACCTTCCCGGAAAGATATTCGTTTCTATGTCTTAAACGTTAAAGCAAATTAAAGAAGCTGATAAAACTTCAATGAGGTTATCAGAATCTGTCTAAGCCTACCAGTGACTTTGTCATTTACAGCAGCGGAGTTGTCAACAGAATAAGAGAAACCAACTCCAATTGGTGCCTCCAAATACAATATATTGGCCTCTGCAATGCAAAAAGAGAAAAGTACATGCTAAAGATCATTGCTTTGTAGATTCTTCAAACAATAAACAGACCTAGTGACCTACCCTTGTTCCAGCTATATTGGTTCCTGACTAGAACCTGTCCGCTCGGTCTAAAGGGTCCATTCTCAGAAAATGCCCCAACTCCTAAAGAAGAACAACCTGGCCCTGAAAAAAAAAAACAGTATGTCACGATGAATTACGCAAAAAAATAATGCGGAATCTTTTCGTGCCTGTGAATGGAAAAGAATCGAAAATCTACAAGAACAATGAGCAAGGACTTAGAATATGAAACCTCCATTGAGCCAAAGAACAAGAGGCTTGGAAGCTGGATCAACTTCCGCTTCAACAAAGTAGTAAAACAGAGCTTTCTGCTTCTTTGCATCTACGGTCACATAACCTGAATACTGCAGGAATCCGACAGGAGGTTGACCAGGTAACCAAGCAATTATATCCACTAGGCAAGGACAGGACTCAACTACCAGGAAAAACCATAGCTGAAGCACAACTAAACCCAATGCCATTTCTTTCCTTGGAATACTAGGCATGGTTTCACACTGAACGGGAAAGAACCCAGAGGAAGAGAATGCAAATACAGAGAAAGGACAAGAAATAAAGATAGAGGTGGCTAAGTTGTTGCTCAGTGGGGGTGCATTATATAAAGAGTAAAAGGTGAATGTGTTTCGTGTACTAGCTTTATACGTACATGTATTATCTAAGTTGTCCGTTTGAAAGCCTTCGGAGAAGAAGAAGAAGCAACAAACGGGAGTGAGCTGTGCTTCTGACTTGGGGTCCCAGTCAGCAACCGTGGGGCTATTTTCACAGAGAATGTGCTTTAAAGTTTTGAATTTTATAGCAGAAGTTACAGATGCTTCATCCTTGTGTTTGTCTTTTTAGTTTTTAGATAGCAAAAAGAAATACTCAGTTAGTAACATTATCAGCTTTGGTATGATACAGTATGTTTCCAATAAAGGAGCCTTTTCGGGTATTCTTCTCCTTTCTACCATAGCAGAGTCAAGCCCATAGTTTGGTGAATACGACAGCCTATCTTGGCTACATTTGCTTTCTCAGAGTTAAAAAAAATGGTCTTTTTTCAAATAGGGAATGAGCAGAGGAACAGAATCATGATACATGAGACCAAACTTGCAAATGGAGACTTCTCTTTTTGGTTTTCCTAGAAGGAAAATTTGGGTTCGGTCATTAAGCCTGCATGATATGAAACCAGAGGATAAAGGGCAACTGGCTGAAGTATATCACAGTGACAAATATTGAGATGGAATTCATTATTGTCATTGATAGATTACATCATACATATATACAGTAACTTGTCCTAATCTTCTCCTAAATTGTAGATACAGAATCGTAATACACAACTAATTGTACGTAAACTTGATCTCCTAATAATGGTAAAGATAATCGTGCAATAACTAAATGATATTTTCCTTAATACTCCCCCTCAAGTTGGAGAGTGTAAATTAAGGACTCCCAACTTGCTTCGTAAAAATTCAAACTGCTCTCTTCCAAGGGCTTTTGTGAATGCGTCGGCTAACTGCAATTTCGTAGAAATGTAACACGGCCGAATTAAACCAGCTAGCAATTTTTCCCGAACTATGTGACAGTCTATTTCAATGTGCTTCGTTCGTTCGTGAAAAACTGGGTTAGCTGCTATGTGCAAAGCTGCTTGGTTATCACAAAATAGTGAAGCTGGTTCTCTCATCTCAACTTTCAAATCTCGAAGTAAATAGCTTAGCCAAGTCAACTCTAGACAAGTGTTAGCCATGGCTCTGTACTCAGCTTCTGCTGACGATCTAGATACATTGGTCTGTTTCTTTGACTTCCAAGAAATGAGTGATGAGCCGAGAAAAATACAATAACCAGAAACAGAGCGCCTGGTTGTACGACATCCTCCCCAGTCTGAGTCACAGTAAGCGCTAAGTTTCAAAGTATTTTCGGAAGGTAGAAAGAGACCTTGGCCCGGAGTTCCCTTTATGTATCTGAGAACTCGTAATGCCGCTTCCCAGTGTGGTTTCCTGGGCTCATGCATGAATTGGCTGAGTGTACGTACTGAATACACTATGTCTGGTCTAGTCACTGTCAAGTAAATCAGCCTGCCGACTAATCTTCGGTATTTGCTTGGATTATTCAAAATATCACCATCTGTGGTTGTCAATTTCAAATTCTGCTCCATCGGAAATTTGTCTGGCTTGGCACCTGAAAGACCTGTATCTTGCAAAATATCTAATGCATATTTTCTTTGAGACATAAATATCCCTTTCTTAGAGCGGGAAAATTCTATCCCCAGAAAATATTTCAAATCACCGAGATCTTTAATAAAAAAATGTTTGAGCAGATAGTCTTTGAGTGATTTGATTTCATGCAGATCGTTTCCGGTTAATAGAATATCGTCCACATAGATAAGAACTGCAGTGAATTTGGTACCTTGAGCTTTGGTAAAAAGTGAGTAATCCGCCTTGGATTGTATGTAGCCGGCTCTTTTAATAGTGACTGCAAATGTGGAGAACCAATTGCGTGATGCCTGTTTCAACCCATAGAGAGATTTGTTTAGCCGACATACCAGATTCTCCCCCTGTCGGCGTAATCCGGGAGGAGGAGTCATGTAAACCTGCTCGTGAAGGGCCCCATGGAGGAACGCATTGTGAACGTCCAGTTGATGGGTGTACCAATTTCTTGCTGCAGCCACAGTTAACAAACACCGAAGAGTAGTGAGTTTGGCAGTTGGGGAAAAAGTTTCTTTGTAATCTATACCTTCCACTTGGGTGTAGCCTTTGGCAACCAAGCGTGCTTTGTAACGCTCAATGGTGCCATTCGAATGATATTTGATTTTATACACCCATCGACAACCGATTGGTTTGTGCCCGAGAGGAAGAGGAACAAGCTGCCATGTGTTGTTTCGTTCCAATGCCTGGAGTTCAGCGGACATGGCTTGGCGCCAAAGAGGATCCTGTACGGCTTGGTCATATGTGGTAGGTTCAGTCTGGGCTGTCAAAAGAGCTAGAAAGGCACGGTGTCTAGAAGTGAAACGAGAAACAGATAAATAGGAAGAAAGTGGGTACCTTGTGCTTTTGCTAGAATTGGAGCCGGATGAAGAATGATTGGCATGAGTAGACATATCGTAGTCTATGTGCCACACAGGTGGCTGCTTGTCTCGAGTGGAGCGGCGGAGAGGTGGAGATGTGTCTGTTTCAATTTGGACTGGGTCCTGGGAAGTCGGGGAAGTAGTAGGAGGAGAAGAAGCTGGAATAGGAGTGTGTG
>JANZLX010000003.1:7283567-7301697 GCA_025531955.1 Erythroxylum orinocense | reverse complement strand
CTAATTGTACGTAAACTTGATCTCCTAATAATGGTAAAGATAATCGTGCAATAACTAAATGATATTTTCCTTAATACACAGTCAATTCAAGTACTGCGAAGCTATTATGACATGTGCATTCACATGATTTCTTTTTGAAGATTGAGTTAATACGATGGTTGTGTTTTGTAAATGGAGCTCACTTGGATTTTGATTGAAGTTGAAAATCTCTTGTAATGATAACTGTAGATGTGATTTCAATGCATACTCAAATAAGAAGAATATTTGCTCTGGTTGCTTTCCTTGACCTGTCTCTCTTGAAATGTCATTCTTTCCTTCTGTCTCACCTCTGTAGATGTAAAAGAGACTTTTTCTTGGTGCTCAAGCCAATCCCATTTACCTGTCCTCCTTCCCTTCCCCTCTCTAGTCTCTAGTCTAATAATGGGTCCTATGGCCCATGGAAGAGCATCGCACCTAAGAGTTTTTGAGTAGTAGTGGTGGTTGGTGTCAGATCAGACGGTAGTGATTTATGACAATTGCCTCTTTATCCTTTTGTTTTCTACTCATTGTTACATATATTGGCAGAAAACCTCTGTTTCAGATGTTAAGGGCAATTGGATTCCTCATTATTTCTGTGGGGCAGGAACATAATAAAGCAAAATCTTGATATGTTCTTAAAATTGTAATTAGCTTGTTAAGGTAGTATAGTATCTCACTTTACATGAAGAAGTCTAAACCCATTGTCTTGTAATATTTATGATATAACGTGCGAAACCAGCATTTCTGCTTCTTAGGAGTTGGTGAACAAATATTGTTATCAGATCACTTTTGACATTAAATTTATAAGACAGAGGAGTTGCTTGTATGGTGGACATGGTTGGGAAATGTGCTTTGCAAATAAAGGGCATTATGAAGCTTGTGTAAGCTTTTCAGTATCTTTTACAATATAAAAGTTTTGAATTATAATTCTTTCTCCGAACTCTCCTTTTCTTTCTCATTGAACAGCCCTTTTGTGGATTTCTGTTTACAAATGCTATAGGGCAAAAGCTAAATCACTTTAGTGAATAATAATGGGACTTCTTTTCTTGCTCTTTTTTTTTTTTTTTTTGGCCATGGACATGCTTGGCACTATAGTACATAACTGGAGCACCCCAGCAGAAGTAAGACTCAAAAATTCAATCTTTTCCTATTGTTTCAATTCTAGCATATCTTCATCATAATCTTTTGAATCTCAGCAGATTAATATGGAAAACAGAGTTCAATATCTCGAAAGGTGAGGCTTAGTGTAATCTGTAAATACTCGAAACAATTTGCATAAGAGCGTATACTCACAAGGAGAGTTGACTGCTAAGATCAAATGGATAAGTATGAACTGTATTGATGATACCGAAGCAAGTTCAAAAGAAACCAAAAAGAAATGCTGAAATCACGACAGTGCAATGCTGTCCTAAGCTCACCAAAAAGAAATGCTGAAATCAGGACGCTGCAATGCTCTCCTAAGCTCTTTCTTTCTCTCTGTCCTTCTGACTCCATTTGCGGATGATGTGATAATGTGGTCGAGGCGGGGCAGCATGGATGAAGTCCACTAGATCAAATGGATAAAAATTATTAATGAATGGACCAGTGGACGCATGCCCACTTGACAACCTCAAGACAAGAAACTAAATATTTCTGGGGAGAAAAGGCAAATCCCGCGGAAGTTGGCATAATGAAGCTACCTTCCAAACTTTCACATCTTGAAGATTAGGAGATGTTAAAAGTATATTTAGAAGAAGAGCACTCAAAAACATAATCCTTGTAATCATTTCAAATGATGACAATTACCAAGAAAAATACAAAACATATAAAGAGAGAACAGAGGAAGCAGAGCCACACTTGAAACACGTACGACTAATTAGCCAATAGGAAAAGGCACTAGTGGTTGGTCAGAAAAACAAAGTTGGGACCATGACATTGATCAGAAAGTGAAAAACTGGTGGATAATGGATTAGGTCAAAGTTAACTTTAGAATTGCAGGCTCATCACCTTTCTCTATTTCACCAAAAGAAACAATATTTAGGGTATGACTGTGCCTTGGATGATGAGACTGAGTATAATATGATATACTGAAGCAGCACATGCCCATCAAACATCGAAGCATCAGCTTAGACATGATATGATGAGACTGACTATAATATGATATATTGAAGCAGCACATGCCCATCAAACATCGAAGCATCAGCTTAGACATGATATATCGAAGCAGCACATGCCCATCAAACATTGAAGCATCGGCTTGGCTATGTACTTTTTGTCAACTTCTATATTATATATACACAGATTACTAATAACAGGGGCCAAGAGCAAGACCTGCAACGCATGGTGAGGGCCATAAGCGGCGTGTCCATATAGAATTACAGGACAGAAAGGGGGTTCCAAATCCAGACAATTCCCAAAGCGCCATCTCACAAGGTTCCACAGTGAAAAATGACAAAAAACAGTCATGGTGGTTGGCTGTCTTACGTACACCTTTAGCCGCAAGAACCAGGAAACAGTTCCACTAGAAACCTTTGCTTTTACGCATTCATTCCCGTACTAATTATTTGGGGTCGGTATTAGTTAAGGATTGGCAATTTGTGCTCACATTCTTTTTTGCTTTTTTGGTTCACTAGGCAGTACGTAGAAGATGGCCATTTTGACCACTTCATACGTCAAAAGAGCTATACCACGACGGACTGATTTCTGGTTCCATGTGGAGTAGACAGAGTACTAAAGAGTTGTCTTCTAAAGCCACACAGGTCTCTTGGAAGTTGCATAGCAATAAAATGGCAACGAGGCAAGTAATTAACCTCTTTTTTTTTTGACATTGGATGCATATCTTTGGACAAGGTTGAGTAGGTACTGAGTCTTTCTTGAGAGATGCCGACTGCTATTAGTATGTATCAGAATGCTATTGGGATGACATCGTTCAAAGAATGAAGCTCAACTTGATTATATAGACATCTTGGACGAATATATATCAACATGACCATATATTGTCACCGCACATTACCAATGAAAGAAGTGGAAACTCAGAAAGTTTTTCTTTGCAAGATTATCTTTAGTTCATATTGCTACCATTGGCCTCATTCAACTGAACATGAAGCTTGCAAAGGCAGTAAAGATATCTCAGGCCCACATACTCGGATTAACTAGCCCCATCTATCTCCTTGCGAGAGGCTTCCCAAAGTCGATGCTCTATTCCCAACTTCCTGAGCTCCATTAACCCTTGCTCAACTGAGACAGTAAACTCCTATGTTAGTATCCATCTGATAGAAGGCAAAGGACCAGTTGCATCCTCCTGAGAATGGTGACAAACTCAAATGCAGTGAGTATTTAGCCTTACCATCAACAGCATCATATGAGCTTGGTGAGTGTCTGCTACGATTGATCCAGAACTGCAGTCGCTCTTTGGCTATGTCCTCTTCTATCCCGCGGACTTTGGCTCTTTTCCAAAAGTATGTCAGCCATGCCTAAGAAGTAATTTAAACATGTAAATCAGCATTTAATTTTTCTTTGCCATTGAACAGCTGCAAAAGATTTCTTATTTCTGAAATACATATTATTAACGAATTAGTAATCCATGGGTGAGGTTACAAAAATCAAAACATGTTTTGATTTGGGTGGATTTGTAAGCCATGAGTTTAAGGTTTACAAAACTGAATGCATTCATTGAAAATCAGATCTTCAACAAACTTATGCCATATACATGTACAAGATCACAGATGGGTAGTTCTGAAAGGAATTCCCCACCTCCTTGAAAAGAACATCCTCTGATTCTTCTGGACTTAACTCTGCAATTAGAAACATGAAATGTTACTAAAGTTATCTTCAGATCTTAAGTCATCCATATGCTACCAATTTTTATGAGAGATGGCGGTCCTTGTGGCTACTATACAAGGCTAACAAGTCACAATGTAGTAGGCACTACTCCTTAGCATGACTTACCAAATGCTTCCATGAACTTTGGATCACCTGGAGATTTAGGATCTGAAAAAATAATGAATGATAAGCACTAAGTTGGCACCAGTCAAGCAAACATTTCAATGTAGAAGAAAGTATAGTATATGGTGCGGAAGCAAGCCAAGAATGTGGCTTCAAAACATGCCACTTGGATGCTATTTCAAGAAACACAACTTCAAGAAAGAAGAAAATCTATCAATTAGACCTGGCAGTAGAAAAGAACTAAGCCAAGCATAACTAGATCTAGCAATTCATACCTGAAAGTGATGATCGAACAGCATTAGACCGTCTCTGTTGGGCCAATGCAAGCACAATAGCATTCTCAACCTTAAAGAGTAGAAAAGAAAGGCTTCATATCACACATAAGGAGCATAAGCTGGAACAAAACAAGCATGAGAAGCATGAGAGCAAACCTTCAGGGCAGCAAGTTCCTTTAACCCCATTTCTACAGAAAGCATACTTTCAATATTTCCTTCACCAGTTAGATCGCCCAGGTCCTGAGCAAACTTGCTTCGCTTCTCATCATCATCATCACCTATTAGATGTCAGTGGTAGTTAAGACACGGTAGAAAAAGAAAAACAGATTTATACAAGCAACAAATCTAATGGATTGATTAGCGAGGCCATAAACAGTAGCCTTGGTAGTACTAACCATTTTCCCAGCATTCCTCTTTGGCCTTTTGACCTGCAGAAAGAACAACCTCAAATGGAAGAGGTGCTAAGGATGACCAGTACTCATGCTTTGATACAGCAACATCTGCACAAATACCTACAAAAATGAAAATATTTTCATCAAAAAATTAGTAAGAAGTAAAATGTTAACCACGTATTTTTTTCGCTTCAGAAAAAAGATGATATGGGTATTTTCATTATGTTAAACATTTAACTCCGGCAAGAAGCAAGTAAAATGGAACAAATATATTACCAACATAGAATTGCCCACATTGTGTTACATTATTCAACAAATCTAGCAAATGGCATCAGGATTCTGTATATAGAAACTAAGTTCAGGATTCTGTATATAGAATCAGAGACCTTCAATCTTTAATTAGATGATTAATTCTCATCAACATCATATTGGCGCACCGTGAAGATGGAAAGGGATCTTTGTAAATGCGCAGATATTGCCTCAATTTCATGAAGAACAAATGAAACAAACAGTTAAAATATAAAGATAGACATTACCATAACTAGCAGCTAAGCCCCAGTAGCGTGCAAGCCAACACCTCTTAAGAACAACTTCTTCCTGAAATTAAACTTCATTCAAATAAGGGTCTGAAATATTATGCCATTTGCACCACCTAAAGTACAAACCATTTCTCTCTGAGTCAAAATCATCCTCTGCGTCATAGTCCGGAGGGCCTTTACTTCAGATTCAGCTCCAACAAGTTGTTGCATTACAGTTGCAGCCTCATCTTTTGCATACTGATTTAAGCAATTAAATAAAAAATATCAGCATCAGTACTATTAATCTTTTCATACATAATGAAGGAAATACAAAATCCATCTTTCAAAAAGCATCCATAATTATCCTTACCTCCATTTCAGACCGAATAGATGCAATTTCCTTATCTGCTGCAAGATTTTGTTTTGCATCCTTAATTGCAGCCTGTAAGTTGAGATAATGATTTTTGTGGATTATTTCACTTTTAAAAGGTTCATTACAAAGGCTTCCTGAATATCTTTTCTCCAACCATATAATTCAAGCCCCCAGTCAGATAGAACAAACTTCAAAATTCACTCTTTTGTTAGCCTAAGAACAAGTCTTGTACTCCCATCACAAGTTAGTGACAGTACTGAATAATAACTAGGTTATTTACACTTGCAGCAAGATTTCAAGCATTTTAATACCTCTCGCTCACGCAGTGCAGCTTCCTTTCTGCAAATGGTAGCCCAATAATTCATAAGATAAACACTGAAAAAGAAATATCAGAGAAACAACAGTTGTTTAGGTAATGACTTGCCTGCTCAACCATTTAGCATCCATAGACACTCCTTGCCCATAAGAAGCAACCTAAAGTCCAAAGCAAGAACAAAACAGTGTATTCACATCCAAAGAAGGGAGCAATAAGGGAGAAAAACTATAAAATTAGGAAAAGGACTGTCACGCTATATACATTTTGGAAGACATAAAAATATAGTTTTGCACCTTGGTCATGCTCCACGGCCTAAAAAGAAGGGCAACCATAATCCATGCAACATACCTAGAATATAAATATCATCAAACTATGCCGATGGGGAATTACCTGTTTCTCAAGCTCCCTAACTCTAGCCTCTGATTCCTCACATCTCGCTTCCTCAAGCCTGAGCTGTAAATCAAATTTGCTTTCATTTAGATGGAATGCATCATATCCAGATGAGCATTACTGGCAGAAGAATAGAGCAAAACAGTACCTTCTCAAGGATGTTTTCGTTCTCTTCCTGTAGCATATCAAGCTGCAAATATATGCCAGTATCATGTTAAACATAGTTGAACATTATTTTTAACTTTTTCTCAGGTAAGAAAAAAACTTCATTCATACAAGACAAGTGAAGATAGAAAATTAACATACTTCATCACGAAGCGTAGATGCTTCACGTTGATCTCCAACGTCTTTTGAGTTAAAATGTGCAATATCTGATAGGAATCTGCAATTTTCCAATTTAAATCTCTCAAGTCGTAGTATCATATCAAATACTAGTTTCTGCAGTCATGCATCTATCTAATATAAGGGTTGCAGCTGAGCAATGAAACTACTGACAGGGTTATCAAAGCAGGACAAGCATTAAAAAATGGCTCCAAAATTCAAATTCCGGAAGCACTTCTTCCTATGCTCTCTCAAAAAAGGATAAGTTGACCCCAATTGAGACAAAGGCCATGTAAGGGCTAGGTCATTTTTGAAGAAATGCCAGCCTAGGCCAAGGGGGGTTTGCATGGTAGGTTGGTTCCTAGAAGCCAGAATACAAACTCAATGGGGGTCACACTAAAATCACTTTCCAGCTTAATTACTTTTCTATGCATAAACTGAGATCTTTATTTTCTAGCTTTCTTTCATCCAAGATAAGTGAGTGTAACTTTGGAAGTTAGTGACGCCAAAAACTCCAAATTCCTAGATGATACATGTAAAGTTTAGTTGATGTTACATGTAAAATTGATACAGTAGACATAAAGAAACAAAAACGTAACATAAAGGCTAAATCCAGCTGTAATAAGATAAACAAGACATGCATTCCAGTTTAAACAATCAATCCATTTATTCTACCTTTTGCTATCTTTTTGTCCATTTCTGGGAGGATCTAGCGGTGGTAAAGAAACCGCTGTCCTTAGTGACCCTTTACTAGGTGGCACAGGCGGCACTGTCCGAGAAGCCATTGATGGTCTTCCAGCTGAAGCCAGAGCTTCCTCTCCTAAATTCCGAGGTAACTAAATCAAAAACAAAAAACAAACTCCAGTCATCGAGGGCTATTAAATCCACTCCATTACATAGTTGGAACAGCAATTACTACTTATATCTGATCATAAGCATCAAGCATTTCTATTTCCGTAACCGTAAAAGCTGGAGAAAATTATTACAAACTAAAAGAAAGAACTTCTCAATTTCCAAATACAATACTAATTTCATGGTCACACTATCCTCCAAATTAGGAAACGAAATAAAATCAAACCATCAACATCTACGTTCTCCACTGCCCCTCAAGTGCTCCCTTCCGTAGTAACCACACTAACAAAAGTAATAAGAATTGAGCTTCCACCTAGTTCTTATTTCAAACCCTTGAAATAAGAACTAATGCACTATGCAAATTTTTAGTCCAAGTGTCAAGCAAAATCAGTTCTTTTTTTAAGTTCAAACAAGGCTCAATGAACAACTGGATATGAAACAAAACAGTAAAAGTTCAAGACTTTACAGCAGGAGAAGGAGATCTGGTGATTCTGGCAGATGGGTTCGTAGGTTTAGCAGTAGTAGCGAGATTCTTAGAGAGCGAAACTGGCGGCGGTGCACTATAACGGAAACCAAGATCGTCTCCGTCTTCGTCGTCGTCGTCGTCGGGCGTTTGTGAAGCCATAACCTGCGCTAGACGCTGAGCCGCTGCTTTGGCTGCGAAGTTCTGGTTGCGTTTAATGGTGGAAATTCCAGAAGTTGAAGAAGACCGCGAGTGATTTTTGCGTGCAGGCGACATTGCCGGAGACCCACCAGAGTCGCTACTCCATTGGCGCGCGTAGACGGTGGTGTCAGCCGTTTTGAGTTCCATAAGGTAGCTTGTAGTGTGTGGTACAAGACAAAGGTTTGCCAACTTCAAAACTAAAAAAAGGAGGCTGGAGTCAGATCCTAGTGTAGAAGAGAGAAAACTAAGAGATAGAGATGCGGAGATGTGGTCAGTGGTCGCAAAGGTTTCAACTTTGAGAACAATTAACTTCAGAAACTGTACATAGATAAACTTGTTTATCAGTAAAAATGAGTCGACGCTTTTGTTAGACCGTTTCTCTATTTTTGAGGTTTTTCATATGTTGAACTTTTGTCTTACCAATTAAACCAACCTTCTTGTCCTCGACACTAACCTGAAACAAGTGACCTTTGAAACAGAATCAACATAGATTTCGAGGGATTACGAAAGCTGTCATTTTTTATGATTGTCAACTTAGAGAGTATATGGACATTTACTATTTAAAAGGCTGTGTGGTTGTTTTCAATTGAATTAATAAGGGTCCTACGTACCTTATTATTGTAATACGATACGTAGATGTTATGTCCCATATGACAAGCAAATGGATCATGATTAACGGAATGGAGGCGTGCCGTATGCTATTTCTTTGGATTGATGAGATATGATATCAGAACAGTATAAAGACATATCTCCGACTAAAAGTGTTTAATGGGAAAGGGTTACTTTCAGTAACTAAGTGATAGATAAAGATGGGACCAGAGTAGCTTCAATTGGTTATAGATCACAACATTAAGGCTTCCCAGGTTCGATTCTTAAACACCTGCTCCAAATTCTTATCGTGTTAAATGGGGTTTCAAGACCCTTTTCTTCTCTAAACTGTTTTCACTCATTGGACCAAAATGTTGACTGTCTTCCCTACTGTTGGAAATGCTAACAGCCAGTAATAATTCGTACAACCCTGTTGATACAATGATCCAAAGTCTCCTCCTCCTCCTTCACAAGAAATGATGGAATTACATCCGAAATTGTAAACGGTTTACATGGCAACTTAGCAAGAAACTACCAGATTCAGTGAAGAAGGACACAACAATCGAAACAGACAAAAAGTTATTGGTTGACTAACGCTCCAGCAAGTGGGCTTACGAATTTGTTAATGGAGATTAGAGAGAGTTAACAACGGATGCTCTAGTTATTAGACTTTCCAATGCAATTAATACCCTTCCTCTTTGAGGCACTTGATTGAATTTCAGGCAGACAACTTTTCAAAGCCCTGTTTTCTTCCATTAACTCGTTCACAACAGATTGAAGATGTTTGATGATTTCTCTTTTCTCGTCGTTTCTTTTAGCAAGCTCCGCCTGTTGCCGCATATTTTCCTCTATAAGTTTCCACATCTTCAGCCTCAGCTCATTCCACAGTTCTTCACCTTCTAATCTGACATCACCTTCATCGTTTCCATCTATAATCTTTCTCAGAATTTTGTCTCCAACAGTCTCTGCATCCATCTGACTTAAGACACCATGTTCCAAGCTGATATCTTGAGTTTCAGCACCAGAATGTTTTTTGGTTACAAACTCCGGGTAGAAAGTCGACGCTTCAACCATGGTGGTAGTTTTGTTTTCTTTGAAAAAGTCGAGGAGGAACTGGAATTGTTTGGAGGGATCAAGTGAAGGAGATGACAAACTTAAACGAGCAACACCAAGCCATTCAGATCTTAGCTGGTTGTACTTTTCAGCTAAAGCCTGGTAAGATTCGTGCAAGTGCTTCACTATCTCTACGAGCTCATGTCTTCTCTTATAGAATGTCTCGGCTCTCTCAGCAAATGTATCGCCGTTGTTCTGTATGATGTTCACCATCAAGTTGGTCTTCTTCTCCAAATCTGCATATTCCAATACAATTGCTTAGTCTCTAATAACAGACTTCTAATTTGGCACATGGAATCCAAAATTTACGATTCTTTCCTTAGCCACAGCAACATTAATGATATCTTCCTAACAACAACGATCCCAGAAAAGGAAAACGCATCGTGTACCACAAGAACCAGAGTGTATAGGAAGTAAAGGACCTGACAGAGAAGCTTGGAGCCACTGGGATTGGTGGTGACGTTTATGGCTGTCGGACCACCATGAAAATCCAGTAGAATTGTCATCTTTCTCCTCATCCATGGTTTGTTCCTCGGAGAAGAGTCTATGGAAATCTACTCGAAAACTTGGTAAACCGAACCAAGCAAGATGGATGGGACTCGATTGCGACTGATAAACTTTCACGATGACCAGACTCTCATATTCACCTATTTCTCACTCAAACAAAAGGGTCCTTTAAAAAATGTCAACAAGCAACATTGGGCAATCATAGGCTGGTTTTAGTTTAGTAAGTAAACCTTAAGCAATCGCTGATTATGAGGGATATCCATAACCAGATTGGTATGTAGTTAACCTCTGGTTACGCCAAGTGACTGTAGATTTGATCTATTATTCTGTCGGTCGTAGAGGCTCCGTACGAAGCTGGTCAAACTCCAAACTAAAATAGTAAAATTCATATCCAACATCTTTGACTGCTTTTAAATTTCCGGATTATCCTTAATCTTCTTTTTTATGTAAGTATATGTTTTTTAATCTTCATAATTATGTTCCCATGTATCTTGCTCAGTAGCACGCAAGTTTTGGAAAACACTCAACCACTTTTCCCCTTGGACCAAATATAGTGTGCAGAGAACGTTGATTTTATTTTTATTGCTGCAACTGAAACAACCTTTGAGTTTTCCTCGTCTGACGTCCTACAATTTGGAGATTTCCTCGTTGTCAGTTCCGTAATGTGAGGATCAAGGGTCGGAAGCAAACAACTTTATTCAGTTACTCTCGGCCCGATCAATACGAATCAGAAGCTGTAATTAGGATTTTTATTTCCTAAATATCTAACATTTCATTGTCGTGAAAGAAAAGAAAATATCTAGTACTTGTCACGGCAGCTACAGCTACCACCTGCACAGAAGCACGTGATGCGTGATGTCACAATCACGTCGACTTTCCTTGCTCTTGACTTTTAGTCGCCGTGTCCCATTTTTGCTAACCAATTTATTCATACTTGTCCCGAGTACCCAAGGCTATTTCAGGTATCCGACCACAAAACCAAATATACATTGACCTTAGTTGCAGATCCAAGTGAAACTTACATCAAAAGTAAATCATGAACATCGTGACACTATTAGACATTTCTTTGGTTCAGATAAACCTCAAAAGAATCATTCAACTTGATTTGGTTCAAAAAAGTCTGCGAACCATTCAAATGATCCGCGCTCGATCGCCAAGCTTTTATCTTTAAAGCATCCCGTGAGTATTGTTACATGTCCAGGTGTTACCATTCAATTTCCAAATTTGCACATTTTTGGTTTGGAGTTTATAAATCAAGTAAACAGTATGACTTTCCTAGAAAGCTTGGTGGTTTAAAGAGAAAAAGAGGAAAGGAGAGTCCGAACTCCGGAGACCTCAGGCACTTCTGTCAGGAAATTTCCTGACAGAACTAGCAACGTTACTGCCTTCAACTTTTAAGTAACTACCAACAGAGCATTTAGTTTCAAATTTCAGTTGCTTAAGTCAGTAGACAAAATCCCCTAAGCTACAAGGCCCACGGCCCACCCCACTGACATTTAAGAATCAATATCCATCAATTTACTCCACATTTTTTAAACGCAGGTACACACTCCTCTACTGTTCTCTTTCCATTTTTACCGCGGCTCCCAAGTTTACACGTGGTAAACACCAAGGTATGAATTACCCCCATAGCCATATTCTTTTAAATTAGTAGTGCTAAGGTCATTTTTCATGTAACTTCCACCCAACGCCATCATCCAGCTTCATGAGGTTCAAACAACCTCCAAGAATCCCACTTCAACAAAGTATTAAACTTCCCAGCTCAATCCATTATCCCCTGGAGGTTTTGATCCTTTTGAACCTCATGCTTCCAAATTACCAATCCCTTGGGGCTCTCCGGTGAATTTGCATGCAAATGGAAAACAGCCCATCATTAGTTATGGATAGCATCACTCAAAAGTCGAGATATTACCACTCAAGCTCTGCTCTAAACCCACCTATTCTTTGTTCTAGCCCCAACCTATCACTCGAGACTTCATTCGGAACTTGATTTCATATTTATCCAATCTTTAATTTTACCAGAGGGATTAGGATGATCAATTTAGAGTTTAATGGCAAAATCTTGCTCATTTGCTCTCCTGTAAAGCAAGGCTGATGCTTCCACCCTGTTGTCAGGAAGAGGGAGGAGGAGAAATAGAGACCAGGCATTGGTTAAACAAAGAAGATACAGAACCAACGAGTAAAACAATATATTAGCAAGTAGAGGAAGTTCTTACCAGCCAGGGTGAACAACATGCCTTCCACTGGACACAGCCCAATTCACCTGTTCAAAGCAGTGCATTCATCAAGTAACCCTCAAAATCTCCCAAAACAATCCAGATGCAAGAATACTGGTTAGTGAAAATAAAAAACAGTTAAACAGTACCTTATCTGTTCCAAGCGAGTTAGCAACCACATGCGTAACCTGTTCATCTATCTGATTTGTGCAGACAGCACCAAATTGTTCAGCTGTCTGCCACAGAGGATGTAAGTGGGGGTTAGCTTCACCAACTGGAAACACTCTGCTAAATACAATTCGACAGCCATCCAAAATCTTCCTCTGCTCGGAGGCAAGTATATTTCTAACATCCGCTTCGTCTAAGGAATGATGTGTGAAAAAGTTCTGATGTATTCTCTCAATAACCTATTTCAAGTTGAAACAATTGATCAAAGAATTCACAATTTAATTATTTTCCCGAACAATCACAGGAGAATAGTCATATTGACTCACTGCTAATGAACATGCCAAAGTTCCATCCTCTGGTCTCTCATCATGGTCAATCTCTAGAAGAGAAGGACCTGGAAGCCCAAATTGGCGTCTACTACATGGGAAAAAGATGTACCTGCAATACCACAAACATAAGCATCTCAAGACAAGGATCAAATTACCAAGGAAATAAATGGTTCACCCTTGTTGTCTAACGGCTACCTTTCTACAACTATCAAGTTCAATTTGTTATGAGGCCAGACTCTCACGGAATCATCTATAATGACAACAGCTGATTCCATGCCTAAGACTCCCTCAAGATCCTTACTCTTTGGAACCCTCTCATCACTATCGAGCGGATCAGCATCATCACCCCTGGAAATAACTCGTCCAGCAAATAAGACTCCTTTTGGGTCAAGCAGTTTTGCCATCTCAGTAGCATATAGCTTGTTCCCCATTGTGTAAAGATGCAGCTCATACAGTTTGCTAGCCTAAGTAGGACACAACAAAGTTAGTGTGCCTCAATAGAACTCAAACACAATAGCACTTGACAGAAAAGTAACTTCTAAATTAAATTACCCTTTCCAAGAAATTCCAGATTCCAGGCCGTAACTTTGTCCACATTGCCATATGAGGAAACCGGAAGAGATGTCTATATGGTTTTTCACGATCTTGTTCCTCTTTCTTTCTTAAGATCTCATCATGCACAGGATCAACCTCAGAAAACTGAAAAAGAGGACAACACATCACGTCATTAATAAATTAAACTTGATATTCAAACCAAAGAACAAAGAAAAACACTACCTTGGCTGAATTAAGAAGCGTATGATCTAGATCCAATACAAGGCAGAGCTTGTTTGCAGCAAACATTTTCTTTTGCTCTTCTATCCTTCTAGCTCTCTCTCTGTGTATAGCAGCCTTTTGCTGGTCATCATACCCTTCAAAAAGATGCTCAACATCTCCCCAATTAGTCTGTGAGTGTGGACCTGAAACCACTACTCGAGGAGCTGAGTCTCCGGAGGGGGTTTGAATGCAAGAATTTGTCAAAGTTGATTTCACATCCACTCTATCAGGTTTGATTTGCCAAGGTTGTGATGCAAGATTTTGGGAACCAATTGGTGTAGTAGTGGATGATTGGGTAACAGATACAATATTGGCAAGATTTTTCAAGCTCTTTGTGAACTGCAAGGAAATATCAGGTGCCACAGTAGACTGGGAAGCCACTGGCCCCATGTCTCTTTGATCACTCTGGTCATCTTTGGTCACCTCAGCAGTTAATGGAGAGGATGAATTATTTTTGAACTGTTCAGATCCCAAACTCCCAGCCCTTGGGAGTGAGTAGTTATGCAACACACGGCGAGGGTCACGCGGTTTCATACGAATTTTTGGCACATCATCCTGCATCACTCATGCATCAGCAAATATCCAGAAGATTAGATAAAAGAAGCAATGCCATCTGTCTTGTTACAAATTTGAATGAAGCAAGGAAAGAGAAAAGATGGGTTTTTTTATCGTAAATCTGTCGAAATATATAAGATATAGTTCAGGAAGCCCGAAAAGCAAAAATCACAGCTGCATAGAACTTTTTTGTTATTATCAAATACACTGTTAAACTATATTGCAGAAAATTCAACCACTTCCCACAGGGCACGTGATTTTTTCACATGACATATTGACATCAATTCAGCAGTAAAACATAGGGCTCACCGCTGTAGCCAACTGGGAAGGAACCTGAAGTGGTAGAGCTGGCCTTGACAAGATACCTGAAGATTGCTGGGGAGCAATACTTACAGCTGGTAATTTTCCCAGCATCGAACCAGAGATTGAAGGAGTTAGTGTACTTTTAGCAGGATCAGATATCTTTTGTTGAGCCTCTGAAGCAAATATTTGTTGCTGTCCCATCTTTAGTATATTTAATAACATTGTTGGATTCACAGCAATGTCCTTCAATATATCAGGTAGGGATGTTGTACTATTGCTGATCTGTGGTAATTGTTCATTTCCAGTAGTGGAACTTGCTCCTGTTACTGGTATTTGCTCATTTCCTACGAGGTTAACTGTTGTTTTACCACTGCCAGAAACACCATTAACTATTCTTCTCGGATCAGATACTGAGCTGTCAGTTGACTGAGTCTTGTTAACTATTTGATCCTCAACCATCTCTACATCCTCTAGCCAGCCACCACTTCCAGTCATAGTTTTCACATCCTTTACAAGAGCACAGTTTTCCAATCCATTTCTTTGTCGTTTTAAAGGACCATCCAAGATAGGATCCTCACCAGCCCTTTGCTTTCTTGAACTAATTGTTTCTCCAACTTTTGCTGCATTTGCATCAGAATTAACGTATCGAAGCCTAGGGTCTCTGCTCTTTGCTGAGGATTTGGTTTTTGAACCAGATATAGAACTCACTGGAGTAGCATTTCTGGCGGGGATAACTCCATGCATAACTGAACTGTCAGGAGTGGGAGGAACAGCACTCTGTGGGACAGAAATTGGTGGAATCACAGTTATAGAAGTAGCAACAGTTGATGAACTGGAAACTTCCCCACCAGTATCCCCATCCCCATCACCTGATTCTTCTGAAGGGGTTGGACTTGGAAGCCTATTGGTCATATGGAAAGAAGTACGACTAAATTTCTGTTGATAGCTGGAAACAGCTTTCAGTGCATCAGTTTCATATGGGTGCATTCTAGAATTTCCAGTCTCAAGCCCAACTGTAGGTGTAGGCATTACAGGTTTAATCATTCCATCTCCAACTGTAATAACCCTGCCAACAGGTAAAACAGGAGTTGTTTCACGTGTGGGCGATGGAAGGCTGTCTGCATCATGATCCTTATGAAGATCTAGCAAAGGGAGCATAATCCCTTTACTCTTGAAACTAGAAGCTCCTGATTTAGGAGCTTCTAGTGAAATGTTTGGCTTATTGTGAGCAAAAGATTCAGTAACTGCTTGTAGATTATTCATAGTAGTAGAATCATGAGCTGCACTATTAGTTAAGGCATTGTAATCCTTATTCACCCCAAAAGTGGCCTGCTTATCCTTGTTAAAAGATCTTGAACTCAACAAAACGTCAGTAGATTCCAGAGAGGAGAGCATAACTTGTATCTGCAAAAATACACCCCATTCTTAAGTTTCCATAGTAATAAACAATCAAAACGAAGGACAATAAACTAGGAAAAGAAATCAAAAATCAAAAGAAAATGACAAATATTTGACCTCTTTCAAAAGCTCAGGGGGAAAAAGAGGAGGATTGAGGCTACTTGCAAAGGAAAGAAACCTGTAACCAACAACACCACCGAAGTCTTAAGTAAACCTTTGTAAAGTCCAAGTCCCCAAGAAATGATAATAAAAGCATTATAAAATCGTCCACCTCAGAAAAATAAACTTATTCTGTCCCTTCAATTTCTGGCTCATGGAGCAAAATACCTGCAATGGACGATAGCGCAAGTCAAACCAGCAATGCACCTAACACAATTTCCCTGCTAATCTTCAATGGGGCAAAAGCAAGACTTTCATGGAACCAGGCAACTCACCTTCTTAAGAGTTTGCATTGAAGCAGATGCCAATTGAACAAGAGAGTTTTTAGTGGAAAAATTCGTGTGCATAACTACACCTTGCAAGCTATCCATAGCGTTTTGCAGTTTGGAACAAACTTCCTCAAACGACCTACACAAATCAATCAAGCAAACCAAATCAACGTTCTTTTATCCTTAAATACCCAAACTACTTAAAAGACAGCAAATCAAATTAAACTCTCAAAATTCTTACTTCTCTGCTTCGTCAACAGTAACACTCTCCAAAGCTTCACGAATTAACCTCACTATCACATCCACATCTTTCTCTTTCGACTGCACCTCTAAACCACCAGCACTCATCTCCTCTCCACACTCTTTCCCAGTGGGCTCCAAATCCAAATCAATCTCACCCTCCTCCAGCTCTCCTTCCTCCTTCTCATCACCACTGTCATCTATTACCACTCTCTCCACTACCTTCTTCTCGTCCTTGGTACTACTATTAACCGACGACGAAGGAGACGACCTCTTCGAGTTCTCGTCGGTCTCAACGTCCATAAATAGCTCATTCAGAGGCTTATTCGACACCGCTTGCGCCCAAGCAAGATTATACAAGCCGTTAACATGACCGCCGCCCATATGATACTTGTAAAGATCTCTCATCGTCCAAACCCTAGACTCATTCGTTTTCGATTCCTTCACCACTTTCACTTCCTGTTTGTTAAAATCCTCCTCACTAATCTCCTCCACCGATACCGTATCAGAAATCTCTCCCTCCTCCACGTCCTCAGCCGCCTTCGCCGCCGTTTCATCTTTCCCCATCTCACCTAGGTTTTCTCCGTTTAGATCGTTAAGCCACTCCACACAATTAGATCCAGCGACGAGCATATATATAAATATATACGCACACGGTTTACACCAAATTCACTATCGATTTCAATCAAAAAGTGGAAAGAAATCAACTTGTAAATTTCTTTACATAAACGAAACTAGAACCGAAGACGAAAGGATTGGATTAAACAATTTTTCGTTTCAATCTCACAGATCTGAGTAATATTAAACACAAAACAAATTCTCGTTTAGGTGAATCTCAGATCTGAGTTGGAGAATACAAGACCGAGATCGAGATCGAGATCGCGAAGTGGACTTCTCGTATACGAAGGCTATTGCTTTTTCGTTTTCTGTTTAATTTTCTCAATTTTCATGTCTTGCTTTTACGCCTTTGAACAGACGACCAAAATACAATCACTTAACCTTGAACGACAGCGGACTATTTATATTTGGTAAAATCGGTGAAGGGATACGATGCGATGCGAATCCAGTGTCGACTGGAGATTCAATATGGACCGTTCACGTCAGCGATCCTCGTGCCAGAAGGAGGGTTTTCCTATAAGTAGGCGAAAGTCGGGGATATTCAAACAATATATTATGAAGGAATACTTGGTGGCTAAGTAACCCTGGGTTTAATCAGAGTTTTGACTTGTTGATCTTGTTTAGGAAATTTATATCACACTAATTGTGAACACTGGGTACTTGGTTGGAGGTAACGGGAAGAAATATATAGATATGGACAGTGACGGAGCCAAGGACGGAGACATGCGAGACCCAAATAAAATATAAATTTTACAAAAATTTTCATATCAAAACTAAATAAAAAAACAAAGTTTTATTAAGAATATAA
>JANZLX010000003.1:7246211-7266901 GCA_025531955.1 Erythroxylum orinocense | reverse complement strand
TTATAAAATTTTCATCTTATTTATTATATTCCGGTTTGATAGCGGTTCACTACCGGTTGAACCTCTAAACCTTAAACATTTCCTTCGACCGGTTCGATGTCCGGTCTGATTTTTAAAACATTGATACCAACCAATATACTGATACCAACCAGTATTTAGACTTGATATAGTCTGACCTTTTATATCGTACCGGTTTTATCAACTGGTATGAAATGGTATCCTAAACTTTGCTTTGGCTTTTAACAATAAATATGATTATTACTCGAATAGTAATATAAGACCGGTATGAAACGGTATCCTAAACTTTGCTTTTGCCTTTAACAATAAATATATTCATTACTCGAATATTAATAAACTGTATTAAAGATTACAACATGCTAACCAAAATCAAGTACAGACGGGAGTTTGAGACACCCATATTCTCAGTAGGGTTTACTTTCGATGATCCCACTTTGATCAGACAATTGGTCGGTGGATTACAACATTTGTACACTTACCCATAGTTGATCATCAGACAGCTTAAAAAGGGACTTTTAAGACACTCGAATGCTAGACCCAGTCATGGTTTATTTCTTAAACGGGCTTCTCACACACAAATTTGAACGTACAGTGATGTTGATTGGGGTAGTAATGTTGATGTTTGAAAGTCAACTACTGATATTACAGTCGTTATGGGTAATGCAAAAAAGCAAAAGACAACATTAAGATATTTAACAGAAGTCGAAAAATACCTTCATGTTCCAGTGATGATCAGTTGACAGATATTTGAACCAAACCATGGTTCAAGTCTCAGTTTCCTTTCAGCACAATTTGAGGAAAGTTTGTTATAAAAGAGTTGTACAACTGAATGTAATGTTGCTTGGCCTTATCGTGTTATATGGCCAGATCCTTGTACACTATGTAATTGTACTTTAGATGATCAATACACAAGACTGAATTAGGCCCTTATACCATCGTTATTAGGAAACTAAGGGAGTTCTGACCAACGATCAGCAGAAAAGGATGAATCTAAGCTTAAAAGACTAGACACTTGTTATTCATCCAACAATGAAGTTGGGTTTAAAAGGAGAGACTGTAACATGCAGCTGGGTTAAAAGTCATGCCCAACCAAGTACTTCTACAAGCAACTACCGGAAATAGGCCCAGATTAAAGTCTTCTTCCCGTTGAATCTCATCGGTTACACATAGGCCCATACCTATGAGGTTACGTTCCACCTTCTGGCTTATGCCTTTGGACGTGAAAACAGGCTAAAGTCTCCTTTTCCTTCATGCTGGAAAAGAAACCCACAGGGTTGCTTACAAGTTGGTAAATGCTAATGTAAGCTACAAACATGGTGCGGCAGTGTTAATTAACGGGAAAAGAGTGCACGTGTATCAACTAACAACAAAGATTAAGAAGAATTCATGAGTCATGCCGAAGGAAGAGCAATGAGATATTTTCCTAATTGATGATCCACTAGTTCTTTAGGTAAAGTTTCTTGATTGGATTAATAACGGGCGTCTCACTTCCAATAGATAGGTAGGAGTTGAAGCTACTAGAAAATTCGAGAGCTGTTGGGAACCTGATGCTGAGCAGGGAGCCAATTGATCGATCAGCAGCAGACTAATCAAGTATATGATGACTCCTTATGCGTAAAAGTATACAGGCTATGTAAGAATATGAGGAATTTTGAGGTTCCAGATTTATCTCTTTTAGAGCTTTTGAGGTGGGATCTTAGGGTTTACGATTAGTTCGACGAAGCTGAAATACCTAATGTAAATAATAAAAAAAGAAGAATTCAACTTGTGTTGATTGTTATATTTTAATTCATCTTAATGCTAACATCTTAATGCTAATGTAAGTTTTGTATAGTTGAACTCGGTATAATCACTATTGGATCAAATTTTAAAAAGTAATATTGTTTTATTAAAATTTATAAAATGATATATATATTTTGATAATTTATAAAATGATATACTTATTTTGATAAGTTATTTTTTCAAATCAATTTAGAATTGGACTAGTTCGAATTTGATCTATTAATTTTAAATCGAATCACGTATAAATTGTCAATTATATTAAAAATCTCTTGATTCAAAATAATCATAGATAAATTGGCAAATGAGTAATGAAAGATAAAACAATCACAAATAGCAATTCATCATAAAAAGTTATTGTATTAATTAAAAGAAACAATTGTAGTTAAGCATCAAGCCAGCATGGGTGGCTTGGAAATACATTTTTTTGTTGGGTTATGTCACTTAGTCCCCCCTCAAAATCATAAACATTAAAGGACGTCCACAACTATATATTTCTTTGAGGTTAATTAGGGAAGTGAAGAAAAATGAGGGGAAATAAATAACATGGCCCATAAGTTAGGAATAAAAGAATAATATACCAGAAAAAAGAAAAAAGAAGAAGAAGAAGAAGAAAAGGAAGGTAGGGTTTAATAACTTCAGGAATGATACATCAGGCATTGTTTAGTTTGACTTTTCAAGCACTCCTACCATAGTGCAACACCATGACATGATCAGTGGTTGCGGAGTGTGGAAGCAAAGTAACTGAGTCTCTTGGGCTCCATATGTTATCTCTTACATGCTGTAACGTCAAGAAAGGTAGAAGCTGTTGCCCTCTACATGTTATCTCTACCTGTTTTTTTTTTTTGGAAAAAAAGAAAAAAAAAGCAATCACAACCATTCATTTAATAAGTGTTAAGAGGATAATCCAAAACCTTTAAAATGTATATTTAATTCAGAAATAGCCACATAATGCGCATACAAAGTTTCAAAAAAGGAGCAAGCAAAGCAGTCATTATCGTGGTGGCAGATATTAGAAAGACGTCAAGTCATCACTTGAAAGCTTTTCTGGCTCATGCAGATTTCAAGCCATCTATGGAGGATTCGCCTTTATCCAAGTTAATCATTGTAATTTCCTACCTTCAACCGATTTGATTTTTGCATACCCTTTACGCCCGTATGTTCAAAGATATATGATTTTATATATAAAACGTATACTAAAATTCTACCCCCACAAAGCTAAAAACCCTTTTCTTCGCTTTACTCCACAGTGATTCCTCATTCCTGTATGCCCAATTAAAATAGCTCTCGTCAGTGGTCAGCCGTGGAAGGAGACTCTTTGGAGGCTGCCGGTCATCCCCTCTTGACGTCAGAACTGCCCGAGCTTAATCATTACGGCCCCAGCCAGACTTTGCTCGTAAGCCAAAATCATGAGTTCCATAGACTTTTTCAGGTAGTGGCAACGTTTTATTAGTCTAAATATATGCTAAAGCAAAGCATTAACATTAAACTAACAACCATAAGGATCTTTAAATATTGGGAGTTGTGGACTACGATGTGTTAAAAGACTTCTTAACAATTATTTAATAAATTATTAATTTATTAAATGGTTTATTATAGATTATTACCTCAACTGGAAAGTTCTTTTTACTAAGTACTCAAAAGAAAATGATCAAAAGCTTATAATGGATCGAAAGAGCACTGCCTCTGAATTCATATGTTTTCACTGTTCATTATTATATTTAACCTGAATTACTTTTTTTTGTAGCTGTATATATAACATCATTCTCATGTCATGCACGTCTCTCTCACGTTGCTCTCTTACTTCCTTGGAAGAAACTCCAAATATAAGGTCAAAATATTCCTTCACCAACTATATCATTCCATGACTTATATCTATCTCTAGTCGTTTGAAATTTAAACTAATATTTACGTTTAATTAAACAGTTAATCAAAAGTGTGAAACCTGGCAGAGCATTGCTTCTTTCAATATAATATGACTTTAACAGTATCTTCGTCTACGTATGTACAGGAAGGTTTTATAATCATGGAGGGCTGGATCTAGTTTTGTTAGTTCTACATGCATATAATGATTCCACTGAAACCCTTTTTTGATATATAAAAATGAAAAAAATATGTGTGTGCACTTAAATTCTGTCTTTTTATGCTTTTTCTCCTTCAACAACTTGGAATGATGCTTTTAAGACTTATCCTTCATGCATGGCTTTCCTCCAACGTGAAAAAAAGGGTTTTGTGTGTTTTCTTTCTTTATATCTATTTGTTTAGTGGTCTTTGGGTGGTTGGTTTATGGTATGATGATGGTAGCTTTTATCATCTAACAAAGTGCAGCACTTACGTTTTTCCAGGGAGTTTTCTAATCGCAATCCTTGTAGTAAAAAGGACAAGAAACAAAGAGAAGAAAAGGAAATGATTGGACCTACAATGTACACTAGCTGTCTCTGAAAGCTGATCTTATAGAAGCGAAAGCGTGACGAAAGGAGTAGCTACCTAGCCAGACCTAGCTACAAGTCATGCAGAATGAACGGAATGTTTGATAACAACAGTCTCCACGTGTGATTTCTCAGACCCTACGATTTGATTTATTGATGTGTTTAATGGAAAAGTCATACATATCAAGGTTTATTCTTTTCTATCTTTTTTTTGGTTTTATTCAACTCATAATAAACTACGACTAATTTCAGGTCTACCCATAACAAACTATCAATTTCTTCCTATGTAGATTAATAACTATTTTCAATCTTAATACCTATCAATAGGGCTACACAGAACATGTTCCTACTCAATGTTGTTACAGAATCGTACATACTTTAATACTTTATATAGGTTAAAAGTCAACGCTTATGCATATTCGAGGGAAATGAAACCTTGTTATCGCCATGACGACAACATTTGCCATATCCCTTAAAGTGATCGTACAACAAATTCTTGTTCATTATGGCACATAGGAAAAGAGGATAAAAAAACACAACACATATAATAGTTGTGCCAGCTTGTGTCGTGGTCTAAATGAACATAATTTAGCATCTAAATGCATATGACATGAAGACGACTAATTGCTGCTTAGGGAAAGAAATAATGTCCTCAAATTGCGGTAGAAATCACACGAGTCTCCTTACTTTTCTCGTACCCACTTAAGAGCTAAATCATTGGTTTGCATTGGAATCAATTACTTCCTATAGCAAAAGTCCATCGACTTGAATTACGAGGAAATTGCCAAATTAATGGCATTAGTGGACCTGCAATATAATACAAGGTTCACCAATTTCACGAGCATCTGGTTTATAATTTTATAAACACGAGAAGAATGTTGAATGTGTCATACATCTTAGATAATTATCATATTTTATGCTATAAAATCCTAAGCTGGCTCTTTCATGATCATTAGGTTTAGTTAAATGATAAGATCTCTGTAGTTGGGTTGTTAATTTGTATATGACTTGTGAGAATATGGTGTAATAAAATAAGATTATGTCTTAACTCCCTCCTCCTTACTTCATGGCATGGCATGAAGTGCAAGAAAGCAACAGAAACAAACTATGTGACTTCATCCAAAGCATCGAATAAGGGTTGACCAAAACATAAACTTATATGCAAAGACTAACTATATATAAATATATATGTATTCGTTGTGGGTAACGAAGAAGACAACATATACTATAGATACGAATAACGTGATTGATGTTTGTTATTATCTTCTATACCTATTCTATCGATTGTGTTAGTTTCGCTACCTTACATATGCTGTCCTATAAAATGTACTTATAAGAGCAAGCAAGCCCTAACACAAATGTTATATAGACTCCCATCTTCAATAATACAAAGTGATTTTGATGCAATGCAAAGGAGTCCTTTAAGTGTATTAATTAGTTTTCTTTCTGTGACATTTTTCATGCTAAAACTATACACAAATATCTTAATTTCAACCCAACGAAACGAGTTGGATTATATATAGTTAAGAATAAAGCCAATCAGTTACCCTAATTTCTCTTGTAAACTTGATTTTATAAAAAGAATACAGGAGTCGCATCTTAAAACGAATGTCTGTAAGCTTATAATGCCCAATTATTACCGACGAGTCTTTCAGTATAGAGCAATAATTATTGAAATTATTATGGTATTTTGAGGTTGTGTGCATGAGAAGCATCGTATACAATGATGGGAACACAATAATGTGTATTTGATGATCCATCATGCATCTTTAATCAACGCATTCCGTGCACAAATTATGTTTACATAAGAACAATCCTAAAGTAATATTTATTAGGGAATACTAGACATTTTATTATGATCATTATTTATACCCTTCCTAGTTCCTAGGACCTTATACATAGGAAAAGATAGTTTCATAGCGTGAATATGATTCTTCTTCTCCTTCTAGACCACGAACTTGGTATTGAAAACGTAAATAACCTTTTAGGGTTCAACCATTTTAAATTATAAATTGAGAATTTGTAAAGTAACTATATAGATGATGTGCAGGACCTTTGTCTACGTTGATGTGAAGAAGTTCATGTTTTTCAGTTTTTGTTTGTTTCTAAGTTTGTGCTTAGTTTTTTATGATGATGAAGCTGACACGCTTACGAATAGGCACAAAAAAGATCACTTCTCAAAACCTACAAAATTAAGAAAAGGTTAAGTTTAAACCTTGTTGCTAGAGGTTTTTGTTTGTTTCTAAGTTTGTGCTTAGTTTTTTATGATGATGAAGCTGACACGCTTACGAATAGGCACAAAGAAGATCACTTCTCAAAACCTAGAAAATTAAGAAAAGGTTAAGTTTAAACCTTGTTGCTAATTATAAAGACAAATTCCGACATAATTAGCAAACAAGGAAAAACATTCTTCGTCTGAGTAAACAAAAACAAATCACTAAACATCGGCCACGTTCTATGTAGTAAAACAAGAATAATTGTGTTTGATTGATAGTTTTGGATGTTCTAAAAATGGTGCTACTACATAGATATGCATGGATCTCTCCTTCGACAGGAATATAGAGTCCATTTTCTTATTGATCAGTAGGTTGAAAGATGAGTTTATTCTTAATATATATTGCACGTCCTAAACCTTGAATTCTTATATAATAAAGCTAAGAGTAAGACTAGGTAATGACATCTCGGTTCCGATGAAATGTAACATGTCATGAAAATTGCCATGTTGCTCTGTCTATATATGCCAACATGTATACGATCGCTTTAGACAATTAGGACAAACTCTTATATGAACCTTATAGAGTCAAACTAAGAGATAATCAAGACACCTTTGCTTGTTTGTGTCTAACGTTCTAAGGGACACTATCTACGGCGGCGGTAAAAATGGTTTCCTTCTTTGGTCCCTTAGGCTGTGAAGATGGTAATATACCTACATGTACATACATATATTCTAGAGGAAGAAAGTAATGATTCTTATAGCTAGTTGTGTTCTAACATGATGGTTAAGAAATGTTGAGTTGAACTATGTAGGTTTCATAGTGACAACATTTTCCATCATCAACATGTCATTTTTGTTACATTTCTTAATTAGCTTCTTAGTTTTCTTCTCTATGTTTGGTTGTGTTGTTCCTCTTGTTTTTACTTGCAGGTAGTGCAGAATCATTGAAACGTTACTTTCAAAAGTATGTTTTTGTGAAAGGCTATATGTCTCTCTTCCATTTGTTTTCGGGTCAAGGAAAGAGGTTGGTGGGTAGTTCTCTTTGTATCATCTCCAAAGCACTACACTTTAAAGTTTAAAGCTACACCTTTAAACTTGTCCATAAGAGATTTAACATCCATAACTAACCAAGCATGAAGTTGATGACTAATTTATAAGGACTCAATTGCTTGCATAGGCAAAATCATTTTGTTCCTACTCCATCTTAACAGGACCAGATTATGAGCTAAAAGGCTAATGATACAAAAACTGAAGATGGCTACCTGGAAATGTGCTTCTCACCTAAATTCCATGTTATAGACAAAACTAGTACCAAAACAGAAATGGATTTAGTTCTGCTGTTTCTATCATTTCTCTAACACCAACTCCATATCTTTCTTATTTGGCTATAATAAATTTAGTTTCTTTTCCTTTTCTTTTTTGCTACTTGTATCAAGAGCTATCATTTCGCAATTCAAAGTGATCATCACTGATCAGATGCGGAAATAGGGGATGAAGAAAGAACAAAAACTACGGCTTCATGGACCACTTTATTATGCATTTGAATATAACAAGGGACGGTTGAATGGTTATAAATACCTCTGATTCGCAATCCAGTCTCAGCTTGTTAGCCAGATACTTTGTTAATAATCGGACTGTCATTCTTCCATCTCTGAACATTTGAAGTATGGAAACAAAAACAAATTAATTTAACCAAAGCAAGAAGTGTTTTTTTTCCTCAATTTCTTGAAGCATTAGAAAGAGGAATGAACATAAGAAAGTAGGAAAAGAAAGACGGAGAATGGAATACAAAGAAGACAGACAATCTTACTTGATTCTCAGGTAGCTCTTAGATATTTGAGGCAAGAATGGTTCTTTTGCTCTGCATTCGACACCAAATTAAGGGTACTGTTAGAAACCGGGAAACTTCAGTCTTTGAAAATGCATGAAAATGAGACTTATTGGAAGAAAAATTTGTTGAAAGAAAATGGTGGGTTGGGGCTTTTTTCTGTTTATGGTGATTCCAGTATCCAGGATTCGTTACGCTTGCACTTACTGATTTTGAGACGCTTGTAACATAAACCAAATGCCCGAATGAAGTCGCCTAGGAGGATCGATGACCCTAAACTCGGAGCTCGGTCCAGCAACATCTATTCCACTATGGACTTGATGCAAGGGATGCGAAAAATAGGAACCCAGTGGCATCAATGAAGAAGAAGAAGTTGTTGCAGAAGAAGACGAAGAAGACGAAGAAGAAGCGGTAGCTAGAACGTTGTATGGAATAGGCCTAAATGCCCAGTTAAGCTCTTGATGATGAGGATTATAAGTATTAGTTGAGCTACTTCCATGGTGTTGTTGTTGGTGTTGAAAGAACAAAGATGTACTAAAACTAGTAGCACCACCTGTTGGCATGTTCATGACTGGTCGACTCGGAGGAGCTCTAAATTCAGGGACGTGAAAGATTGAAGAGCTCATCAATGTCCTTGGTTGATTTGATGACGATGATAAACTGTTGCAACCTGGTAATAGATCGAGCTCTATCAATCCTCCTTCTCCTTTAGGTGTTTGATGGTCCGTAACTTGAAGATGACGATAACGATGATGATGATGTTTACTGTCTTCGTGACTTGTTGTACTGTGACCGCCTATACTCAATCGGAGCCAGCCTTCATCTTTCTCCTCTTCTTGTACAGCAACAACATCTTTGGAGCTTGAACCAGCTTCATTAAGACTGTTAGTTCTTGATTCATCTTCTGCCATGGGATTAGCAAGTAGATCAGATCCTAAAGAAGCTTCACTGTTATTACAATAGTCATAACCTCCTTCTACCCGGTTCATAAGACCAAAACGACTCTCCTCAATAGCATAACTACCATAACCGCCACAAGACACACGCCGCCGTTGCTTTTGTTGTTGTTGTTGCTTAGAAAGAATTTGAGCAGGAACCATGGTCATATCCGAGAACCCAGAAAACGAGAAGGGTAATACTTGATGATGTTAGCTTCAAAGTCAGCCATGGATCAATGGAAGGTTTTGGAAGTGAGAGTTATATTGGGAAGAGGGTGTAGTTATTGCCATAAGCATGTGCAACAATTAAGGAATCAAAAGAGAGAGAAACACCCATTAACCAGGTAAGGTATTTTGCTTGGTGTTTCATCCTAAACAGTATATCTCAGGACAACTAGGAGAATAACCCTTGCAAATCTCACTTTTTCATAATTCTCTTTGTTTGGAAGCTAGTGAGAATGAAATAGTGGTAGCTACCGTTGAAAAATTGCAAAAAAGAGAAAAAGGATATATAGAGATAGAGATATGGGTGGGACTAGGTGGTCGTCAGTTATTCAGTTTTTATTCTATAATAATTAATATGCAATATGATTTATATTTCTTAGGAATTTACATAAATTGTTTCACAAAATAACACTACTCTAAATCAAAAGATTAACTTTGTGTGTATAATCAATCAGACCAACACTCTTATGATATTCTCTTTTTCTTTAATCTTTTTGACTTTGTTAATAGGGAAATGTGTATCTGTGTAACATTCCTTCCCCTTGTTTTTTTAATGGGAAGGTCCTCCGGCTAACAACTTTAGGGCATGTTCCAAGGAGAAAATGACTATAAAAGACTCATCTTCCTTTTAGAATATCCCACACGAAAAGGTTCTTTTTAGCCCTAATGTTGGGTGATTATAGAAAAAAGAAACATTTAGGACAGCTAACCAACAGCTATTATCACGAATTTTGGGCTTAGACCCATCAAAGTTGGAAAGTTTCCCCCTTTGACCAACGGTAAGTTGATGAAATTCTAGTCTACTTAGGATTGTCAAATGATCGAACAAAGTTTTGTCTCTCATGTGTTTAGGTGGATGCATGCTAAGCCATAAGCTGCTAGGGTTAAAACATAAATGGCCGGTTGGACTCTAAACCAATTGAAGGTAGGGGGACTGTGTATATACTCTATATAAAGGGTTCAGAAAGAGGAATAACTTTCTTAAGCAAGCACATAATATAGCTAAAGGTGATGTCTTTGAAAACAAAAACAAGGTCCAATTAATGATATTAGAATAATTAAGAAGCGTGAAATTGAGGAAAAGGGCAAGAAGAGAGGGAAACAGATAAGTGGTGGGCATGGCATAATGAACTGACCTGTCAACAAAAACTTAAGATAATGAAAGCAAGAATCATAAGTTAAGAGTAGGTTAAGTTATTAATTAAGATGTGATTATAAACAAATAAATGGGGACTTAGGCATGCATGATGGTGTTTCCCCACAATCCCTAGAATCGAAACCAGGAGCAGTAACCACAGAGCATATATTGTTTGTAGGACCTGTATACACATTCCCCATTCCCACCCTTTGCATAACCATGTGCCCCCCACCCTCGCCGCAACAACTGTACAGGGGACTTCCACATTTCATTCTCATAAATATTATGAAACCGATGCTTTGATTTGATTAGGAATTGAGTTAGTTAGTTTAGACTGTTATCAGAGTTCATCCCATAATAACCACTGCAATAAGCAATAATGCATAATTTAAAATTGTGATAGGATAAAGAAATGCATTATGCGTCATTGCTTATGAATGTATGCATATACATGTGTCTCCTTTTATCTTGTCACCCATGCTTGCCTTATGGCTTGCTAGAGTAGTTAAATAAAAGTTTGAGCAGGTGATGATACTCTTTCAAAAAATAATGTAAGAAATGTTGTTGGTGGCTGCTCTTGGGGCAGTCTCTCTTCCTGAAAAGCTGCTAGTGCCCTTTCCAGCCCATCAAACATGGTCTTTCCATCTCCGTCTCTCTTAGAATTAATTAAACACTTCTTGGTTTGTTTGTTTCCGAAAAAGTGGACTTTTCAAAGATGGGTCAATCAAACCAATTCTTTCAACCGGATTTCTGGAAGGGGATTACACATGACATGCTATAGAAAAAGGCAGAGGTTTTTGGTGACTAATGCTAAAATTCCTGACAGTGGTGGCTCTACTTTCAATGTCAGCTCCCTTTAATTTTGAACCATAATACTCATGATCGATTGACCAATTGCAATTTTTGCGCATGCAAGAACTGAAGCCTGTGTTTACGTTTAACAACAACCGCACACAGTTGCTCATAACCCCTATTCATTTTTAAGGGATTTCTTTGTAAACTTTCAAATATAAATAATAATTTATAAATTAAATGATAAGGAATATTAATATTGACGTGCAAGAACATTTCATAACTTGCATCTTTTTCTTAAGTAAAGAAAAATCGTATAAAAGCTGAAGATTGTGAGAAGCGGGCATGGAACGCACGACTTGAGCTTGGAGTATATAATGTGATGAGCATCTCCTACCCTTCTGGTAAATTATGGTCTCAAGCTAGTAACTAAAAATGGACTCAAGTTTATGTGATTAATAGTACAAATTGAGTCACTTCCAGAAACTTAAATTATTGATTTATGTACTTACTTACACCGAAATGGAGTGTTTAAAAACTTAAAAACTACATAGATTATTAGATTGTGAGTCAAATAAAACCACCACTTACTGAATTTTGTGCTATGATTAGTTTATATTCCTTTATGAATGTGAATGAATTCAAGTTACCATTTCAATTGCTACTGAGTATTGAATTATCACTGGCAACAGTTCTTGTATGATTAGCATCTTAAAAGGGTTTTTTTTCTTCTAAGTTTTCTCTAAATATCTAAAAGTTTTCAAAAATCAAATTTGATATCTGTTCGAGAATATATAAAACCAATTAAATTAGCTTCACACAACAGCTTAAGTTATTGTGGTAAAATGGTTACTTAATATGGTACCAGAGCCTTTGTGATCAAGTGGTCATGAGTTCAAATCCTGCTACCTACCTTATTATTCAGCACAGGGTAAAGTGGGCCTGTGCAAGTTTCAAGTTCAAAGGGCTTTCACTTGAGGGGGTGTGTTGGAGAATATATAAAACCAATTAAGTTGGCCTCACACAACAGCTTAAGCTATTGTAGTAAAATGGTCACTTAATAATATCGGATAATTAAGGAAGTGTGATTAACTTTTGGTTATATTTTCTAATCACAAACGCCCCCTATGCTAATTAATTGGAGTGATGTGAATTGTAAACAAAGAAAAGTTTATTAAGTTGATGCTAGTTTTCCATTCAATTAGATTCATTGTTTTTCCATACTGTCAAGTCGACTCGGCAGGGTCCTATCACCTATGCCAAAAAGTGCCATCATTTTCTGAGTACGCACTAGCTATGTGCATTGCCAAATCCAAAAGATATTGGACGTGAAAGATGCTAAAGGAATCAGCTAACGATGGATGCCTTCATTAATTGTAAGCTATTGGGTGGATTAATGGAATTGTAATTAATTGCATTAACTAAGATGTTGCTTGTGAATATGCCTTAGTCGTCAAGTTTTGGCAAAACTGTTCCACCTTCCACGTTTTAATTTTTCAATCGATTTTGGAAAATTATAAAATGTTTTTCTTTTTTATTCACAGTTATGTACGAATTGTTTATAATAATTAATAATTGAAAAACTTGGTTCCACAGCTGACCCTTTTGCCTGGGACAAATCTGTAACACATTACATGGCACAAGAGAACGGCACTGAATCTTGTAGGACTAGAAGGAGATGGAATTTAAAGCAAATATGAAGGGAAAGATTTGAAAATCCATGATAGTTTGGGTCCAAAAAGGATATGTGAAACTGACTGGTTCATCAGGGACAATGAATGTGAAGCAGAAACATCAACCGGCAAGACTAACCAATGTCAACTTGGGCTCAGGAAGACATTGAAGCATGTATTGGTTGTATACGTAATAATCATGCATGGGATCCTCTCATCAATGATTTTTTGACACTCAGGAAAGAAAGAAACAAAAGATAGAAAAGAGAGGCCATAGATGATTTCATGTACGAGAGTCCACGCAAAATTAATTTATTGCATAGTAACGTACCAAGAGGGGACCACCTCATGATACCCTTGGCCCCTTTTTTGTCACTAACATGTTCCCATTAGAGGAATTGTGGGGTTCTCCTTCTCGTCACTCCCGTCCCCCACTCATGAAATGGAACCAAGAATTGGAGATAAAAAATGGATTTTTTTTAAAAATCTTAATCTCGTCATCGTACCATCATCAATGTCATCATCCTCTCTTTCTTGTCTTCTCTTAGTTTAAATTAAAAATCATCCACACCTAGGCTCAGGCCATTCAGTAGTTGTTGTCCTATAGCTAACTAGACAGGTATCACCAGTAGTGTTTGTGCATTTGAGAGGCGCGGAGAAAGAGAGAGACAGAAATTTGTGTATGTGCTTGCATGTTCATGTGGAATAATGAGTGCAAAGGTCGGTCCATGCATGTGAACGTAGAAAGCGAGAAGGGAAATTGTTGAAGTACTGTTCTGATGGTCAGTGACTGAGTTACAAATTTGTTGAAACCGAGAGAGAGAGAGAGGCAGAGAGTGCATGGCGTATGGCGGGAGTTTTGTCAGGTCATTGAGCGTAACTTTGGGGCATGTGCGTACTTTGCTTCTGTTGCCTTTTGCTTTTCGTTTGGTTGAGAGCTTGGGTCAATATATACCTCCATCGCACCCAAAACCCACCTACCCTACGCTTGCTCCATAATCGTATCTACAGGAGCACTTCACAATTTTTTAAACTAACGTACAGAATCTCAGATATAAACTTCACCTTTTGGTTTCAGCCATTTACTTGGTGCTCAATGAACCATCTTCACAAAGTGGTTGTTAGCCAAGGAAGCTAGTTAGCTTGATTCATGATGTTGTGTCATTAGCAACTTTGAGGAAATCCAAATCAGCAGTCCTTATGTTTTATCTGATCATATCACATATGTTTGGATTGATTGACTAGATTGATTTTCCACTCAGACATGCATCTCTGCTCTGTAGGTCTGTACAAGGTTCCAGTTATACATGCACGTACGTAGTTGGTCTAGAATTCATCATGTAAACTTGTAGTGGAGGTCTCATGCCTGTACCTCTTCTTGCAATTGGGTTGGTTAGCTCTAAGCTTTTTCCACGGTCCTTCTTGTTAAGGATAATCATCTTAACACTTCATACACTGTGTATACCTTCTCCAACATGCCCTCCCAGTCCGATCGGTTAAACTTGAAGTTAATATGTTAGTTTGCATTAATCAGACTTAAATTTTGGTTCAAATCTAAATTAGGGATTAGTAAATTTTTTAACTTCACTAATCATAACAAATTACTTTAATTTAATCTAATTTAAATGCTAGAATCTAATCATACTCAAATCTGCACTTAAGAAAATATCTAAATTTGGGATGATTAATAACAACACTAAATACTAGGTTATTAAGAAAATTTAACTTAAGCTTACTTAACCAATCAAAATCCATACCGAAGTACCCTGTGGAAGCTGACAAACCCTTTGGATTATGCAGTTAAATGGATTCATGCAGACACGAAGGCAGCTGCATATTAGTCAAGCTTTGAATGGGAAACCAAAATTGATTGAAAAGAAGGGATAATCTTTCTAGGACGTACTCCTGAATCATAATCCCATACAGGTACGCCACGAATCTTATGACAAAAAATTGATAGAGAGACAGACCATGTAATACTAATTCATTAGTTGATGAGAACTAATTCATACGACCAAACAACATTATGGACCTTTACAGTTGTCTTAGTACTTAGTCAATGTAGATACCAAAGTACACATGCAAATCTTGTTATTTAGAATAGTATAATCTCAAGCATCTCTATTCAAACCTTCTAGTTAAGCTTTGTACGCAATATCAAATATGTGACAGCGTTCCTCTTAAAAGAGTGGAACTTTGTCCTCCAACTCCAAGGCCAAAGTTACAGTCAAACAATGTTTTCAGAACTGTTTTGGCCTTCTAAAGTTGGACGAGAATATTATGGGATAACAAAAGGTATGTCTGTCTCTGCTCTTCTTCTCCTTGCAGAAGCCCTTCTCAAAGACTTGAAAAGGAAAAAATGCATAACATGCTTTCTTTTGCAATCCAGTGATGGTGACTGCTCGTGAAGGGAAATGTAAGTGTAAGGGGGTTGGGTCTTCTTCTTGATATTGGTGAGATAATGGTAAAAAAATGGTTGTGAAGATGCCTTTAGTAGGAGGAGTGTTGCATAGTTTTGGCCTGGCCTTCTTCACTCTTACATAGTGGGATGTGGGTGATCATTCCAAGGTGAAAAGGGAGCCAACTTTCTACTAAACCCTTCTTTTCTGGTTTCCACTTGCTATTGTATGTCCTTCTTTAGCTGCTATTACCAAACCCTCATCTCTTTCACGTCCAAAGAATATTCTCCCCTTCTCCACCGTTTCAACTTATTATAGTTCTTTGATCGTATCAGTTCGATTTTAGATTAATATAAGAACAAGAAAACAGAGAAAGACATTTCATCTTGAAAATACAAACTAAAGCTAAGATGGGTATTGGTACTTTTAAGTTGATTCAAAAAGAAATTACTAGGAGACCTCGATCAACATGGGAACATATTTTTTTGTTCATCAAAGGGACTGTGAGCGCAGGCACGCTTGCTTGAGTCTTTCAACCAACGTGTTCATGCATAGGAAATAACAAAAAAAGATTAGTAGATATAATTTATGAGAGCACAATAGAAACAACACAACTGAACCTCTTTTGCATGTCACCAGACCAGACCCCTAAATATTCCCTTTTGATAGTTCTTTTTTCAATTGTTTTATGTTAAACTTCCATATGTACATTTACTACTGCCTTCTCTTTTCACTTCTTCAACCTAACTTCCCACTCGCCATCATTACTACTACAGTCTCATCATTTCCAACTCCTACCTACGTTTGTGTGTGTGTATATATATATATATATATCTTTCCTCAACTGCTTTAATCTTTTCCTCTTGGCCGGCTTCTGCTTGAGATTGCTTTCTTTACTCATCAACCAGCGGCACACTTTCTTCCATACCATCATTATTCACATCTATCTTTGATTATGAGTTTTACTACCAAAGGGTACTTGCAATTACACTCAAATTGACCTGCGATCACCTTTTGCCTTCCTTTCTTTTTCTCCACTACTCTCTCTCTCTCTCTCTCTCGTTCCATTGAGATGGGTCAGGCTTTCATGAGCCACTCCATTTCACCATTTTAGAAATCACAATTCAATTCATTTGAAAGAAATTTGTTTTCCTTACCACATGCATGTTCTCACCCTATGTACTTGTCCATAGTCATTCTTGTCTGAACAACAACACTATGTGTACACATTTTGATTTTGCTAATATTAAGAAGAAAATTGAACTATTCTTTACAAATATTAGGTTATGAATTTTAGATATTTCTTGGTATGTCTTCACATAATAGTTATTAATTTTGGGAAATTTGTATTAATCTCTGACTAAGTGGTACCAACTTAAAATGTAAGATTTTGCATCATTTAATACGCATTTATATGTTTGAATCTATGTTATTTCATTACCTCTAATCTATCGAATAATCACAGATTTTCTATAAAAGTAAGACATTTTGAATTCAATCAAAGATGTTTAATTAACTTCAAGAACACAATTTAGTTACCATATACATGCCATGGTGGCCTTCAATATGGCAATCAAAGCTTCTAATACTTTTCCCTTTTGTCTTACATATGGACAATGATGATAGGTTTAAAATAATAAATTTTTAGGATGTCCGTATTCCGTAATCGATACTCAACTAATACTATATAATTTCTTTATGTTCATATCAACAAGTCGATCTGGTTTCGACATGCTGCTTGTAGTTTCCGTGATAAACTAGGTTAAGCACCAAAATGGGGGAGAATAGTCCAATATTTGGAAAAGGCTAAAGCACCATTTTATAATTAGCACGAGCTCAATCTCCATGTTAATTAATTACAAAATGGCTATGCACGAAGCCATGCCTGTTGTTTCATTTTAGAAAAGAAGAAAGTAAATTAAAGAGCAGGAACACCACATAATCGTCTTATTTACTGGATATAAACTCCTTTTTTCAATTAATAATAAGTTCGCACACTCATCGCATTGGCTTAAATCTTGACAAAGGACATCCCGAAATGTTTTAGGGTCATGTTGGAAGTCAGTAAATATTATTTTTGAGTCTATCAGAAATAATCTCTTTACTACATAGGAATAAGATTGCGTATTATTATCGGACTTTCTCAGACTCTGTGTCTCACGAAAACTTCCCCTAAGTGTTGTTGATATAAATGGTTACAACCTTTCAAACCAATCAAAAGCTATTTAACAAGACACACACAAAGTTTCATTATAATTTTACTTGTCTAAAATGTTAGAATATCCCATATTGATTAAACATAAAAATGTTAAAGAGTTTATAAGTAGCAAGGACTAACTAATCAAATGAATAGTTTTTTGTTATTTTGACAATGATTGATCCAAACTCAATTCTTGTTAATGAACTCTACATTTTACCTATATTAAAATTTCTAATATGGTATCAAAACAAGTTTGATTTGGATTCTTAATTTCCTGATTGTCAGTCAGGATGTTCAGTTCTAGCGGCTTGGTTCGATTACGGCTACGTTTATTTTAAGTAACAATTGGATGTTCAGTTTCAGTTACACTTGAGGAGGAGTGTTATAATATTTCATATTAACTAAACATGAAAATGTTAAAAGAGTTTTTAACATTTTCATATTTAATCAACATGACATACTCCAACATTAAAAATTTTATTTTAAAAATTATTCAAAAGGAATATTGTAATCTAACAAAATTTTGTTTCAAATTATTTTAATACAAATAACCACGTAATCAAATGTGATATATATAAACATTGTCATATATACAATAATTAATTACTTATTAGTATGTGTTATTTTTTTAAAATTATATATATTCTTATTTAATAATTGAAAATATAAAAATGAATTTTGGAGTAGTGAATTATAAGGATATTTATATCATTTACCTACCATCCCATCCCATGCATGCTTTTTGTAAACCACACTGAAAAGGGTGAATGACTACTAATTAAGCACCCTATATAAGTTAATCATAGCCTTTTTATGCACTTCTCAATATGAACATAATTCTCCCTTCATGCATGCATGTAATGACAAGTCCTAATTATATATGTCACTTGATAGACCATATGATACCAACATGATTTAGACCTCAATTATCATCTCCTAACCAACCAACCCCTTTCCCCATTAGATTAAAGGAAAAGAAACAAAAAGACTTCAGTTCCTAAAAAGAACAAAACAGTTCTAAGTAACGGATAATTTCTTCGGGTTCAGTGCCTGCGGACAAAGAAATGTAATGAACAGTCTCGAAAACTTAACCTCGGGAGACTATGATTTCCAAGTTTGGAACAGCATGCAATAATGACGATGATCCGAGGACTATAACCAGACCTTCCCCAACCCTCATGCGCATGATAAAAGATAGGACTATATTTAATATTTTTGTCCGAAGGTGGGCTGATGGTACACGATAGCCTAGCATACACCCTCATCTTAATTTATTAAAAAAATATGAAATATTGCATGGACGTGCGTGCGGGGCCCAGCTCCCTGACTCCGCGTGCAAAGCCCGTAGCTCATGGGGGCTCTCCTCGGTGGGCCCCCCGAAGCGCCACAATCAAACATCGTATTGTTCTCCGTCTCTCTCTCTCTCTCTCTCCTCTGTTTTTGTTTATCTTCGTCATCATTGTTCTTAATTGCGATCCCACTAATCCTTGTTTGAGAATGCTCTTACATCATTGTTTTTATGTCTCCCCCTTTAAACTAAACACTCGTGTCTATTCAAGCTTTCCTATATTATAAGAAGATGTGTTGTTCGTATACCCAATTCTCTCTTCCTCTTCCGGTGATGAAAAGATCTTACAATATAATTTCATAGGATCCTTTTAATATAAATTACGACACTGATAGTCCTAAGATGTCTTTCACATAAAAAAACGAATAAAACTGCTCATTAATATAAAAGATCTGTTGTTCTCATGGTGCGTAACCACTGAATTTCACCCCTTAAAGGTGAGTTGAATTGTTGCGAGTGAGCTACGCATGGGCCAGAAAAGGTTTTTAAAAAAAGACAAGTTCTTTCGTTCCTCACTTCTATTGTACAGACGTTATCTTGGTTAATTTATGAGTCTTTGAGGACCACAGAACCATACCCATTCGTATGTTAAACATTCGGTGGCTGCGTAGTTTTCAGATCCTCTGAAGCAAAACCCTTTGACCTTCATCAAGAAGGGTACTGCTAAGACAACATCAGGTTTTAACCCAAAGTTACAATCTTTCATCAGCACGAGTGTGGATTAGCTTGAACGTAACATCAAGATGGCTACTTTGTGAGGATAGTAAGGAAAATCACACATTAGTACGCATTGCTTACATGGGGATTAAACCGGGAGGATCATGATCCAATTGTTTAGCAAAAGTAATGTATCTGATATTACACTGAACATTTAACTGAAAAGCCAAGAAAATGGTCCAGCATGGTTGGTATAATTATCATGTATTTTTCAATTTCCCTTGAAGTCCTTCAAAAGGCTTTGGAAAGGTAACATTATATCTGCTGTTACCAGCTAACATGCTTGCAAAATGTCCAAGTTCAGTACAAACTGTAAACAGATAAATGAGGAAATACTAATAAATGAAACCAACTTAACACATGCTAGTGAAAAATAGATAGCAATGTCCAACCAATCCTCAAAATTATTCTCTCATAATAATAATTATCTGCCTCCTTTCTGATAAAGCTTCAAACATTGTAATAATAAACATGCATTTGATAACAGTAGTAAAAGAAATTAACATGTACCATCAGTGTCATATTTAAACGAAATGCAAGTAAAAACCATAATATGATCAAGAAAGCTAAAAATACTGACCTCAGAACAATTGCAGATACAAAAGTTTCAGACCTCAGTTTGGTGCTGGTCTTGCTCATACTCGAAGCAAGGTGAAGTCATTTTCACTAACTATCCAACAAGGACTGCTTCCTGCTTTTATCATTTAAAGACACTCATTGAAAGGAGACTCAAAAATGTAATTTTCGACAGTCATGGTTAAAGCAAAGGATCCAATTATACGGATGGATAGGCACCTAGAATCATTCCAAGACGGACAAAATTTGGAATAAAGTCAAACAGCAATTCATTACAGAATAGGAAACAACCTTAGTCCAGATGATAGTGGCAGTAATTAGTGGTTGGTCTGTCAATTTTTTGCTGCAATAAGTAGCTTATCGATGCTGGAAATCTTCCTGCTTCTTAAGTTTTCCAGTTGTTTTCTTAGAACTT
>JANZLX010000003.1:7206776-7229197 GCA_025531955.1 Erythroxylum orinocense | reverse complement strand
ATATTTTTAATTATTAAATCAAAATTTATTTGAAATTTATATATTTTAAAAATATATTTTAAAATTAATTATATTTAATAGTAATTATTAAATTAAAATTGTGATTATTATTTATTATTATGATTTTTGAAGAGGGAGTTAAAAACATACAATACAACTGTATAATATAACAATGGACTATTTTGTAATTTTTAAAAAAATTTAGAAACTATTTCATAAATTTAAAAAATTACCTAAAACGATACTCGATATTAGCCGATACTGGTACAGTACCGTACCAGAACCAAATTCGATACTAAATTCAATACAGTATTCGTAACATTAGTTAAAGAGGAGGTAGGATTTTATAAAAAAAAGTTATCGTAGAGTTGAAAAAAAAGAAAGGGTTAAATTAGTTATTGTATTTTTTAGATTAAATTCTTAAAGAAAATAATCTAAATACCAAGAAAGTACTAAGATTTAGAATCCAAGTAAAGTACTGCTACTTTCCCTAAATTGGAAAAGTTTTTACTTTCCTAGCTACTCAAAAAAAATGAACCAAACGTAATAATATAAATTAAAAAAAAAAGATTACTTTTCCAAGCAAGAGTCCATGCAAACCAAACAAAGCCTTCAGATATGCTTAAAAGGCCGTCAACTTCATCAGAGTAACCATTTTTCCTGTAGCAATTATTATGATTATCAATGGATAATTTCATGGCCTTGGAACTGGCAATCAGACACTTTTTATTTTCTACTTGACCATAATAAGTTTCAAAATGTAGAGCAATCCTCTCCTTCCATGTACAAACCTGTATCTTTTACTCCAACCCTATGGGACAGTCAGGAGGATTGAATCCTCCCCACCAGCCAACCTTCAATTTAACTCCATGCCATAAGCAAAGGAAGCACAATAAGCAGTCAAATTAATCAGGAAAGCTGGATGATACTGACTACAAGCTCAACTGTAGAGAAATTTGAATAAAATGTTTTCATTGATCAGACCTGTTATGCTACTAGTAATCATATGTTACTCAGCATCGCAAAAGAAATACATAAACTTCGCAACTATTACTCATTGATGTACGTACACTATATACTCAGGAAGTGGGACGTGCTACCTCTTCCCTGGCACCCTTGACACTGCCCAATTAAGATCAGCTGATATGTTGTTGAGGCATGGATCGAAAACTGAAATGCTTACTCCAAGCCTGTCCATATATGCATGTGTACCAACTTTATTCTTGATGTGAAAATCACTCTACTTCTGCCCTTTAATTCTTTTTAGGATACATCTGATGGTGAATATACAGCTCTGAGGCTTGTGCTCATGTTCTAAAAAATACTAAGGTGATGCGAAAAATCAGTCATGGATGCTTGGACCAAACTGGTATTTGAACGGCCGCAAGCTTTCACTACTTCATATACAAAAGGGCAGGCTAATCATGACACCCATAATTACACACGAGCCATTTCAAAATTGCAGAAGATTATTCACAGTAACAGCGACAGAATTTGTTTGCTGCAAGTCCTGCAAAGGTTAATGATTTATCTATCAAACAGACGAGCTGAAAATATGTAAAAGATATCAAGTACACAAGCACACTTACAAAGTGCAACTCTGGTAAAATCCAGCACAATAACAATCTTTAATCTTTAAAGGACTTTTCAAGTTCTAGAAGTAGATAAGTTTCCAACACTATTAGGAAATCAAAGAATCATTATAGTGATACTTTGAACGAAATGAAATTCTTTCCACTAAACTATATAAGATAAGAAGGTGGAAGAGGGATAAAAAAAAGAAATTGACAGATGAGCCAATGGAAAATACTAGTCAAACCATCATTTTGCATAGAGAAAAAGAAGTCATCATATTATAAGTGTTGTGAAGACGCGCCCCTCTAATTAGTCAAAACTGACATGTTCGTATTTAGCAAGACAAAGGAAGAATATATGTGCTTTTAAATATAAGAAACAAGTGTAACTTTCAGAGACACTATTAAAACCAAACTTTACCTCAAGTATCAGTTCATCTGGAATATGAGGCAAAACTTCCCGTACTGTCTCAGCCATGGCTAGTATGTTGGCTATGTTGTCATTGGCAGACTGGGAAACAGTTCTCAAACGCAACTCTCCAGTTTGTGTGATATGAGAACCAGATGAAACATTCTGAGTGGGATTCATTGGCCAAAGGCTCCAAGCCGCATCGTCAAGGGCATTCTGAGCATAAGTTTCTCCTACAGATGCAAGATGCCTCATCATCATCTGGACTCTCCCCAACCCAACTGATCTCATAGGAGTTGAAGGGCCAGCGCCATCTATACCCTGGCCTGGCCATGTATGCAGCCAACTTGAATCCAACCCAGCAGTTCTGGAAAGGGAATAATGTGACAACTTAGGGGTATCAATAATTAACGAGTAGGACATGTCTTTCATCCGGAAGCAGCAAGGCCACCTAAACATAGACATGCAAGAAACGTTGTATTATGGATATCTTCAGTAAAGAACTAAACCTCCATGGGCTGCCTTCTGGAGAGGCTTGAATCTGATTGGGGAGTGCCCCAGCAGTGAGAGCATGTCCAGGATTAATTTGTTGATCAAGTCCCTCGCTTATTTGATTAGCAAATTGATCATCAGTTAAAACCTCACCAGTATGAAGGTTTCCTTCAGTTTCAGGTCTACCCACAAACATTGGCTTTCGACAAGTAGGGCAAGAATAATTCTCATTTGAACCCTGATCCAACCTGACATTATTCAGTAATATTCAGCCACCATTACACATCACACATTACAGAACGCATCAATAAAGAACGAATGAAAGTTTCAATATCATACCAAGATCGCAAGCATGCAAGATGGAAGAGATGACTGCAATGTAGCTTTTTAGCCCTAGCCATAGGTTCCTGTCACTTGCCCATTTCATTTGACTTCCATGATTGAATGGAAAATAAAAGCAGGAAAGGAATAAGCGTGCATACCCTACAGATGGCACATTCATCATCATATTTCAGTAGCTCTTCTGATGTTGCATCAGGTAGTGCAGCATGAAGAGCACCCAAAGCTCTTCTCAACTTGATAAATCCTTTTATTCGGTTTATGATAGCACTTAGCAATGCCTATTCAAGGTAATAGAATCAGAATAGACAACATACAAATTGGAATGCCAAAATAACAAAGTTTACAGTATGGTAAAAGGAAGCTCCAATTAAGAAGAGTACAGAACATTTACACGAAGATTCAAGAAAAGGATTGCATCAACAATATGAAATGCCATGCCATGAAGCCACCATATATGCACATAATGACCAAGCGCCATCAACAAAGTTGCCATGTCCAGAAAAAAGCCCAAATTGCGAATAAGAATGCCTTTGCATTCTGAGAATGAACCTGCAGTGGCACTATTTAATCAGATACTAAAATATTCAAATGGTAGGTATAATGAACCAGCATAAGCCAAAGTAGTCATATTTAAGCACCAAGAAGTCAAACAGCACAGTTAACTTTTCTTCAGAACAAAATGCAGTTCTCAGAGTGTAATCAAGTTGCAAGAAAGGTATGCTATTGGTGTCCTATTATAAATAAGAAACTATCATTCCATGTCTACCCATAAATCTTTCACTTTATTGATATTCGTACAGTTGACTGCTTATATTTTCAAGCACATCAGAGAATCTCAAATACCATAGAAAGGGACAAAAACATTTTATTTTTGACCCAGAAGAAAAATATCAACACCAAATCTCAACACCAAGGACTAGAAAAGATAAGGGTTCCTCTCCTTCCTCATCATGGAGACATGAAACCTTTTTTGTAGGACAAGAAATTTTTGTTTCATAAATAGCCTTCAGCGTTGAAGAGGCTCTGCTGATTATTTGTGCTGACAGGCTAGATATCACTATTATTTCAGCCTATTTATTCTTTATTTCAAAGTCCCTAAGAAATAGAATGCAGTTGTTTTGATAATGGAATTACATGGCTGGGAGTACTGCAATTTGGACTACATCTAGGATCAGAGAGCCTCAACTGTGACAGGCTCTAAATTAGTTGCAATTAAGACACTTTATACACAAGAAAACTAGCAGCAATCACCCAATCAAATCTAGTGTGATCATGTCTTAACATGTAAAGAGGAATAGCATTACCAGCTCTGATTTTATCAAAAATTTTGAACCTCTGGCACTCTGAGTCATTCCCAGCTGAATGATAAAGCCAAATTTCAATTAATTGAAAACCGTGAACCAGTATAGCCTGCAGAGGAAAATCGCATTCTGATTGAAAATGTCATGGAAGAAAATTTATCCAGAATAATTAACCAGTCAGACATCTAGCATGTGTTTCAAAGACATTACTTGCATTGTCTCAAAAGCAACACTTAAAGGCTCATAGAACGACAACAGAACCAAGGCTGAACTCATTGTTCTGTATATATCCAGACACAGTCTTATCCTGTAAGCACCAAAAGTAAATTTTAGAAGGGTTAGAATATTCAATGAATTTTCGGAAAAACTGAAGTGTGTGCAACTTATTATAATTTCAGTCAAAGCAACCAATCTAAGGAACAAAGTGCTAAAGAAAGGCTAGACAAAAGATGGCAACCTAATTTGTACCAAGAGAAAATCTTCTCCTTTGTTCTATTTTTCCATCCCTAACCCCCGCACCCCCACCCAAATTCTGCTCCTTTTTTTTCTTACATTAAAATGATACCAACCATGAGTGCACATAGACACTCCATATGATTAATCTGGGCCTCCATATTTACCATTGAAATTTATGGGTCCCAAGAACAAAGAGACTCATATCTACCATCCCCCTCCTTTCCCTCGGATGCCACTATAACAGTCACTTGCACACAAATAAAAGCAAAGAAATTGTTCTTATTCCTAAAGTAAGTTTATTGAATATCTAATCCAGTGTCAGTCTCACATTCATATATTGAATTACTAGCTTGTAAGCATTGCTTAGACTATATTTGTTAAACATAAAATCAAAAAGTTTAGTTCAGTTCCCGTGAAAACTGTAGAATTCTTTCATTTCAAAAGAAAGACCAGGATACAATACCAGTAAACATCAACACAGAGAACCAACAAAAATACTGAATACACTCGAAAATAAGTCCACAGTGATGCAGATGGAGATGCATTCACGCGTTCAAGTCGATCTCTTGCCAATGCTTGAAACATCTGTGCAGAGTAAAACAAATAATCAAGTTATGAGCAATCCACTGCAATTAAACTAGTAATGTTATATCACAAGTATATACCTTTAAAGAGCATAGCACACTCAACCAGACTGACCAAAGGCCTGCATGAACAATTGTTGGTGGAATAACCAAAGGCAGAAAAGGCCCCTATTTAACACCATCAACAAAAATTACGCAACTCTAAGATTCACAAACATAGGAAACTGAAATTTAAAACAAGATTATTCTGTTTCACTTAGCTTCTTCCTCATCCTTCTTGTTCAAAAATCCCAATTCTTAGCCACTAGAGTATTTTCACAAAACAACAGACTCAGATAAAGTGCATGTTATATTTGCTGTGAACGAGAATAATCACCTTGTAAATAACATAATTAATAAATCGTTCCGCTAGTTTCCAAGTTTCAGAAGGATGCAACACCCCAAAGAAGATAGTCTGCACATATAAAACAAAGTTATAATCATCAAAGCAAAAAAAAAAGACCCAAATTAATGAGCATAAAAACATATTGGATATGCATCTCCCAAATCTCTCTTGAAAAATATTTGACCTAAATGGCAAGCTCAGAAAGGTTGGGATATAGCCACAGGTGATAAATGTGAAGCTCTATTCATTCTTCTCAAAACAAAAATCAACAGCAATTTGTACGACTTTTGAAGGTCTCTTTAAAGATTGGTTAGCCTCTAGAGAAATATCCTAACTTCATGATTGTGAAGAGATACATTTCCTCAATCACAAAGTAACTAAAACTTTTATCCTAATCATTAGTATATCTCGTCTCAGATTTACAATCTTGACAGCCCAGTACAGAGGTAATTATAGAACCCATCAAAATCAACAATCTAAGTCCAATAATTGCATTTTTTATGGACTTAGTTAACTTATATTATCAGACTGTAGTATGGACATTTCTAGATTCAACTTATGAATAATTTCAAGAATTATGTGCCAAAAGGAAGTCATAGTTGCAATGTTAATCAACAAAAGCTTACCTTAACACAAAGATTGAGTAGAATAAACACGTTGAATACAGTGTTTACAAGTAAAGCAATGGTGGCATAAGAAACCGATGGCAGCTCATAATCTCGGTTTCCATTCTCCTGGTTTATTATACTCCAACTAAATAGACCCTCGGATCTCAACTTATCCAGCGTCAACTCTGACCAACATTGTAGACCCACGAAGCTTAAAATTGTACAAACCGTCGAAATTGCCAAATAGCTCACACCCATTGGTAAAAGGAAGAGCCTTTTTGCCAATAACCAGTTCCCAGATTTTCGTAAGGACTACGTGTGCATAGCTCTATTACACAATGAATCACAAGTCTTCATTAAAAAGAAGATGAAATAGCAGCCACAAGTGAGTCTAGATATTACTCAAATCCAACAACACAAGTTATCAGCGGCAGATTAGTACAAAACCATGAAAACCTGCAAAAATACACGGAAGAACTGATCAGTCATTAGCTAAAGGAGAAGAATAAAGTAATGAAGCTAATCAAATAAACGGAATTTAGACATGACGGAAGAAGACACGAAAATCCTAAAAAACTGAAATTTTGATAATAACTTTATATTCAAACAGTCACCAATATCCACCTCGATCGACAGCTGTTAAAAGGACGGCAACCCAATTCAAGATTTCAAATCGGGAAAACCAATAAACCAAAACCGAACCCTAGATTTGAACAGCAGAACCAAGCGAAACAATTCGCACGAATTCAGAACCAACTCCCGAATAAAACTGATACAGAACAGAACACGATCACATTGGTCGTCAAAAAAGAAATCCGGTTGGTACAAAAATCACAACAATTGGAGAGAGAACAAACGGAGTAATTGAAGAAGTCAAGAACCTGATTCGATCTAAGAAGAAGAAGAAACCGTGACGGTGGTGGCGTCGGTGGGCAGTAATATTCTGCGACGCACTCTTTTTTAAGGGGTATAGAGAGAGTATAAATATAACCAAAAACAGAAGAAAGAATTGTTTGAGAGAGAGAGAGAGGCTGCTGTGGAGAAGTCAGTTTTTGCGGGAAAGCGAAATCTGAACACCCCAAAATAACATTAATATATATTTATATTATTTATTGTATTCGTTATTTCGTTATCGTTATATTTCCAACCGTCTTTGTTTTATTGTGTTTAAAAATTTAACACATCTCTTAAATTATTAATAATTTTTTTTTAATTTTTTAATTTAATTTAAATTTATTATTTTAAAAAAAGTAAAAAATAATATCATTTTGCCACTTTTAATCGAGCTAAGAAATACTAATTTATGGCTCGACCCTTGAATTGGTCAACTTGAGCTTGATCAGTTAAATTTGGATCAGACCGGGACAGATTGTCATGCTTGTTAAAACCTTAATTGAGTTATTATATTAATAACAAATTTGTCTTTTTTAAAGCTTTTTATTAAATTATTATATAATATAAATTTAGTGAATTTTGATAAAAATATAATAGGACTAGTTTTTTTAAAATTTTAATAATAACTCATAATATTTTCTTTTAATTATGTTCTCCTATTAATATTTTTAATTCTTATATTTTGTTACTGTGTTTTGATTTTGATTTTTAATTTTATTAGTTTTAAGATAAATATAAGTAATATATTTTAATAACATGAAATCAACATTTTTTTAATTTTGTGAATTTTAATAAGACTCTTTTCTTTTTAATCTTCTAGAGTCTAAATAAGATATTGAAAAAACTCTTTATTAATTATCGGTAAGATTGTGTATTATTGAACTTCTTCAAACTTCACATATTAGTGAGATTTATATTGAATATTGTCGTCATGATCATCTAAATCATGATGTAATTACCAGCTAATATCATTCATACTGTAAATGAATTTTGATTTATTTGTTTTTTTAATGTATACGTAATGTGTTTAATTATGTTAATTGGGTAGTTGCTTCTGTAACGTCAAGTAACAGCTTCCTGGAAGTGAATACTAAGAAAAATTATTAAAATTTACCGATTAGAAGTATAGGGTATGGATGCCTAATAAAATAATGTGATACGTTCAGTAGTCATATGTCAACCAATTATTGAAAACAAAAATAATATTAAAATATTAAATATTTATTTATTTGTTTTTAATTAAATAAATTACGAATAAAATAAAATTTAATAAATTATTACACATATTAAAAATTTTATTGTCTAAACCAAGGCCTTTTTGCAGTATTAAAAATCTTATTATATACTTATCTTTTAGGTACCAAACATTTTTATATGCTATTAATGGTTTCTTTTTTTAAAAAATTATTATTAAATAAATAAGTAAAATAATTTTTATTTATTAAAAAGACCATTTAACAATTTTTAAATTCACATAATGTATTACAAATTTTATTAAATAATAAATAAAAGATGCGGGAGGATTGTATTTAAAAATTGTAAGAAAAAATCATAGAGACCTAAGAAAAAATAGAGGGAGGTGAATGAAAATAATTTACTAATGTTGGAACTTACCAAAGTCATGACTTACAATAGAAAACTTTGGCATGCTAGAATTAAGATAAATGATCCCTCGTAAAGAAATCTTGATAGCTCTCGTATATCTTTTATCTATTGTCTATTGCAGTTAGCCCAGGTGGTAATTACTTATGTTTGTATTAGTCTTTTTATTATTATTATCGTTATTATTATTAAAATATTTAGTATTCTCTTTAATGTATTAGTATCGTTATGATTATTAGTGTTACTATGATTTTTATTTTTAATAATATTTTATTTTATTTTATCTCTTTTATTTCGGCTAGTATTATATATTATTTATATTTGTTTTTATCTATTTTCCCTAGTATTTTTATTTTTATTTCATTATTTATTTATTTATTTATCAATTATTTTTCTTTCTTTCTAATTTTATAGTTGTTTATTTATTTGTATTTTATTATTTTTATAATAATAAAAATATTATCAAATTTTCATACATATTTCAGTCTAAGTATGTATGTCTATGTCAAAGCGAACAAACAATTCATTTACTCACGTCTTTTATATTAAGTACTATTATGTTTCTTAATATATTTAGATGCACTTAATTCATTATGTTCACTTATTAATATACTATAGACATGCTATAATAATTCCAGAATATATGTTGGGGCTTTATACAAATTCCTTTCTAACAATAACTCAAATTGATGCTAATATCATACTTCAAAGAAATCCTTTTCAGGATAATACCTTACTTTGAAAACTTGAGAGAATAACAAGTTAGGCTGAATCATAAGTCTCAATGCTTGCTTGCTAAATAAGGCTAAAGTGGAAAGACCTTTGAAGCATAAAGATCTTTTCATCCTTTTCACCAATCATAAAACTAATGTTACAAATACTGTATTGAATTGAATTCTGATGTGGTACTATACCAGTATTAGTTAATACTAAGTACCATTTCGGATAATTTTTAAATTTATAAAATGGTTCCTGAATTTTAAAAAAAATACAAAATAGTTAATTATCATATTGTAAAGTTGTAGTTTATTTAATTTAGTTTCTTTTTTTGTTTATATCTTAACCATTTTATTTTTTATATATCTTTATTATATTCTAATTATTTCTACATGTAACTCCTCATTTCCAACTAACATATGCACGTGTGTCTATCGGATACACGTGTACATGTCTATTAGACAGGACATGTTAACTATCTTACCTTCATTATACATAACATGACACCATACAGATTGATACCATACAGTAAACCATCAATCACACATTTTCTAAACTCAAAATGTTATCACACTAGTCAAAATTCATAATTTACATTGTTTCATATAACACAATACCATCCAAGGTTTACAACATTATCCTATGAGCTTAAACAACTCAGTATACACCAAATACAATAAACATATAAAAAAAGAGAGCTAAGTCCTCAATCTCAGCTGACCAACCTCTGAGCCAAATCTGACTATAACCGTTGAACAAAATATGCTTTTACGGAGTCTTAGAAGTTAGGTCGTCTCACTCTCGAACCTGAGAAGCAACAGTACAATTTTGATGAGTTTTACAAACTCAGTAAAGTAACCATCCTCGATGGTTCACTCATGACATAAAATGAGATCAATTATAGCATGTAATCATACAGCTCAACTCCACTTAACAAGTATCAAACACTATCGCAGATAAATCATTTCTTAGATACACAGTTCAATCATATAACAAAATTTACACAACTTTGCAAATCATTCAATGAATTTAAATTTTATGCAAATGTGACATGTATGAGACTCACATTCATTTTTATTTTTTTATGATTGTGTACTTTTACAGTATCCCAAATTATTACGCTCAGTCAGTCAGTCAGTGACTTATTGATCACAATGAGCCATAGGCTCAAACCACATATGCGGGAGCTTAAAGCTCATATCAGTAACAGTATCAATAGCCACATCAGTCATAACTCCTTTATCTTACATGCATTGGAATGAAGTACATGCCACAATTCAGTCATCAATTCAATCACTTTCATGTGCATAGAATATAACAGTATATCAGTCACAGTAACAGTGGTCATCGGACTAGGTCCGGCATTCAACCTTTCAGTTAAGAATAAGAAAAATCATTTAGGCAAACACATTTACATTCAAATAGCTCTTCCAATATCATTCTTAGTCATCCAAACGCCTCGGACAAATATTGTTCGGAATCCAGTACACAATCAACACAATTCAGTACAATTCAATAAGATTGCAATACAGTTCAATATTGTACAAAACAAAATGGTGAGACCATCTTGACTAAACTTCTAAGGAAGAATGTCGCATTTAGATGAAATGACGAGTGCCAGAGAAGTTTTGAAGAGTTGAAACATCGGTTGACTATAACACCAATTTTGACTATCCCATCAGGATCCGGTTGATATGTGGTATACAGTGATGCGTCGCATCAGGGACTAGGATATGTATTGATATAACGTGGCAAGGTAATAGCATATGCATCGAGACAATTAAGGTCTCACGAGATGAATTACCTAGTACATGATTTAGAGCTTGCAGCAGTAGTTTTTGCTCTAAAAATATGGAGACATTATTTATATGGCGAGACATTTCAGATATACAATGATCATAAGAGCTTAAAGTATCTGTTAATCCAAAAAGAGTTGAACACACTACAAGAAAAGTAGGAATTAGCGACGGAAAATAAATCGTAGCAAATTAGCGACGGAAAACTTATTTCCGTCGCTAAAATCGACGTAAAAAAATTCATTTAGCGATGGTTATCATTTCCGTCGCTAAAATTAAAGGGAAAACATCTCGGGAAAATTAGCGACGAAATTTAGGGACAGTAAAAGTTTTGGTCAGTAATTGCGTAGCACATTAGCGACGAAAACTCTATTTCGTCGCTAAAATCGGCATGAAAAAATTTTGTTTAGCGACGGATAACATTTCTGTCACTAAAATTGGAGGAAAACTGTCCCGGCAAAATTAGTGACGAAGTTTAGGGACGGTAAAAGGTTCCGTTGGTAATTTTGCCCTCAATTTGCCCTCAAAGGGAATTTTAAAATTTAAAGGCGGTATAATAAAACTTAAAATTAGCGACGGACCGCTAATTTCCGTTGGTAAATCACTTTTAAAACCCCCGACCACTCCTTCTCCCTCCCCCCCCCCCCACTCTAGTTCTTCCTCCTCCAACGACTTCCTCTCCCGTCTGGTGAGTTCCTCTTCTTTCTTGCTTTTTTTTTTCCTCTGATTTCTTTATTACTCTTTCTTGGTGGGTTTTTGATTGTCATATATAGTATTGATTTATATGTTGAATACTTTTTGTTGTTAAAGAAGAAACGAGTCTTGTTGAAGAAAGCCCATAAGATCCAGTATAGGGAAGCTCTCTGAATACTCTACTGAATCCTAGTTAGTTTGTATCTTCAATCTTTCTTTGAGCTCTCCTCATCTCTGTGTTAGTTTATAGGCTTTAGTTTCAATTGCGTTTAAGGGGAATCGGAGCTATAGACGCGTTAAGTAAATAGTGAACAGACTAGAGGAGGGCTCCTCTCTTGTAGAGGCTCAAAGAGGTTGAGAAATTTGTGACTAGTTCTGCTGAAGATAAAAGGAAGAATCTTGAAGAACACCTCGTCAACGATGATGGGAACTTTTTTTTTAAAAAAATTTAATTTTATTTACCGACTAAATTTTATTTCTGTCGGTAAAATGATCGACTACTACCAATGGATTCCGTCGGTAAATTTACCGACTGTAAATTTAGGTCCGTCGGTAAATTTACCAACAGCCGTTTTAACGACATCTTAGGCTGTCGGTAATTTCTGTCGCTATTTTACATTACCGTCGGTAAACGCCCTATTTTCGTCGGTAAATGCCCTATTTCTTGTAATGTACACATACATGTGAATATTGATTTTTGCACATTGAAGTGATGTACATGTATTCATTGACATTTTTCTGGGTATAACTGAGTTATAAATGTGATTATATTGAGAATTGTGGTTTTTATGTGTTGAAAATTGATTTGGAGAGTATATTTACCGATTTAGAATTTTTGGTGAAATTTAAGAAATTTTCGACAATTTCAAGTATTTCTGGACTAGGAAAAATGCTAAGTGACAAGTCAATTGATGAATGACTGTAGAAATAAGAGTTAAATGACAGTGAAAAATTTTATTGATGACTTTGGGATTTATTGACAAATGTCAATGAAAATTTAGAGACATTTGAAGTAAAAATTGGAGTTGATTAGACAAGTTTAATAGGAGAACCTAGTTTAAACTCATAGAGATTAGACAATTGACAAGTGTCACTTGCCAAACCTAGTCTTTATTCCCACGGTTATAGTTGAAAGACAATTTAATTGTCTGAATCTTCCTTTCTTCTCCTTCTTCGTGACTTTCTTCATCTTCTGTAAGCTTCTTACTTTCAAAACTTTTCTCACCCTCACATCGCAAGCTTTACTCTCACTTTCCACTTGCTATTTTCCTTTTGTTATCTACTTCACGTCCACTGAAATACCTAACCCTGCAACCTTTAACTGTTGATGATCGTGTGGTATTGGAAAGCTAGGGTTCACGAGATTTTGTAAGAGTTTTGACTTTTAAACAAGTAAGTATCGTATGGTTCTTCATGATATGTAGAATGAAACATGCACCACGTTAGTTAACAGTTAAGTGTGGATGTATATTTGCTAAAACGTGAATGAGAATTTAGGGTGTGCCGCATGTCTTGCTTTTGCTTATTTGATGATCAATATTTCATAAGATGTTTTTGAAATGATTTTTGAGACAGAGAGATAATTGAAAATGTGTATGAAAAGAGTGCAAAAAATTTATGAAAAAATGATATACGTATGCTCTGTTTTCACTGTATTTGTGTGAATCTCTTTGGGTGTTTTAGAAATAAACTAAAATGAATCTAGAGTTAAGGAAAAAGGAGTAAGGTGATGTTGTGATATGGGAAAAAAAATTAAAATGAGAAGTTAGAGATGAAATGAAGGTGTTGAAGAAAATGAAGAAGTGCAAAAGACGAAAAAAATGCAAAAAATATGAGGTATGCATGTTTGATATGTTTGGTTTTTAATATTTGTGAGTAATCATAGATTTTGATTTGCTTGTGTTGAGTTGAATTGAAATGGAAGTAGGAATAATGGAGACATAAGTTACAAATGTTGAATTTAGTAAAAGAAATAAAAAAGAGAAGAAAATCTGCAGTTTCATATGAATATGCAAAACATCGTCTGTCACAATTGTGCATAGAGAGGGAACCTCAGAAGAATTGCACGATCGTGAAAGAGAGGAAAAATGAGGCAGTGCACGATCGTGATAATAAGGAACTTCAGAGTAGTTGCACGATCGTGATAATATGGAACCTTAAAGGAGCTGAACAATTGTGACCGAAGAGAACCTTAAAGGATTTATAGCATGATCGTGATAGAGAAGAATCAGTTAGATTTGCACGATCGTGATAGTAAGAGTGCAGAGATATATAACAGTTTTGAACATCCTTCGTTTTTTTGGTTGTAACTTCTTCTTCTGACCTCCGAATGACTTGAAATTTGAAACACAAACTCCTCACACATTTTTTTTTCTCCACCAAAATTTATGGCCATCTAAATTCATTAGGAAAGGATTTATTGATGAGTTTAGGATGAAAATGATGAAGTAAGCTGGAATTTCTTAAATAGAGTGTTTTTACTGAATAGACATCTGTATTTTGGCCATATCTTGATCTTGAGATATCCAAATGGGATGATTTTTTATTTAGATTAAACTAAAGACATATGGTTACAAAATTCATGAAGGAATATAATTTTAATTATGTCTATAAGAGTTTCAAAATTTGACTTGAAGCTGAGTATAGAGTACTGTTACAGTTTGAGTATAGTCTGAAATATTTTGTGTATAACTTACAGAATATTGAACCAAATTGTGAGAACTTGGTGTCATTAGAAACTTAAGACTTGTGGGAACATTTTTTTAGAGAAGGTGATGCCTAAATACTTCATTTTCCTTGTCTTAATGACCATGCAAAATTAACCTGAAAATCTGTTTTTAGAAAAAAAAGCTGGAATGATCAATTGAGGTGTGAACTTAGACTCAATTTTTTTTTATTAAGGTGTAAACCTAAGTTCAAATTAGACTTATGTGAGTTTTTATATTTGAATAATCATGTGATGAGAATAATGGAAATGTAACTGGGATTGTCATTAGCATGCATTGTATATAATCCATCTATACATATGTGCATAAATGAGTACTTATATAATTGTGCAAATTTGTGATATGTGTGAATGTATGTTGCATGATATAGAAGAGCAATTTGAGTGACCATATCCAGACGTTGTCGAGACTTCGAGGCAATAACTTTTTGGAGCAAACTGTGAGTAACCTAAATGATTTTACTTAATAAATTGTTTATCTTAAATGCTGTATAGAATTAATTTGTGAATGTGATTGTGTTGATTATGGACATTGAATGTCCTAGGAATTTGATGCATGAATGAGATATTGGAAGTGCTCCTTGTACGTAAATATGACAGAAATAAGTGTACTCCACATAACTATTGAATGTCGAACTAAGGTCCAATGATGAATGTGAATGAGAATGTGATAGTGATCATGACTGTGTAATATAGAGCATTTTTTATTGACTGAATTTATGTGAGGCATTTCATTACATGAATGTATAATCAAATAATGGTAGTTGTTACTTAGTAGCCACCGAAAAAGAACTTAAAACTCAGAATGTGATTAAGAGCCAAAGGCTCGATATGTATAATAAGCCCTGTAGCCCCAACATATAAGGGACAATTATTAATGAGCCTGATATCCACAATATATACGGATAGGCACTCAATCACAACAACGTAATAATCGGAAGTGCATCTCATGAGCATTGTATATACATTTAATATGTATGTTTGGCTTGTATTTTAATGAGGACGTGAAAATTGTGAACAAAGTGTTATGTGATGCTATATGATGATAATTAAAATGATGTTAAATATGTGATTGTATTTATTGATGTGATGTATAAATTGAGTGAACCATCGAGGATAGTTACCTTACTGAGTTCACAAAACACATCAAAATTGCAACGTCGATATTTTAGAATCGAGAGAGGACACTAGTGATAGAGAGACACTACAAAAAGCATATTTATTGTACTTTTGGATAGAAGAAATGACTCAAAGATCGATCAGCTGAGACTGAAAGATATAGTTAGAAATTTTTGTATAATTCCTCATGTATGTAGCGTGTTCTGTAATTAGTCTTGATAATGTACATATTTAGATGATTTTGTAAAATTACAATGTACATATTCGATTTTTATGAAATGAAATGAGGAATTTGGTTTTTAAATATTGTGACATTTCTGCATTAAATGATGATGCCATGATTAAGCGAGTGTCTTGATTGCTCTAGCATGCTATCCTTGTAGGATACATACTCAGATATCACTACGAATGTCAGGTACGTGTCTTGCAAGAATAGGGTGCTACACTTATCCTATTGTTCTTCTCCCTAATATCAAGACCTTCGTCTTTGACATCAATCTCCCTCCATCTCTGTGTGTTTGTCAATCTTTTAATAAGTGTGATAGTCTGGCTTTGAGTCTCTCCTCATATTGCAATTGAGGAGCAGGAATAACACACGAACCTATAAATGTCCCAACGTTTGGATAAATTATTATTCAATATATAGATTATTTTTTGGGTTTAAAAAAAATGAGGAATCCTTTTTTATTTTCACTCTTGTCGTCTATTAAGGAAGCAAGATTGAGCATGCTTCTATATTTTTGTATCAATGTGATCCCGGTTGTTTGAAAATATTAGGTATCAATGTGGTTCAATTGGGAGTTATGGCTTTTAACGTATTTCATTTGTTGTTTTATTCTTTCTTCTAATATGGGTTCTCCTTAAGTTTTTTAACACAATTGGCAATTCAATAGCCACATTCTTCAATGTTCATTTTGTTCTTAGAGTTATTGATCTTACATATAACAATAATGGGCTAGCTTGTTTATACTTTTTGGTCTCTCCAAAGGCAAACATCACAGACCTGAAAGCAACCTCACTCATGTCCACTGAAACCAGGGTATTTATTATTTCACTAGTTAATTTCCCATTTTATTACTTGTCAGGCTTGAATTTTAGTATTGACTAACAATATAATACTAGCTAGTAGTTACAAAAACAAGAAGAAGAAGAAGAGAAGCAAAGTTTTGAAAAGGTTTGTCATTTACTCCCTAAATGATTCTGCCAATTTAGTTGGCTCTTATTTCCTTTACTGTACTTTGTTCATTAGCATTTTGAATGAGATGTGAAGAAAGATATAGACAAAGTAGCCACATTAGAAGAAATAAGAAAATAACACATAAAATACACCTTTCATAAGTTGACTTTAAAACATATACCAGTTAATCATTGAAATGGTGAGCAGTGGTTGAAGGCAAGAGGTTTAGGAATTAATGATGTGTTGCAATAGGAACATGGTGATGCTACATGTTGGTTGATGGAAAGTTCAAAAGTTTAGAGAAGATAGGTTCGGATTAACCTTCTTAATTAGTCTAGTTTCTTCCCTTATTGTATACTGTAAGAAATCCTAGTAAGATATAGTTAGTTGGTATACACTATACTAGTGCATTTTTTATTATATGATAATTTAGTAGAATTAATGTTTTCGTCTTCCGTGTTATTTTAAGTAGTCAAATGAAGAGTTTGCAAATTGAATGATGACATTTTACATATGGAGGACATAAGTTCTACTTGCTTCCATTCTAACCTTTTCCTTCCTACGTCTTGAATAGACCCAAATTTCCATTCAAATCCCATCTTGTAACAAGAATATATCTAATGTTTGGTGCTTCAGTAACATTGACAAGTTATTAGGGTGTTATAATAAATAACAAATAAGGAACATCCATCTAAGAAATAATCATCTAGACCTTTGTTAGGGAATAAATTTATGTAAAGTATAGACAATGTCATGCACACGCACCATGTTCATCAAATTCAATTGATGTTTTTGATTGATCTATAATAACTTTCGTTGGCATTGGAAGAGCCTACATATATATTAATCTTTGTTTAAGTAGAGTTGCTATTGTTGAGAGAAGATGGAAGTCAAAAACCAATCATCTCATTTATGCATGGAAATGTCTATTATGAGCAAAGTTAACAAACCAAAGAGTATTATAGTGAGAGGAACACATGATTAATGTTTTTGATTTTAGTTCATGCATATAATTGTTTTTTTATATTATTTTACACCATTTGCTTCATTTTTTTTTATAAATGCCATATAGTCTGTGTATTTCAAGGACCACAATCGCTAAGTATGGAAGTATAAGACAGTTTTATGTTATGGGTTTAAATTAGGTATTGATTTAAGTTTCCAAGGATGTTCAGTCAATATATTTGATAAGGTGGACGTAGATTTTGTGAGTTATAAGTACATATTTGAGATAGGGACACGTCAAATATAAGATTTTCAAATTAGGCATGCCAACATAAGGGGATGGAATGATTCCAACGTAAGGACAATCCAAAACTTCAAACTTTGAACCAGGCTGTCTCTGTTCAAAGATTGGATTAATGGAACACTGATGGAAGAATAGTTATGGTTTGACTTGGGTCAATTCTGGAGGCTTTGTTATATTTTATTCAACATATAGGACTACTGTTAGTAATACTTTTTAAACCAAAAATCTTTGCCAAGCCTTAATTTTTTTGTTTAAAATGCCTAAGAAAAGGATTAACTATATATTCGTCATTTAATCTTTTTCAATGAACATTGTTATTACATAAAAATATTTTATAAAATAGTATTTTTGTTATTTATAATATTAATAATTATCAAAATATCCACATATCATTCCAATAGGTAGATTTTTCCCGATTGTTGGCAAAGAAGTCCACTTGGTGCCAAGCAGCTTTTTATCATTTTCTGGCTTCTGATACCGCTTTTGAGACATGCTACTGTTTTACACGCCTTCTGTCTCAATTACAGTTTTACGCCTAATACATGACAATGAGATTGAAACAGGATAGCTGCGTGCATAACACTAATAACATCCTACCAGGGCCTATCCGCAGCACTCTTCAAGTAAATAACAGCAACAAATTGCTGCTAAACTGCAGATGCAAGGACAAAATGTATAAATTGGAGGAGAACTCGGAGGGCAAATAGTATAAACAAGCTAAGATGCATTTGAAGGGGGTCAAGCAATTGCGTTAAGCAACAAGTTAGGCAAAGTCAGTTACAAGCACACTAAGTTAACTACCACTTGCACGATTTTGTTGAATTGAATCCTTTTTATATGGTAATCCTGAAAACGAATGCAATGATCGTTTACCTGTGGCCTGTTTTCTTGTTTTTTCTTACAGTACCCTTACATCAGGGTCAGTGTTAGGGATGGCAAAAATGTATTCCTTCCTTACTCCGTTAGATTATTTCTAAGCATCCAACTTACGGATACTAACTAATATATAGCTCTTTAACAGCTTTACTCGTTGTTATGTATTACATGATTAGTTCTTAAAGAGAGCATGACAAATTTGGTCAGTAACTCACTACCTTCATAAGATTTAGAAGGAAATGTGAATTCCAAGGCAAAGAGTCATAAGCTCGATAATATAAAAGAGCCACTTGTAACAAATGTGGTTGGACTTGGAGAGTTACGGAAAGAAATATATACAAAAAAGTCATACACCAGCTCTTCATGAAAGATAAGCAACCATTTTTCTCTTGCCCCTCTTCCGTTAAAAGAGGGGACGGTGGTTGTGGTGGAGGGTAACCGTCATTGAAGTAGCCCCGATAACCAGGAGGGGGTGTTGGTGCATAACCTGGAAGAGGGTCTGACAGTGGGGGCCCTAGTTCAATTGACACCAAAAAGTGTGTTACAATGTCGCATAGATGAATGAATGGAACATTACTTCTAGAGAACGAAAATATGAAGAGGAAACATGGTAATGCTCCGACTGAATCCAACTTCGAATTGAAGATGAAAGAAAAGACAACCCAATTGAACAAAACAAGAAACAAAATGAGACGTAATTTAACAAAATTGGTGACTTGCCAGATGGTAGTGGTGGATATTCAGGATCAAGACGCTGACAACTCATTTCGCCCGAGTAAAAACACCACAAAGCAGAGAGGATTGGCTCACTCAGCAAGTGCAAACGAACGAGACATTGGAGCAAATCAGACATATGCAGGGTGGGGGTTAAGTAATTAATTAATACTAGCGGGGACTTCCTACAACTATCAAGTTTCTTACTGATCAACAACCTTCCCTGGACCAGCACTTTACAAGTTCGTATTGGCACTTTCGATTTAGCAGCTTTACAAAGCAAAAGTTGAACTGCCAACAGAATTCTCAGGGGTGGGAATTACCACTGTAATTGTTTGCTACCTAATTGTCCTGTCCATCTTGCATTCAGGATAAAACAAGTGCGAGGGCAAGATTCAAACTCAACAAAGTCGTGACCGGGTGTCATGCATATATAATGTCGCCTCATTAACAAGTACAAATGTGAAATGATCCCAAACCTTGAAAGAAAGATTGGTCTGTCCAAATTTAAGTAGCAAAAAGAAAATGTTTAAGCAACTCTGTGCTTTCTAACACTTTGGATCCTAACACCGTGTGAGGATCAACGTGGAAATTTCTGAGGACATGATCCGCTGTTCAAACAAAGAATTTTTGGCATGTCGCATCTTTATGGACTTTTGAAAACTTGAAAAAGCACTCTCAAGAATATTGATCATGCTTGCCATAGGAATAATATTCAACAAAGACTATCATTTTTCTTGCATTATTTCTACCAAAACTCTTCCTACTCCTTTTCTTCCTTGACCATGTTGAAAGTTTTGAAGTTGATTTTCACTAGAAGATTCTTGTTTATCTTTTCCTCTCCTTTGACTCCATGCATGCACAGGACCTTGTCCACAACCACGTCCATTCTCATGTACAAATTGTCTCTCTCTCACTTGACTGCACGTAATTGTTTCTGGACTTTAAAGATAACTTTGCCAGTACGACTTATTCTATTGGTACATCCTTCTTGCTGCTATTCACCCTTTCTTTATCAGCTTGTAAAGATCTACTTAGCTCATCTAGGGATGTTTTGTTCAAATCTTTGGATCTTTCCAATATCCACAACCACATTATTAAATTTTGAGTGGAGAGATTGTAGGACCTTCTCTACAACTCGAACAGCTTGTGGTTTCACCATATCTCCATTTGATTTACCACTCACTACAAGAAATATATTTATTGGTTACGTGTTTTTCCCTATGTTTTAGAATTTCTAGCCAAAAGTGTATAGATTTGTATGAATTTTCTAAATCATAGCCTAATTAAGCAAACAACAAGACCTACCCCACCAAAAAATTTTCATGGGCTTTCTTGAAGATTATTAACTACGATAATTTATTCTCTACATTTTTTTAGTGCAATGTTATTATTTTAGCTACGAATTATTTTTTCATAGCCAAAGCAATTTTGGTGAATGAGTTACGTGTTTATCTCATTGCCAAAAACTACTAATTATGTTTTTATCAAAATAAGGTCAAATCTGGACATAATATTTACGCTTAGTTATTTTTTCTTTTCTCTGTTCATACTAAAAGATTGTTTTCTTCATTTCAATTTTTCTTGAAAGTGTCAATAATTTGACCAAATCTGTACTTACTAACATTTATTTGGGTTCTTCACTGGTGATCCATTATTATGAGTTTTTCTTTCATTGTTTGTTGGTTGTGATACAGTGATAGTGTCTTCAACTTCTGAGGAATGCTATATTTTAACTACTACTATAATAGAATGAATTTTTAGGAAGAATGAATCAATCTTATTGATCACCTTGCTTTGCTTTTATACAGATACAAATATACTTTGGATAGAATACATTATCTACAAGAATCCTAAATATCTTCTATTTTGTTGTAACAGCTGATACGGTTTGATCACAAAGATTGGAAGAGAAGTTTGTTGCCGATATGATAGGATAGGCTTTGACTTGGCTACTTGGGCTTGTGGACTCAATTGTACAATATGGGCTTGTCCTGATACAGCTAGTGTTCTGAATTCCGTTTCGTTTCGTACCGGCCGGAGAACGGAATTTGGAACTTGCCCTCGGTACCGGCCACAAATACCCAACATTTCGGGCAATTTCGAAATTTTCCGAAAAATCTAAGGACTAAAGTGCAAAAAATACATTTTTCCCAACACTCCCCTCGGCCTTCTTCTGCTACCTACTCTCTTTTACTCTTTCTTCTTCATTTCTTCTACTCATCTTCTTCTCTCTAAGCCTCTCTCTCACTATCTCGCTCACAGATCTCATCGTCTCATTGTCTCTCTCGTCGGCGTTTGGAGATCCTCTCACCGTCGCGACGCTTGGTTCTCCTCCTCACCCACCCCGGTTGTTCTCCATTCTCCTCCCCGTGTAGATTTGGCCTCATCCGTGTAGGTCTGTGTAGATCTAACCTCGACAACTCCTCCTCGACGTCAGCTCTCCTCCTCGCCGCACCACCGCTGACCTTCCGGCAGCTCACAGAGGCACGACTCAAGTGAAGACCCGAAGCCCACCGACGGTTAAATAATTTTTTTGGGTGTGTGTTACCGTTGAATCGTTGATAGATACTCCAAAAATTGCTGGTAAATGGATTTTGTTTTTTGTGTTGTGGATTGGAATTTAGAAATTAGAAATGGATTGGATTTGCGTTTGCCGTGTATTGGTGATTTGGTGTTGATGAATTGATGAAAATGGAATTGGTTTT
>JANZLX010000003.1:7180678-7206676 GCA_025531955.1 Erythroxylum orinocense | reverse complement strand
CTACAAAACCACTCTGGTTTCAAATAATAATTTCACCCATATACCCCCTCAGTCTCTCATTCATGATCTTAGAGATTATCTTGTAGCTTAAGTTACAACAGCTAATAGGTCTAAACTGTGATACATCCTCTGGGGTCTTCACTTTGGGCACCAAGGTCACACAAGCCATATTCATTTCTTTTAACATATAGCCATGCTGAAAAAAATTCTTAACACCAGAAACAATAGCATTTTTAATAATATCCCAGAACTTCTGATATAACAACCCCTTATATCCATCGGGCCCTGGAGCTTTCAATGCACCAAGGTTAAACAAAACTACCATTATTTCGTCATCAGTTATCTCACCAACCAAAGCTGCATTCATCTCATCGGTAACAACCCTAGGGACAACATAAAGAACTACATCAAGATCACTACATCCCTCACTAGTAAACAGGTTCTGATAAAACTCACAAAATTGATCAATCACTCCTGATTCATCCTCTATCCAGCTCCCATCATTTCCCTTTGTTATAAGAACGTTATTACCCTGTCGTCGCTGCAATGTTGAATGATGAAAGAATTTTGTATTCTTATCCCCAGCATCTAACCATTTCACTCTAGATCTGGAAAACCAATATTTCTCTTCCCCTTCCCAAGCTTTCTTTAAATTTCTAACCAACTTCCTAATCTGAATTTTTTCCGTAGCACTACATTCATTTCTTGCTTGCATATCAGCAACCTTTGCCATAATATCATCAATCTCCTTTCTGAAGTTAGGAAAGACCGTCCTACTCCAGTTAATGAGTTTGGATTTACAGGCTTTCTGCTTTTGCACAATCTGGTACAATCAAGAACCACCAAACTGACGTTCCCAATCGTCTTTTATGATCTGGGCACAATCTGGATGCTCACTCCAGAAAACTTCAAACTTAAACTGCCCAAGACACTTTTTCTCACTCGGGGCAGTTTCAAGAAAAACAGGAGCATGATCGGAACCAACAATTGGTAAATTTGTAACCTGATAACTAGAATATTTTTCAATCCACTGTTGGTTGGCTAGGGCTCTATCAATTTTCTCCCTAATCTCACCTTCTTCCCTCCTATTAATCCAAGTATACCACAAACCTTTCAAAGGTAAATCAATAAGTCCTGCTTTCATAATCATACCCCTAAAACCTGTAATCTTTCCAGCAGCCCGCCGTTGGCCCCTTTCTTTTTCAAAATGGTAGAGAAAATCATTAAAATCTCCCATACAAATCCATGGACACATAATTCCCTTAGGTTTCCTCACAATTTGCTCCTAGTTCAGTGTCCTCTCCTTCAAATCAGGGGCACTATAATCCCAAAAATTCTTCCAGACAAGTCCATCATCATTATTACATACATCCATGATAATAAGATTCCATAGTTAGTATCCTTCATGTTCGCCAAAGTTTACAAAACATCTAAACTTTATATAACATCACCTAAGTATTAACTAATTGAATTAATTGCCAAATATTACACTAGTGAATCAAGAAAACAAATTCTCATTGTGACTCCTAGGCTCGTGGTATTTTTCACCAATAAGCCTTACAGGAGCTGCATCACTAGTTATGGGTTAAGTTTTATGGGTTAAGATCAAATTTATTTATTAATTGAAGATCTGTTTTTTGTTGTTTTTAATCATATATGTTAGAAGAGAATTCAAAGACGCACTTAAGGACGTGAAAGGAAAAATTCCTGGTCAGCTTAATTTGGCACGAGAACATAAAATGAATTACTTAATTTTATAAAGTTGGAATTTTTAATTGAATGGTTTAGATATTAACCTAAATTAATTATGTACTAGTAACAAATATAATAAGTAAAGATAAAAATGTGAACGCTTTGATTAATAAATTATTGTAACATATACAAATTATCTAATATGTTTAGAAGAAAATTATTATTATATTAAAAAAGATGCGTGTAAAGATTCACACATGAAAAGTAAAAAGAACCTAATCATTTTAGAGAGCATCAATGAAATAACTTATTGACATAATTCAAATATTTGGAACTATAAGTCAAACCCATCCTATATTAATTCATTAATAAATTGAAGTTCATAACACAAACAAGTTTTGGTTGGTTTCGGTTAAAGTGCAGGCCATTTACATTAAAAATGCAGGAAGTTCAGATGGGAGGTTCAAACCACAAACAAATACCTAAATTAAATCAAGTACACAAAAATCTAGTAAATAACAAAAGTCACTTACCTCAACCGACATGCAGAAGAAGTCACTGAAGCATGTGAAGGAAGAGGATGACGGAGCTAGAGTGAGTTGATGGCCAAAGAAGATAACCAAAACAAAACAAAGAATGCAATGAATTTAAAAACAATACACAAATTGATATAAATTCATGTTCAGAAGTCTTAGTTATAGCATTTGATTGTTGCCATGTCATGTAAGAAAATCCAGTCATTTGCCTTTTAAAGCATAAAAGGATGATAAAAGTTCTCTTTTCAATGAAGTAAAAAGATGCAAAATGACTATGCTGCAAAATATAGAAACAAATACAAATTCAATTAAAATGTGTGGAAAATCATTGTTGACATTGTCAACACATAAAGGAAATGAAGTTGAAAAATGAATACCTATTGAAGCTTATCTTCAATCTCCTTGAAAATAGAAATACTGTCAATAAATGAGTTCCTACAACCAAGCAATAATCAATAAAATTTTAGCCAGGAACCTTAAGTAATTGCAAGAGACCTTAAATCAACTGGATAAACTTGAAATTTATGCAGCATCATGTAATTTACGTAAAATTTTGTAACTGTTCAACCGAATAAAGACATACTAGAGAATAACTGTGCCCTTAATCGTTAGAGGAAAAAGGTTAATAACTAGACATAATTAACAACATTCATATTAATTTGAGCAACAGTACGAACTGCCTTGTTACCTGGAAAGTTGAAATTCAAGGGTTCAACTAAGTTACGAATTCTAGATCCACTAATTTAAAATAACTGAATTCTAGTAATATTCTTCTTTTGTATGAAATCGAGTTTGACCATTTTTTTTTAACTTATCTTTCTTTTAACGATTTAATTCATAAAATTTAGAAAATAATCCATTATAACGGAAAAATCTTTGCTAGTTTTTTTAGTGGGTGCATCCAATGTATGCCCTTGTTTAGTGAAATAGATTCAGCAAAGGAAGCAGAAAAAGAAAAAGGTTATACCATTTGAATTTGGTCCTTTAGAGAGATTAAGAGTCAATAACACCTTTTTTTTTATATTCTAACAACTTTTTTCTTGTAACAATTATGATATAGTTCATGCTTTAGGATGTTTAAAATTTATACAATATCAAGAAGTTTCTTTGATTTCAAAGTCATATTATATATATTTTTTATTTTTCAAATATTTCTTTAGTTTATTAATTTTAATTTATATATTTATAGATTGGTGGATCATATTAAATCGTAAAAGCTTTGGAGTATTTTATTATTAAACAAAATACATTCTTACTAGACCGTTTGTTTCCTCAAAAGGAAAGTAATGCTTTAGGCTTAGGGAAAAAGAAAGACTCAACAGAATATCTTTTAGGATTTTATGAAGAAAAGATCACCAATCAATTGCTATCATTTAGGATTTTATAAAAAAAAAGATACTTCACCAATTAGTCACAAAAACTGAGCCTATCAATTTGTTAGATGGTCACTATTTCCACACTAACCCTACACTTTCTTGGTGCTTTCTATTTCACTTTCTTGATTAGATAAGAAATACAAACTACTAATAACCTTTCAAATTCATTTCATTATTATTATTATTATTTAAGGGTGATCATAATTAAGGCCTTATTCTAAATTGGAACCAAAAAAAATTAAAAAGTAAAAAAGAATTTGAGTGAAATTTCATAGAAGCAATGAGTACGTGTTCTACCAATTTGCGCCTCATTAGTAAATGACACAAAACCTCCAAAAAAGTGCATATCCATCCCTTTATAGTTGTACAATAATACTTAATGCAGTATAATTTATGGCAATTCAACTATGGTTACTCATCTCAACAGAGGCACCAATAAAGATAGCTTAGAAGTCTTCATCTCAACACAACAATATTACGAAACACCTTATCTCCTATTAGTTTGATGGATAAGTTTACATCTGCTATCTTTAACCAAAAATGAAAATAACTAACTAATTAGAGTTCATAGGAAATACACAGTCTAGGATTCCAAAAACGAAAAACCAGGCAAAGGTTTCAGACAATAAGTGACCATTCTGATACATGTTCCTCAAATTGACGTGAACAATTCCAAATGTGGACAAATTCAAATTGTTTTTGGGTAATCAACCCATTTCTTAAACTCCACACGAATTCAGTACGACATCCACACGAACACAATTCGGAAAATATGAAAGCATTACACAAACCCAGTACAAAACAAAACCCACTAACCTCAATCGATGAATAAAAGAAGATGCATAAGGAAGAAGAACACAAAGCACCGGAAGGCAGAAGGCAGAAGGGAATCGAACCACGATGAAGACGCAGAACGAAAATGTTCTCAAGGAACCGAAACACACAAATGAAGAAGATGGATGCAAAAGGAAGAGGATGGACGGCGAGAAGCGAACTGACACTTGCACACGGTGACACAGAACTGGCAGCAAGAGAGAAAAAGAAAGCAAGGTGAAAATGAGGACCGGGGGTGGGCTTCGTGGTAAGATTAAACGTTTAACGAAAATGACGTCTGGTAACGACATTGTTTTCGATTTTACAAACAATGTCGTTACCAGTTGGTACACTACATTTACGTTTTACTCAAAACGTTACAGTCGAAGCAAACGACGAAGTTTAATTTTGTCGGTAAACGATGATGCTTATTTTGCCTCTTACCGTTTATGTCTCTTTTACTGACGGTGGTTCTTATTTCATTGATATATTCCACCCCAAAAATCAGCAGGATAATTTCCCATCTAACTTTACCAACAGATATTTTTTTCGTCACAAATTACCATATATTGCGATAATTTTATTAACAGAATATGATTTTTCGTCGCTAATTTTTAACGGTATTGTTTCCATCAGTAATTTTCTTGTAGTGGTCACTTAATGCTACATTTCTTAAATCACCAAGAAATTTGAAAAGAAGAAAATCAAATATAAATGGCCAACACGCACAATATGAGGAATGACCAAAGTTTTGCAAAGAAAGAGAAGAGAATATATATCGAGTCCCACGTTGTGGACAAGAAACACTGTAGGGTGTGACCGTGCCAGAGTAGTTCTGCAGAGAACAGACTGAACAGTAAGAAAAGATGCAAAGTTGGAGATTAAGACACATGAACGAGTATACTGAATCGGACAAAACAAGATTCCTTTGTCCGCAAACCCTTCATTGTTATATATACGAACGTTAACTGCGGGGTTCTAAAGGGCATGGGCTCCAAGTCCTCTTCTTCCATATCGATCCTTCCCGTGCCAGACCATACAAAGAACAGTTTTTAAGAGAATCGCTGAAAAGGTTAAACAATATAAAAACAAAGAAAAAACGAAAGAGTCGCAAATAACGAGAGAGAAAAAGTGTATTATTCCCTTTCCATTTCTCTACTGACGCTCCATCTCTTTTCCTGCAGTACGATATCAAGCTAGACCTCTCTGCGTGCTTTTAGATTCCCTTCCTCCTGCCAAAACCCAGAACAAAAAAAGGTTTGAATTCTCGCGTTATGTTTTGTTTTCTATACTCAGTCCCTAGTCCAGCTACGACCTACATTATATAATGCGATCCAAGTCCTACCACATCCTTCTCAGTACCGGACTTGGTGGACCATGCATCTTCTTCTTTGTTCAAACTGCATATATAGTTCGCTCTCTCTCTCAAAATAAAATTTTTCCAAGCGAAAAGATCTCATCCTCCTCACAGCAAACACCTGCAGTCAGTACTCTTTGCACGCAATACCTTTTCAAAAGCTTCTTTTATGCAAATTTGCCTGTATTTGTATATATAAGTTTGACCTTTTGTACTTGGCAGCCTCAATGTTTCTGGCATCCTTGAACACTCACCGGAAGTGGAAAATAATTATTACCGACAAAGAAACATAATAATTAATGTAAAGGGTATTTATTGTTGTTGATGACTAGTGGCCCTGACACACTTGTCATTCCCGGAGCCGCATGATTGGGAAAACAGCTGCTGATTCATTCTTCTAAATGCTAGTAGTTCAATTCTTAATGTTCTTTTAAAATATTTAATCCTTGAGTTTTAGAAACACTCGTTAGTTTTTATCTCGGGTAAATGATTTCAAATACAACTACATGTGAGTATGCTTAACTTGTTACCCAACCCCAAAAATAAGGATTAAAAAACTGTTTGAAGAGCTCCATTTGATCCACTCCTAAGGAGCAAATGCCTAAACTTTGAAACTTATAGATTCAGTTAAGCATAATACTGTAACCCAGATTAAATCAGTTATGTGGCCTCGGTCCCTGCATGAATAACCATCGTGCAGCTCTAGTTTTTATGGTTTCAAAACTCAATATAATAAATCTGCTATGTGTCCACAACGAAAGACAAATGATTCCTGTTTCTTGTTTCAGTACTGAAGCAAGTTAAGACGAAATGTTATTACAAAAAAATTGAAAATGAATTCAATATAAATGTGCAAGGGACCACAATAGAAAGATAAAACAATATGTTCTCTTCGTCAACTCTTTAACAATATGTTCTCTTCTTCAACTCTTCAACCTTGTGGTGGCATCAACGATTTGGAGAAGCAGCTTCTGGCAAGTTGAGCCGAGTTGAAGGAAGAAACATAGCGGCAACAGAAAATTTGTTTTCTACTTTATTAAGGAATAGTTTTTTAATTAACTAAGAAAGTAATCTCTAAAATTTCGAAATTAAATTTAAAATATGTTTTAATTCTGAAAGTGAATTTCTTTTTATTATAAAACAATTTTCTTATGAAGAAAAATTTTATTTCTATTTGGATTAGCATGTCTTATAAATTTTGAAAAAAAAAAGAGTTTTTTAAATTAAAATAAGAAGAATATTTTATTGAAAATTATTTTTATCTTAAATTACTAGACCTTACTTAACTAAACTTATATGATTTGGATGAGTAACTCCTGATCATATGAATTTAAAGGCAATGTTAGCAATAACATATAAGATATATTTTGAAAAGACTTGTCACCAAAAAGATTTAAGAGTCATATAAGATGTGATTAATAAGAAAGTTATCTACCTAATTCAAGTATAGTTGGTTTGTTGAGTAACTCAAGATCAATTAATTTTGAATGTAATCATAATCTCCTAAAGAGATTAGATTAATCTTTTTGAATTAGTAGTAAGGACTATTATTTCGATTAAAATAGTGTTAACAAATAAATGTCAACACCATAATAACATAATGTAAATAGTTGCATAAAATAGAGTTGAAAGGTATAGCATCTTGATGGATTGCTCTATTGAATTTAACATACTAAAAGCATAAACAAAAACTACAATTGAAGGTATATGTAGTATGATAATAATTTTCATTAGAAGGAAAATAATAGCTTGACTTTTCTTACTTATATGAAATATGAGAGAGATCATATATGTTTCTAATTCATGAGTGTTTGATATTGATTTTGGATTCAATATTGCTACAATATTGAAGGTAAGATAAAAAAAATAGATTATTGAGCAAAAAATGTTAATCCAAGTTTATACGAATAATTTGTATATACTAGATCAAAGGAGACTCGTATTGAGAAGAATACAAAGTTAGATAACTAATAATATCCTTTTGTATCATGTTAATTAAATCAATATAATGAGAATTATAAAGTTAGATACAAGGATATATGTATAAATTTGATCATGAATCGTATGAAAATTGTAAAACTTGTTAGGATAAAGAATAACCAAATCAACCTTTAGTAAAGGACGATTATGGTATTGAATTATTAAATCTTATACGTATAGTTATTGGACATAATAATAAATTTTTAAAAAAAATGAATCCTTGCATTTTATTAAATTTACTAATGACTTTATAGTCATACATATTAAACAATTTTTAAAATTTTAAATTTAAGTAGAAATTAAGTATTGAGCATACTGAAGTAGTTTAATGAGATTGATGTGGCGAGATTTAAATCTTTTTATTATCTATAGAGAATAAGATTCTCTGGAGAATAATTTCACAATTAAATTCTATAATATTATGGGTTTGTATAAAGAGAACAAAAATATAATATGAGATATTGTATGATGTCTAGTATAATAAGTTACTTTCGATAGTTTTGATTAAATCAATTAGCATGATTTTTCATATTAGATATGAAAAGACAAACTTTAAAAGAATCAAAATTAATGATTTTAAGGATATGATGCATAGTTGAAGCATATATATCTAATAAGTTTATAATTAAATTGGATAACACAAATTATGAGATATTCAAAAAGTTAGGAGTAATTTTAAAACCCCATTAAACAAAATGTTTGTTTCGATATATAAGAGAATGAGTCGAAGGATAATTAGTGAGAGTAAGATGATGCTTGAAAAGTTCAAATTATGACAATACATCTAAATTTAACTGGTACCTTTATTAATATATTTGATGATGTTGTTGTTGTTGTTGATGATGATGATGCATAACTAAAAGGTTATGAGACATTAAAAGATTTATTTTTATGATGAATACAAAGAATTTATTTTGGAGATGATTATAGATTTATCATGTCTATAAGAAAGTTAGCAGGGTATTATAGAGACATACTACTTATAGAGAAAAATAATTCACATGTTCAATTGTTAAGAATATGATAATCCAAGAATAACTCTTATTGGATATGAAAAAAATAATAACTTAATTTTGAAAATTAGATCTATAAAGATAAATATGGAAGTTATTTACCTATTCTAGTCCAAGTACATAGATAATGTACTAATGATTTTAAGTATTTGAGAGATTTAATATAATACTTATGAAATATTAAAGATATTCTTTTTTTTTCATATATGAGTTGATATTTGACTTTAAGGTCATATAGATTTTAACTTTAGTTTGACAAAGTATAATTTACTTAAAACTATTATTTTGAATAAAAGGTTACAGTGTAACATTAATTGTTAATCATCCCAAATAAACTTCTTTGTTGAAGCTAGTATAGTTCCTTACATTATTAAAATGGTAACGCGATGTAGAACTTTAGAACTAATGGACATATAAAAAGAGGTAAGATCTTATCAAAGATCCAATAATGTATTTTGGTAATTTCTCTTAAATTTAATAAAAATCATATGAAAGTTATAAAATTTAAGTGTTTACTATACAAAATTTTGTTGAATTTTCTCATTAAAATATTGTCCTAACAATAGCACGATTGTCATATAGATATATAGTATAAGATACTTAAATGATTGATGCATATTTACTTAATTAAATGATATATAAGATAAAGTATATGAGACATTACAAATGAAATTATAATGAAATCATAATTGTGATATTTATGTTCTATTTATATGTTATCCCTAAAATGTTACTATTTATTATTTTATCAAGACTGAATATTAATCAAGGTTATAAGGACCAGGACATGTTATGTTTATTTTTTATAAAAGAAGTAGTTAATCTTATACACTAAAGTGTAGAGATGTTAAAATAAACTTTTAAGTGCTTATTAAAGAATAATTTTCTAAATTGTCCTAATATAAGAATTTCATTTGGGTCACATATAAAGAACGTTCGATGAGAGAAAAGGTAATTTATTCATGTTGGAAATTATCATAAAGTTTGAAAATTTTTAGAATAAAATATAAAATATTTACTAAATAAGAATCAATAAGATATCAAACATTATTTAGGACCAAATGGTATTTAAATATAATTACAATTACAGTTTAACTAAAATAAAATTATATTACAATAAAATTATTAAAAGGTCTAAACTCTTTGATAAATAGACTTAAGCACTAAAGAAGATATCACTTCTTAGTTAATCCTCTCTATACCACTTGTACAGATTTAGTTAATCCTCTCTATACCACTTGAATAGTTTTCTCAATATATTTGTATGGATAATGTTAGAGGCTTAACACGTGTGCGACTACAGTGATTGTCATCAACGAGTTTTAGAAGCAGTTCAAGGGAAACTATATATATATATATATAAGCTTTATTATAAGATACAATTTGCATACTTATTATGATTGTCCACTAATTATTTAAAATAATTTAAAGTGAACTTAATTTTAAAAAAGTCAAACAGTGAAGTTTCGTATCTCTTCAGTTACTCTCTAAACTGGATCATGCCTCTATTTTCTAGCAATTACTTATTTCTTTCAAAATCATAACTTTGAAGCAATCGATTTGATAAGTAGAATTAAACTTAGAAATTATTGCCTTTTATTTTCTCCAAAGGACAATAGGATGCCCTTCCATGCATACCAATAAACTCCAGCATTCAAAAGTTTTTGATTTTTTATAAAAGTCATATCCATTAGACTCTTATGTATTTTTTGTTTTCTATTCTTAGCTTTTATTTTTCTTTCAAATAAAAACAAAAATATGTTTAATTGTTAATATAATTCAGTTATATTTTTATTACTGACATATTAGATAAAATTTAAAAATAAACTATTTATAAATAATTATTTTTTAAAAGTTTTTATATAATATTTATTAATTAATTATCAATTAAAATTATTTAATTTAATTTAATAATTTATAAACTAATATTTATTTTTAATATATTTTAATTATTAAGTAAATTTTTTTCTTAAATTTAAAAATATAAATAAAATTTGTTAGTGAAACTTTCAAACATGATGCAATCATGAGACACCAACTTTATAATGGTACATGACAGTTGAGACTGAATCAACCCTATAGAAGTTGGACACATGTGGTCGAAAACGACAACCAATAACGTGCCTCAATGCCAGCAAACCGTTTATCAGGTCTTTCCTTACTTGCGACGCGTCAAATCGATCCCAACTTCCACGCCTGCATTGTCGTGTAGAATTTGGTACACAGAGCATGATTAATTGACTAAACCAGAGCCTAAAATAATTATATATAACATTTTGAGGTAATAAAATTTTAATAAAAGAATTATCATTATTTTATTATGAATTTTTGTAACAAAAATAATTATTTATAATTTAATAAATACTTATAAGAAAATCTTATTTAAATTTTTTGATATTGTAAGATTATATAAAATAATAATAGAGGTAGAAAAGGGTTTCAGTTCACAAAATTCGAAAAGGAAAATTGAATGGAGGAAGGTACAATTTTATCTAAAATAGAAGGCACATATAATATGCACGAAGTAAGGTTACTACAATTGCATTTCTTGCAGACTTGAGCAATAGAGAATTGGATTGCTGGAAGGAAAGCCACATGTCGCAATCATTACCAATATTATGCGTTTCTTCTGTATACTAATTGATCACGCCCTTGCCACTCAGACTCAACCCAGCCATTTTAGTGACGCCAATTAACAAAGCAAAAACAAGGAAAAGACGGCATAAAATTAGAAAGTGTGAGACAGAATGAGAAAACAAGGTGGTGGAATAATATAACAGTAAACTAATAACCCATTTGTCACGGATTTCATGATCATTCCACAAACAAAAATCTTTCAAAGACACAAATGAGTGTTTTATAAAAGGAAAAAAGAAAAGAAAAAAGAGAAGCCGTAGAAAGAAGAAATATGAAAATCAGAAGAAGAGAAATGGGGGGTGATGAGGGTTCAGGGAAAGCCATTATAAGATCTATCGAAGTGAAGAAGTTGGCCATGGCATTTGGGACAATCTTCTACTTGTTTTGGGACCATGAAGTACATGAGACATCTCTTGCAACCAGCAACAACCAGGACCTGGTCTTCTTTCTCTAACCTGTAATGCTCTCTAGTGGAAGAAGGAGAAGACTGTGATGACGACTCCTCGCTGTCATACGAGCTATCATCTTCTGAATACCAATCTCCATTGTAGTCTTGTGTTATTCTAGGGTCTTCTGTGGCCCTCATGCCATTCCTCCAGTTTATGTAGTAAATCTCCCCTGTCTGCAAATGCACACACTAGTACATAAGCAAGGAGACCAATCTTGCATGTTTAGCAGCCATTAAAATGAGTTTTAAACAAGAGTAACAACCAGTGCCTACTATCCTGAAAAGAGTTTCTTTCTTTGTTTCAACATATACAAGTTCAAGGACACGGGGAAAAAGATGAACCTATAGGGAAAAGAAACGAATTTTAACTTTCTTGTTCTCAGAAAAAATGTACTGTCATCAAAAGACAACAGAAGATTGAAACCCCCTGAAAGTTAAATGAATCTACTTTCCTCTGTATCATTAGTACTCTTAACAACTTCACAAGAAAGATTACGTCTTTGGCCAAACCCAGAAATTAATTCCCCTATTCAACTGCAAAAAAACAAAAACATGAATTCAAAAGTGTAGCTAGTGACCGAAAATAACCAAGAAAGAAGATGAAGTTGTTATCTTTTAGGGTTTTTCTCCCTGGTGGGCAAACCGGTTCGCAACCTGATGATCCAGGTGGGAAAAATAATGAGAGAACAGAAGCATTAATTACAAAGACAGCGAATGAATGAACAAGAACAAAACAAAAATCCAAAAGGGAACAAACCATAAAAAATAAAAGAAACCCACAAGATCTGCATTAAATGCAACTGTGAATAAACGAGAAAGGGACCGAATAAAATCTAGAAGACATAGTTACGATCTCTTATAAATAACAACAAACAGCAAAGAAATACACCTTTAAATCAAGGCATTGCTCCCAATGGCAAGGAAGAAAAACATGGGAATTGAGCTCAAGGGTGGTGTCATCAGAGTTTGGTACAGGATTCTGCTCCGGTGATAACAACACGTCCACCTCATCGGAGCTCGACGACCTCTCTCTTCCTCCTCCACTAAAAGCGCCGTCTTCTTGGTTGTTGCTTAGAGAACAGTTCTGAAGAGACCTCTCAATAGAGGCTGTGATGGTGTCCGTGTTCGGAGCTGTCATTATAATGTATAACTACCGAGACTAATACTCTCGTTGCTTTAAATCATCCAACAAGATGCAGAAAGATTGGTGCTTTAACCCTAAACTGAAAAAAAGAAGAACCAAGACGGAGGGAGAGAAGAGGGACCTTGTGATTATTAGGGATTGTGATATCAAATATGTGCGAGAGAGAAGATTGGATTAGTAATGGTAGGTGAATGGGTGAGAAACACGTGGGATCGCGCGTGGGAATATTGCACGAAAACCTGAGTGGGCCCACAAGAACTGGCATGAACAGAAGAACCCACTGCCGGATTCATTTTGTATTCTTGTCCCGCATCATGGTTATGGGGAGAATTTATCACTCGCAGTATTGAAAGCGTGATGATTACATCCGAAGGTTTGTGTTATTGGCAACAGAAGAGGGAGGGACAGGATCATGCCGGAACTTCCTTACCAGTTCGGATCATTTGTCCAATTTTATTGTATACACCTTGATTAACAATGAAGGATTATGCCAGCTGAGTTTGGATTGTTTCTCCAAGTTTACTCTATTCAATCCTCTTTTTCGTTTTTAATCATTGGATAAGAGTTTATAGAATTTCTCACTCTATTCAATGACCAAAAGACATACAAAGGATCCAACCTGGCTCAAATTTGGATTAGTCGATTGTCCGTGTGGCATCAGATACCAGATGATTTAACTGAAAAAAAAAAGAATCCAAGGTCTTTCCTTTAATAGGGATCATATCACTTATTTCACTTTTACTGTTCTTACTCTATTTTAACTCATCTCATCCATAAAGTTATGTGTGACTTACATAAATGTGTAAATGAGATGAATTAGAACAGAGTTAGAACAACAAAAATAGAACATGTGATTTGAAGGATTTTGATAGTTGTAATTTGTGATCTTTTTCTTTCGATTTCAAAAGGAACAAAATTACAATATTCACTTTCATGACTAAGATTTGAGCTCTTAATGTGTTTAATAATTAAATATTCATGATTATTATCTTCAATCTAATTTAGATGAAGTTAAGTGTAAAAATTTATTGATTAGGATTTAACCTAATCTACAATTTGAATTGAATTTATTTTAAATTTAAATTATAAATTTGTTAAATAATATATTAGAAATGAGTATTTTATAAATTATTTTTATATAAATTTATTGTATTTAAATTAAAATAACACCATCTAATTGTTAAATCCTATTATAATTTAGAAAGTCAAACAAGAAGATTTAAGAATGAATGAATGTTCATAGTCAACTTGTATGGGCCTTTGCCATATTTTTAAGGATTAGTTGTTGAATATGGTGGAAGCAAATATTTATGTCCTTGGGCTGTGAAAATAAGGAAAGGGAGAGAATGAAGATTAGACAAGAAGGAAGGAGCATAACATAAACTCCATTTTCTGGAGCTTCAAGGCTCAAAGAATTGGGTGTTTTGAAGGCTTCCACGTACCTTTCCCTGCTACTATACTAGGTCAAAGGTATACCACACTTAATATTTTGTGTAAATATTCCAAAAAAACAAAGAGTACGAAGTGTGTTGAGGAGCTAGCTGGAGTTTGAGATTGAGAACACCAGAAGAGGAAGAGGAAGGGATTTTTACCTGTTGTGGAATCTATTCTTCTGAAAAAAGAACAGATGTCAGTCCTTCCTCTCCTCGACTGACACTATCTGCACTAATATTCCCTTCTTCTGCTCTCTGTTTGCTTTACAAGCTGGAGAACCCTTGGGATGTTTACCCTTTTCTCATTTTCTTTTCTTCTCTTCACAAAATGTGTCATTATCCCACTTTTATTCTTTATGGGTTAAATATGCAAGTTAGCTCTAGTAGTAAGGAAACCTTTTGAGAAGCCTTTATCATATATAGGTAGCCCAGGTAGTAAGGAAAACTTTTTGAGGAGCCTCAACACTTGTAGTAAGAGGTTTTAGGTTCTAACTTTTTAAGATTTGTTAGAGACATAGCTTTATTCCTTATTGGGAGACAGTTACGGAATCAGAAATTTAAGGTAAAAGGGTTTAAATATTAATTTTTTTAAATTTTAGAGAGCTCACTGCATCACTGACTGTTAAATGACCATTTCACCACAATAACTTAAGCTGTTGTTTGAGGCCAATTTAATTGGTTTTATATATTCACTAACACACCTCCTCAAGTGAAAGTCTTTTGGGCTTGAAATTTACACAGGCTCACTTTACCTTGCGCTGAATAATAGGTGGGTGGTAGGATTTGAACTCAGGACCACTTGATCACAAAGGCTCTGATACCATATTAAATGATCATTTCACCACAATAGCTTAAGCTGTTGTTTGAGGCTAACTTAATTGATTTTATATATTCACTAACACTGGCCCCTAAATAACTTCGTCCTTATATATATATATTAAAAATAATTTTTTCTAAAAATTTTAGAACCCAAAAGGGTCTAAATATTAATTTTTTAAAATTTTAGGAGGCTCACTGCATCACTGACCTCTTAATAACTCCGTCCTTATATATATATATATATTAAAAATAATTTTTTCTAAAAATCTTAGAGGTCTCAGTGCACCACTGAGCCCCATGTAGCTCCGTCGTTGTTGAGAGACCAAATTTTTATGTAAATTTTTATTGAATTTAGCGAATTTATTTACCGGATTGTCTTTTACATTAGAGGGTTTTTCACGTTAAATTTTAGTGCTTGTTTTATTGTTTATTTCTTATTATCATATTTTTCGGCTACTACAATTTGATGAGATATTTCTTATCATTAATATTCGATTGAATTTTTAGAGAATTGTGTTATTTTTCTTACGTGCCCTTGTATGTGCAAACATATATATAATATTTAAAAAAATTTACATTAAAATTAAAATTATCACCTTATCAGTATTTCTTGAATTGTTTAAGCTTAGTCAATGAAATAGAAAGAAATTCAAAATTTTGAATTAAATATTAAATTAGTTTATCTTATAGTTTTTATTATATTATATGTAATACAATCATATTTTCTATTTGTGGTAACTAATATTTTGTCAAAAGTTGTAATTTGGACATTTAATTCAACGCCCGCGTGATGACTAATCAACCGAGAAGCCCGCCAACAATTTCCTGGTCGTTATCCGGAAGCCTTACCGGCTAAAGGTCAAATCCTCTAGAAGGCCACTAAGGGACCTTTCTGTCATTTTAGAAGGACCTATAAAAAAGCTTCTTTTCTGATTAATCCAACAACCTGAAAATAGTGTATTGGGAAAATGGCCAAAAAAGACGAAGCTGTCCTCGGAGTCCCGTACTATGCCGGTCAAAACGCGTACCAAGCCGGAATGATCCCTCCCAACGCCGTCTTCGGCGATCCCAAGGGGATTCCGATTCAACAGACGATGTACCGGGACACTCCTGCTCCGTTTAACTGCGTTCATTGTGGCGCTTCTGGAGTTACCAACGTTAGGTAATATTTTGTTTAGTTGAAGATTAGGTAATATGTTGTTTAGTTGAAGATCGAAGTTGTTTAAGATTTAGCGGAACTGAAATTTCGCATCAGATATCGAATACGTGCTTTAAATGCTTTGCCTTCTTGATGTTGAACTGCTTGTTCAAAAGATTGGGATTGATAATCATGAAAAGAATGGTCAAAAAGAGGTTTTCTTTTTTGATAGGTGAAGGATTTCGCAAGCAGAGTCTTTGAGTGTCATTATGATATAAACAAATGTGTTTGTAATTAAAAAGTTGAAATATTTAGAAGCTTTGATTGGTTTGTCCTAATCACTTATAGTAGGTAATTTGTGGAAGCTGAGCCAGAGGAAAGGCTATGTGGAGTTGAGCTTAGAATATGTTTTATCTATGTGCTTGGTTATAGTTCTTCTAGCTTGTATACTATTTGCAAAGAACCAGGTAGACAGGAATTGCCGAGGCAACAAGTGGTGTATCTGTTACTCTCTTTATGAAATATGGGGACGATGGACTTTGCTCCACATGTTTCGTTTTAAGTCTGGAAGAGTGTTGTGCGTTACTCTCGTCTCCTGTGATTGTTGCCACATAACTTTAATTGGAGATCAATGACTAATACAATTCTAATGTTTTAGTTAGAACAGTTGATTAAGCATGTGTTCTGTCCAATTGCAAAATTTGAGACTTTATTCTTCTGAATGGCATTACAATGTCGAGTAACTATAAGTGTGAAAAATGGCCAATTATATCATAAAGCACTTAATATGCTCATTTGTCCTTTTCATTTCCCTTCCTTGATTAATAACTTTTCATGTGAAATGCAGATCAAAGCCTAGTTTGGCGGCTTATGTTGGTTGCATGATGCCATTCATGCTTGGTTGTTGCTTTCTTTGCCCATCAATGGACTGTCTCTGGCATAAGTATCATTATTGTCCAAGCTGCAAACAAAAGGTAAGATCATGGCTCATCTGTTTCCATGTTCTCTCTGAGTTTTCTGTAGAAGCACATATTTGGTTGAAACTCTGTAACTCTATGTACTCTGCTCTTGTTGTTAGGTTGCGGACTTTGAGAAATCAGATCCTTGTGCAGTCATGGATCCTCCACACTGGACAGAAGAAAGTTTTGCAGTGCCTGCTTAATGTGATAATGTTTGTTAAATCATTGTCTCTGTCCAGAGTTACATAACACCTCGAGCAAGATGCTGTTAGCAGACAGTTTGATATACCTCATGTTTGTTCAATTAATGAGATGTCTTGAATAATTGCTGGTATACGTTATTTAGATGTCGCAAAACCAACGGTCCTTTTGTATATTGACGTTTACAGCCGTTACTTTCAAAATTGATGTGAACCATCCCGATTATAATTGTGAGAGTGAGCTTGTTAAGTTATTGTTCTTGCTGCTGCATTATAGACTTGTTAAGCCACTTATGCGTTCAGTGTTGAGCCCTTTGGTTCTCCAAGGATCACATTCATAATGGACTGGAGTTTTTTTCCAGGCTTTTGTGAAATCTGAGAAGCACATCTCCAATATGAAGTTCTTGCTGGAAGTGAAGTGAAATGCAGACTTATTGTTTCAGGACTAAAACAAGAAGGCACCAATTTCCATTTCAGGTATGTTAAACATAATCATTCATAAACTTATGATAGGTAAAGGTAACAGTGTCCCATAGTTGTCTAGAAATTGAAATGGCGCAATTAAGGAACTAAGTCTTACGGCCATGAATTTCATGAATATACAATTCCAGAGTAAATACCTTTTAGGAAGCATCAGCAATTGAATATTATCACGAGATGAAGGAAATAATGAATTTGTACTTGCCTTGGTGAAAGAAGAGTAGGCCCAACATGAAGAGAAGAGCCTGTCTCGTTAGCCAAGGAGACTGCCTGTGAAACGAAGAAAAAGATCAAACATACCTTAATTTGGCTTTACTCTTTACTTCACATCTAAATGCATGCACGTGTGGACATCTACTATACGAGGATGTTTCTAATCAGTCTTCTACTTTGACGCGGCAGGCAAGTCATCCTTGGCTACTAAACAAGACTCTCATCTTCATGTAAGATTACTCTTCATGTCTAATTCACAAGTATATAACCTCTATCAACAAGAAGCAGCCTGCTCCAATGGAATGTGAAAATGCTGATTTACGAGCGTCCTATATATAGGTCTTAGGATCACCACATAGACCTGAACACAGAACAGTACTGGTCCTGGCCTTTGGTGATTTGAAGCATCCAGTCATCAAAGTTTCTTGTCGGTTGGAATATATGCATGCATGCGTGCCCACAAAGAATCAGCGGACGCCCAAGTCTGTTGAAGGTTTCAGATGTATAATCAAGAACAAATCAACTAATGAATTTGCAAAGAAACTCTTAATTATCGGCACAGCTGCTTAGGTTTAAAAAGAATTTATGTAAAATCACACTAACCATACATGCCAGAAAAGTTGAATTTCTAGTAACTAACCTAGGAAGAAGGAATAAGTCTGATATGTAACATAGACGTGGATAAATTGTTCAGGACATTCTAAGTTCTATCATTTTCTGGAAAAAAACCTAATGTATACAATAAATACATTTTTGGAGATGTTTTACTATTTAATCTTCTAAAATTATCATTATGATATTGTAATTGGAGGTAGCTTTATAATTTTGTTTTATTTAATAGAATAAAAGATTGATCACTGAAAAGATATGGAATAAGTTACAACACTAATACTATCAAACCAGCCACAGTAATCTCTATAGCGAAATAGAAACTAAATGAAGGTCTTCAAGAACTAGTGATGTCAAAAGGGTTTTTGATGCAAATTGATGTTAACAATTATTCCTGTATTCTTATTCTGTAGGTACTTGCCTATGTTTTCTGTTTACACACCAAATGCAAGCTTCGACATTTTTCAAAAGAAACGGAAAAGGAGAATATTGCAAACAGTTATTTGGTTCTTAGAGATGTTTGATTCTTGGAAATGTCGAAACCTTAATCAAAGGATTAGATAGAGTAAGTAGCTAGCCCCTCTCGTTCTCTCCTTTTATCCACTTTATGGTCTCTCATCACATATTCCAACTCCAATTGTCAACGCAAGAATCAATCAAGAATATCAAACAATCAGTCAATTTAGCCCCTTTTTCCAATGGGATGACACCAGCGACATAGGACCAACTAAGTTCATTGATCTGGTAGAAAAGAGTCGTGCCTGAGAATCATGCATTCAACTTCCATTTTTGAAAGCATAAAGGAGTGAAGGGCAAAACATTATTTATTCCAAGCTTCCTCCACAATAAAAGAACAAAGGAGATTATGCCTTGTCTTCCTTTTCTTGTTTCCTCAGCGTTCATGGAATGTAATGAAAGAGTATAATACTGCGCGATTGAGGCTGCAAGTGATATGTAGGATCACCTCTTAAAGAATCCAGTTCATACTTTTAATAATTCATTGGGCTACTTATTTGTGATTTATTTTTTTATTTTGGAAGTTAGTATTTACTTTTTGATGCTATTATTTAGTCATAATGCTACCTTTTCTGTTATGTTCTGTTAATTTTCTATCTATTTATTATTTAATTTCTCAAAAAATTCATTCATTTATAATTTCATAAAGATGATGTTTTTGAAATTTAAAATTTTCAATGTTACTTTATTTAAAATAAAATAAAATAAAAATTAACAAGATATCATAATAGAAATTATGTGATTATTAAACAATATTATAGAGAAATAAATAACAATTTTTAAAATATAAATACTAAAATAAAAAGATTAAATTTCATGAGGTTTTAGAGTATTTAAATCGTAATCTATTTCTTAGAATTACACAATTCATGTTTTGAGTCCCTCTTTAGAGCTCATTCTCTAAATCTTTGTGACACATGATTTCTCTTCTTATCACATTCTTCTCATAGAAGGTTTAAACATAATTTAATGAAACCTTATAAGCCTTTTCCATTAAATAAGTGAATAATACATTTCTAATTTCTTTTTCTTTCTGTAAAAATTTAAAACTTATTTTTGCATTGAAGTGTTTAAATGAAAACCATCTTTGATCTTATTTATTTTGTAGAAACATGAAAATCGTAACAAAAATTTTATGTTTAAAGGAAATTACAACGGTTAATAAACGTGTATTTTAGATTGAGAAACTACGCACTCTCCTTAAAATGAAACTTCATATTTTGAGGTGATGGAACAAATAGTAACCAAAGCCTATGTATGAATGATGAGGGATGTTCTAAATACATAGATTTACAAGGGTAATGGAGAGCTTCTAGGAATTAGATCAAGATGTAGTTTCAACAAACTTAGATAAGGATTTTGTTGAGATTGGGCCCCTCTCGAGTAAAAGAACATGAAGGAGGAAAGGTAAGACTAGACTAAAGGGCATTTAACTTGAGTCTTAATTCCTTTTTGTAGCAATGTCTTTCTTAGTTTAGAATATCAAAGAGATGAACAACACTTTAAAGAAGCAGATTGTCAACAATATTATTATGAAAAAGTCCCATATATTGTGAGGCTTTTAGAGACAAAAATATAAGCAAATAAAGTAAAAAATGCTTAAGTTTTTTAGGTTCCAATTGGAAGATATTGTCTAATTAACCATTTGCATCACTATAATGGTAGGATTGTAGTGGCATATAATGAGAACTTTATTTAGGTTTCTAATAGCATATGCACTAATTAAGCTCATTTGCATTTTGGAGTGCTCATCTTCCTTTTCTGACATCTCTTTCATATATGCTTCTAATTTTGAGTTTATAAGATCAAAAATTTTTGGAGGAACTAAAACCTATTCACGAAATTATGAGTAGACCCCAGATTTTGATAGGGGACATGAATTGTATACTTAATCCCTCAGAGGTTGAAGGTTTAAGAGTTAATTTCAGGGGTATTGACAAAAAATTAAAATAGGTGGTTAACCAATTAGAGATACTAGACTTAAGCTATGTTGGAGAGGTAATATATGGTGCAACAAGTGGCAGGGAGTGTGGTTCATTAGGAAAAAGCTTGATAGAGCCCTAGTGAATCATCATTAGTTGGCACAGTGCCCTAACGCCTTTACTTATTTTGATCCAACAATATGCTCAACCCATGTAACTATAGAAGTGGTGAATTTTAGCAGTCAATCTCAGACCAAGGCCCTATTCAAAATTTTCAATTTCCTCACAAAAAGGGAAGGATTTACATAAATGTTGAAAGCAGGCTAGGATACAGAGGCGATAAAGTGCAAAGCTTACTAGTTGATGAGAAAAATATAAAAGCTTAGGAGAGGATTAAAAATGTTCTTAAAAATTTTTGGTTTAGGCACAAATTAGAGACTTCGAACAACTAAGGAATTCCTAAGAAAAATACAAGTTGATTGTTATAATGAACCTTACAATTGATATCTGAGACAACATGAAATCATCAAATTAGAGGAATACTACTTAGCTCTGCAAATGCATAACTCTCTCCTGAAACAGAAAGCTAGAGTGAATTGGTTAATAGATGGAGAATCTAACATTAGGTTTTGTCATAATTCCATACTGGTCAGAAGAAATAGGAACAAAGTCTCATGCTTGTTAAATGAAGAAGGGAGATCTTGCTTAAGGAAAAAAGAGAAAGAGGACATTACAGTAAACTACTACAAAAGGCTGATTGGGGGCTGGAATGGCATGGAATCAGTTAAAATGGAGTTGTAAAGGTTTGTTAAAGATAGTTTGTGCTAGGAATTGAAGTCAGATTCAATAAAACTAGTTTATGCTTAGTAGATAAGGAAAGCAATGCTTGAACCCTTCAAAGTCCCAGGGCCAGATCGGTTAAATGCTCATTTTTTTCTAAGCTATATGGAACATAACAAGGCCTCTAGCAATGAAAGTGGTCCATGAATTCCTATCCAGTGGGAAAATGCTTAGAGAATTAAACAAGGCTTATGCTTAATTCTTAAGATAAAAAATCCTAGATTAATTAACAATTTTCAATTTATCTCCTACTGCAACATAATTTATAAGATTATATCCAAGATATTGGCAGGCAGAATTAAAAAAGCTATTTAGGTTGTAATCAATCATGCTCAAAGGGCCTTTATCTTAGGTAGATTGATGGGGGATAATATACTCATAGTTTAGGAGTTATTTAAGGACTATGATACCAAGATCTCTATTAAGACTTGTGCATTAAAAAGACTTTTATAAAGCCTTTTCACATTTTTAATAGAGATTTTCTATTAAACTGGTAAAGATTATTTAATTTTCTAGACTTTTTTATAGATTGGATCTTTGTTTACTACTCAACCACTTCCTTCAACCTTCTAATCAATGGAGCTCCCACCAAGTTATTTAAAGGAACAAAGGGGATTAGACAAAGGGATCCTCTTTTCCCTTATCTATTTCACCCTAGTTATTGAGGCTCTTATAAGAATGATACAAATTCATACTGTCGATAATCCCAAGTTTGTGTTTCATAACAAATGTAAGGACAAATTATAGGAAATGAATGAAAAAGATTATAATTAAAACAATCAATTAAATTAATTAAAGTTATAAATTTCAATTGATTAATAAAAATTAAGATTTTATAATGAATGAATATATAAAACATGCATATATTGATAAAATGAATAAGATGAAATTGAATTTATTAATGAAGGAGGATAAAATTACAATAATGAATGAAAAAGATTATAATTAAAGTGATTAATTCAATTAATTGAAATTACGAATTTCAATTGATATATATATATATATATAATCATAATGAAAAAAATTCATAAATTGATAACATTATTTACAAAATAATTATCCAAAATTTTTAAATGATACAATTTACAAAAAAGAAATAAAGATAAAATCACAATGAACTAGAGAAACTAAGAGAGCATCTAATCATTGTAGTCAGGATCACCAATAGTTTGCATCACTTTTTTTGTACGTAAAAACATTATATTTAGTAATGTAATATCAAAATTAAATAAATATTAAGGATATGGTAGTAATTAATAAATAATTAAATATACCTTCATCTTCAAATATTTTATCAAAATAGTGTCCACTTGATTGATGAGTATGGCTAGTCACCCCCACATTAGTACCTATGATTGTATTAATATACAAAATTTTAAAAAGAAATATAAGGTAACATAATATAACAAAATTGACAAAATTGATTTATTAAAAAGAAAAGAATTTACCCTCAATATTTTCATCATTTAACCAATTTCCACAATACGAGGATAAAGTTGAGCATAATGAGGACTAATAACCCGACCACCAATGATAAAAGTATAGTCCGAAGTAATAATGGATGATGGAATTGTTAATAAGTCTTATGCAGTTGCTTGAATGATCAAAAAATGATTTTCACAACTCTTCCATCATAATAATTCATCGAACTGCACACCTTCAAATTCGACCACACAATTTTCTATCAAATATGTATCTAATTCCATCTTATTGTAAAAAGTCCTTTCCTTTTGTTCTTTCATAAATTTTTAAAGTGAAATTAACAAACTCCTCTTAAAAGGTGAACTTGAACTTAAAACTGAAGCTGGAGTTGAACAACCTAAACTACTATGATCCCGATCCTGAATTTTGTCCATTTTGAGTTAATAATCATTAAATAAATCATACCATAATCATTTAGTGAAATTTACATGCTTTTGGGCTCAATCACCATACAACACATTATATATATAATTAACTTCCTACATTTTGTATATGGAGTCTAGCGTAGGTAAGAATGTACCAATATGCCTAACCATATACCAATAAGAATTTAGCTTCATCATCTGCTTTGCCATAACCCAAATAACCTCCTTTAGAATCAAACATCCAATCAAACAAAGCTTTATTTATCTTACACATTGTGCTAAAGCAACCGTGCAAAGTTAGATATTTTGTTCCTAAAAACAATTCAATTGTATTATAAAATAATTTCAACTTCGCACAAATTGGATTGTCGATTCCAACATCTTAAAAGTTGACTTCCATTTAATTAGACAATCTAAAACCAACATCTTTGTACTCAAAATGCATACTTATTGTGTAATTTCTTCAAATTTCTCAACTATATTAAGTGTTGCATTCTAATATGCTACACTATTCCTAATCAAATTTATTGTTTTCTTTATGATATCCAATTCATCATTCACAATTGAATTCAGAATATGCATAAAACAACACATATTGAATAATCTTCTATTAACCAACAAGCTCTCAACTTATATCTTATTCTTCAACTTTTTATCATAGCATTATTCGTGTTACAATTGTCGACTATTATGGGGGAAAATTTGGTGTGGATATTAAAATCTATCAAAGAATCAATCAACATGGTTGCCAACCTTTTACTTGCATGTAATGCCAACATATAAATGAACATATCATATACAACTATTATCAACATCAATCATAATGTAATTAGAAAGTAATTGATAACAATATTAAAGAATATAAATTCTCTCAAAATTTTATTACATAGATGTCAATACAATGTGTCATCATCTCCATATAACCCTTCTTTTGGTTGTCGACTATCCACGTGTATGTTGTAATGGCAATTCGTCCTTTAATACTCAACAGCGTTCTTAAAATTTCTTTCTTTTTTTTTCTTCATATAACTTCATATTGTCCTTTTCAATGTATTCTGATTTGTAACCTTGAAGGTTGATTATAAGGAGTTGCAAAACATCCTAAATCTTTTAGTATCAACTATAGATAGTGGATTTTCATCACCAATTATCATAAAAGTTATCGAAAACCTTGATTTGTTGTTGTCATAAGATGTTACAGTTATTTAATTCTTCCTTATCATAAGGTTAGAGTCAAAAAAATGTTTGACCTCCTAATACTATTTTTTTCACTACACAAATCCTTATATCTTTTTAAATGAGAGGTTCCGCCTTTTGAATTCTTAGCCAACATCTTCTAACAATACTCACTGTTGGACCCCACACCCCACCCGTAGATGTTTGGGGGTTATACCCCGACGTGTGTTTGCAGGTTATACCGCGACATCCAACACAAATCGGTATTGTTCTCTTTGGTCACGATTCAAACTCGTGACCTCAAGGTTTTGTTGCACTTAAGTGCACGCCTCTTACCATTGAGCCAAAGGAAGGTGTTAGTTTTTCAAGAATGCTTTAGGGGCAGTTTTGGAAGTCCACTTAAGTTCTTATGTTTGAAGGCTATAAGAAAGGGGCATGATGGTCTTTTAGCAGTCATTAAAGGGGAGGCTTGAGTTGCTGTTGTTTTTAACTTAAGGGAAGCAACAGATACACGATATTAAGCAAGAAAAAGAAAGAAAGAAACGTAGAGAGGGAGAGAAGAGAGGGAAGAAGCTTGGCGATGGAGAAGAAGAAGAAGACCTAGGCAAGTGTCGTTTTTTCCATAGGGTTCTTGGGGGATTTTCGATCTTGCTTCAAGAGGAATGGAGGGAAGAGTATGAAAGTTTTCTTTGGAGCTTGGAGATGCCGAAAATGGAGAAGATGGAGGTAAGTTCGAAATTTTTAAGTTTGAATTTTTAGTGAGTTTTTGGTTATTTTGGCTTAAGCTTGATATGGGATTGGATTTTCTATGATTAATTGAAGAGATTATGCTATGATTGATGATTAATTT